>CM040400.1:84037159-84389659 GCA_022702515.1 Ilyophis sp. 1 JC-2022 | reverse complement strand
TAAATAGACTATTGATTCTAATTACATTAACTAACCTATCTCAATAAACCTTGGATTTTCCACATTTTCAATTTCAGTTTAGTTTTAGTTAGCTTTAATAGCAGGTTTGCTGGTTTTAGTTTTTTTTTTTTTAAATTGTGTTTATTTTTTATCTCAGTTTACGATTTTCATAGTAGTTTTCTTAAACTGTCTTAGTTTTAATTTACGATAATAACCTTGTTGGCAATGGATGTAATTAATTTTGTTTATTGAGTGACTGATGATGACTGTTGATCATGATATAAAAAGACCCACAAGCGTGCAGCATATTTGTTGCTTTTGAATTACTTGGCTAAGCGTGCCTTGGATAGAGAGCGCGTCTTTAGGGACCACGCAGACACGTTTGCGAAGAGCGATGAATGGCTGGTGTTTGCACACGACCCTGAAGGCGGCATGCCTTTTATGGGATTGCTCGGGTGTTTCCTTATGTAAATAAACATGAACCGGCACGCACATTCAATTCATGAACAACTGGCATTCATCCTCTGATAAACCTGGGATATGCACACAATCGAAGGTCTGCATATGTTTCATAAATCCCACGTTGGTTTCTCGAAGGAACTAAAGAAGTACAGAAATAAGCCAACTTGAGAAGCAAACTAGCATCTTTAATGTAGCATCAACTCGAGCACAGCTTTGGCTTAAGGAAACAATACATTATGTCACGGAATTCCTTAGGCAGACACTGAAAAGTGGCTTGGCCTACCTATTTGTACGCAGATACAAACCCAGTAAATATTTATTAACCCCTTATTTACCCAGTGTTTGTTCATTTACGATTTACAACTTAAGCAACACTCAGTGTCCATAACCTGATCCCATGGGGACTACAAAATTAATTTAATTATTAGAATGTTCATTGTGTAAGCATCGATGAGACAGACAGCTAATGCCTTGTCTGGGACTAATAACCAATGATTCTGAGATTTGACATATCTTCTAATGACTGTAATTTCCTAACTTGCCCAGATGTTAACAGACTGACTGCACATTGAGCATAAAACTCTGGCAAGCATCAACGCTCAGAGCTGCTAGCATAAATGGAACTTTGACAAGGTGTCCTAGCGGCAAAATAAACACACAGCTAACCAACGGTAGCCTATATTTTTCTACCAATAGCAGGAGTCAGGCATTCAAGAGCTTTGGCCTATTCAGGTCGTATTTAGCCTACCCTTTAAATAAGTAACTAGCTACACCATGCGTTTATAGCCTAATACACTGATAGGCCTTCTGGACATTCTGAAATGTAACGTAAACATATATATTTGCATTTGCATGTGTTTAAGATCATGAAACACATTGGAATGATGTGGCTATACAGACACAAACTGATTTTCCTCATTCACTTTTAAATGATCGTTGCCGCATAGACACATTGTCACCTGTTCAGTCTCCAGAGCCGCGCTCATGTGTAAATGTCCGCAAAATATGTGGATGCTCAGTTACGAAACGAGAGCATATACACTGCGCCAAGCAGTCTCAATTTAGTTTTCGCATTGAAGATAGGCTACACACTTTCCGACCGGCAGAGGACATTTGCGAATCCCACAGGCTGACGCAGACAAGGTTAAACTGTAATATCCCGCGTGTGATGTACCATTTGCCATCCGTTTAGAAAACTGACATCACATAGGCTACGCTGTCTAATCCATAATGCGAATAGCATTTTACCCGGTTAGCTACGTTAGGCCGATAGAAGACAATTCATAATTATGAATAAATGTTTTATGAATCATGACACGGTAGGATAGCTACTCATATAGTCGCAACTGTGGCTATCAGAGCTTAACGCCGTATGATTGCCTATATAGCGTAGGCTACAAACGTGTTGCTGCAAGAGAACAAAACAGATCAAAGGCGTCTTCAAGTTTAGCATATTATGCACTGAGAACATAGGAATAAATGTGAAGCGCCACTCACCAGGTACGCTCCGACCGTCCCTTGTGCCAACATGAGCGCACATTCCGACACCAGGAATATCTTAATATTTGAGAAACACGAAGACTTTTCCTGTCTGTCATCGCGTTGCTCGTCTCCAGCGTTCCTATCCGTACTCCTCTGCTTTTTTACCTGCATCCTTTTGTAGTTTGTAGATCTTTGGCTACTTTGTATCGTAGCGCAAAATGAAAGACCGAGAGACTGAACACTAAGATAAACATTAAAAAGACACCCGCCTCCTTATTTCCTCAACGCAATGTGTCTCGCGCACTGTCTGCCTCAGTCCCTTCTTTTTCACCCACGGCAATTTCCAACGCACACACAGCTTGTCAAAATTATTGTAATTTTACACCAGCCTCCAAAGCATACTTCTTGGACGAGTTCTACACATTGCCACCCCGACGATGATTTGAAAGACACGCAGGAATATACGAACTCCCCGACGAGGTTCTTGCAGAGTACTGGGCGCCGGTGTTTCCGATTAAACGCATGTTTCCCGGTCGAGATGAATTCACTGAAAGACCTCAGGGCAGATGCAGTGAAAATTCAAACCGTGACGATTGCCTTTGTCCTGCCACACAGTCCGTCCGCGTTCAGCCTTTGCACGACGCGTTACACGTCTCTGTCTTGTCTCATGTTCACTCCCCTGTGCGGTCGTGGCATTTCTTTGCACGGAGCGGACCATACAGTGGCGCTGTGTAGCCTGCACCAAACGTTCAACAGTGAAGCAGAACGAAATCTCCTCTCTCCCTCTCTCCCTCTCTCTCTCTCTCTCTCTCTCTCTCTCTCTCTCTCTCTCTCTCTCTCTCTCTCTCTCTCTCTCTCTCTCTCTCTCTCTCTCTCTCTCTCTCTCTCTCTCTAAGAAACCACTGCAAAATTATCGGTTGTTATTTTGGTTCTGTACTCTAGCACTTTGAGTTTGAAAGGATACAATGACAATGAGGTTGAAGTGCAGTTATTTAATATTTGGTCGCATATCCTTTGCACGCCATGACTTCCTGATGTCTGTGACCCAACAACATCAAAAGACTCTTGATATCTAATGTTCTGGTACTCTTACAAGCGATACTATAACGTCTCTGCATTTGTAACAGTATGGAATACATGGTTGATACAATGGATATCAAGGGTCTGAGGTAGTCAGGAGAAGAAACCTTTCAAGTGATCCATCCATATCTACTGTATTTCTGGCAGCAGAGTGATGGTTTAAGGCTTGTTTGATACATCAGACCCTTGATGACATAAAGCATTTTTCATACTGTTCCAGTGTAATTTACAGATTAATTTAGTCCCACCCCCCAATTCCAATAGAGATCCATTCAAATGTAGAGAAGTTATACACTGCCTGGCCAAAAAAAAAGTTGCACACTAATATTTTGTTGGACTGCCTTTAGCTTTGATTACAGTGCGCATTCGTCGTGGCATTGTTTCGACAACCTTATGCAATGTCACAACATTTATTTCCGTCCAGAGTTGCATTCATTTTTGGCCGAGATCTTGTATTGACTACGGGAGTCGAACCAGCACATCTCAAAGACATTAAATGGGGTTAAGGTCAGGACTCTGGTGGCCAATTCATGTGTGAAAATGATTCCTCATGCTCCCTGAACCACTCTTTCATAATTTGAGCCCGATGAATCTTGGCATTGTCATCCTGGAATATGCCCATTGGTGGGATAACCTGGTCATTCAGTACATTCAGGTACTCAGCTGACTTTTGTTTAGCTGCATAACATTACTGAGCTCCAGAGGCTTGTACATTGGGCACTATGCATGACGGGTGCAACGGCGACTTTTTGGCCAGGCAGTGTAGTATCACTTGTAGGAGTACCAGAAAATAAGATATCAAGAGTCTTTTGATATTGTTGGGTCACAGACATCAGGAAGTCATGGCATGCACAGGATATGCGATCAAATATTAAAAATGATTACTTTATTCTACATTACGTTAAACTGTCCAGTATTTTTTGATGCCCGAAAATGGGGGGGACTATGTACAAAAGGTTCTATAATTTTGAAACGTTTCATCCGATATGGATGAAAATACCCTCAAATTAAAGCTGACAGTCTGCCCTTCAACCTCATTGTATCCTTTCAAACTCAGTGCTAGAGTACAGAACCAAAATAACAAAAAATGTGTCACTGTCCAATGAATTATGGTGCTCACTGTAGATATGATATTGGATTAACACAGAAATATTATAACAGAAAGAAGTTTCAGCACTAGGACTCTGCGGATGTATTTAGACTCCTCCATTACTCTGATGCATTCCACCACAAGCAAGGCGCTATTAAAGCTATGCATTCTTTACTCAGACACAAACAAAGCCACATCAACAATGCATTTGCATTACCAAAATCAATATGCATTTAATCAAGCGATTGTCTCTCAAGGTAAACATGAGACCTGTCCATTTAATCTGTGCAACACAACAGATATTAAAAAACAACAACCTTTTCTCATAGTCAAATCACCTAATAGCCTCCCTGCTCCATTTCCTGTTAAGTCTTATTCATGGATGTAATCGGGGATAATTGGCAATAAAGATGTTTTGATTGAATTTACCATTTTGTATTTCCTGTGCTAATGGCATGTGTCAAAGCATTGTATAGAAGGTTTGTGTGTGTGTGTGTGTGTGTGTGTGTGTGTAAAAATAAAGATACGATGCAGGGGTGAACAAGGTTGAAAGCAAAACTAAATTTGGCATGATTGCTAGGTACTGCTGGCATGGAGATGACTTTGGTTGACAGGTGCGCGCAGAACTTTGCCTCTGGCACAGGATAATGCAATGCAGCCAAACTGGAATTTTACCTGAAGGGTAGAATCTGTCAGTATGTCAGCACTCATGCGGAGCAGAACCCCCACATTGAGAGAGACGGCTTCAGCCAAGCCTCTACGGTAAAAAAATGAACCCACAAACGTCCAGCGAACAGACTGTGACGATTTTTTTTTCTCTTCCTCGCGTCACCGCAAACTAATTAGTGCCAAATGCACGCCAACTTAACATGTTCAAATCCAGTATTAAGCACTGTTAACAGTATTTAGCAGGCAGAAGTGCTATTTTGTCAGAGCTTTTTTTGCCCTGTGATTGTGGGTAGCTGAAGCGTCATCATTGGTGCGGACAATGCTCCCCTTTTAAAAAAAAGAAAAGAAAAAGCTGAGCCGAATGGCCAGTGGGAACTGTTTTTTTCCCACAGCACTGGACTTGCAGAGAGGAATGAGCTTTAATACCGTTCCTGTGGGATGTTCAGTGCTTTTGCCTGCAGGGACCTGTAGCCCAACCTCAGTTCTAAACCCGACCCCGGGCTTTATTGTGATCTGCGTGAGCCCCTTCCTGCCCATAATATTCAATGAGGTTTTTTGAGCATTATGGGAAACCAGACATGATGACAAGATCCGTGGTTCAAAACCCACAGCATACCCTCACTCCAGTTACACAGGAGCTGTGACAGCCAAAGAACCTCAGCGTTCTACATTACATTTGTTAGTTAAATCCAGGTTTCTGTGCCACACCTTTAAAACCCCCCTTCATGCCTTTCCTTACAATAATAGTGATGCAGAATACAAAGAGATGCTGTGAAACGCAGCCTTGTGTTAAATGTGCTGCGCTCAGTGGCAGGATGAGATAGTCAGGTCAGGCCCTTGTTAGGCTCATTCTGGCCCGGGTGGCAGAGAGGACAAGATGGAGAGATAGAGGCTGAAAACCTGTTTGTTGGGGATTTTTGTTTTTACGGAAATACAAAATGCGTGTCTGGGGAGGCTAGGAGAGGCACCCGACTTCACCCTTGGGCAGCTGGGAGAGTCGCGGTGTGGTCTGGGTGGGTGGGAGTGGGATGTGGATGGTGCTTTTTCATGGTTGGTGCCAGGCTGACACCTCTAGATAAACTCTGGCAGAGGTAAGCTGACAGGATGAGATGTGTACTCACAGAAGGAGGGTGACAGTAACCGAAAGAGGGTGGGCGTGGGCGTTAAGGCCGTGCCACCTGATTCCAGATGGCAGTAAGCTCAACGGCTGCTCTTTCCTTTCCCTCTCGGAATTCCAGAGTGCTTTTGGGCCCGTGAATTCTCTGTGGTTTGCCACCGGGAGAGCTGTGTTTCAAAGTGCGTTGCCTTAAGGCTCATCTGTACACGTAGCAGCCGCAGTGTGTAAGTGCAGCACAGCTTGTTGCTCATGGTTTCAATACTGGTTTGTTTGCTTCACGTCTCTTGTACTTCTCCACGTTTTCAGTTGTATTTTGCTTTAGTAATAAGTAAGACATCGTTTGTGTACATAAATCAATATTTCTTATTATATCAATATTTTATTCCAATTCAATTAAATCCAATTAAATTTCTTTTGTATAACGCTTTTTACAGAGAACTGTCACAAAGACGCTCTTCAGAGAAACAGAAGAATTGGGCAAAAACTATTTAATAGATGCAAGACTACCATTTCAAAAATGTCTTTATCCTACACAGTGGCCTATTTTCTGCGCTCTTCTAGGTAGGCATACTTTAGCCCTTATGCTATTTGATAATTATCAATCCCCTCCACAACTTCTCAACAGTATTTCTACAGTGCATTTGTGTATTAAATAGCCCTTACCACAAACTAATTAGGCTATCCCTTTGGAAAACAGATTGCTGCCTTTAAATATTATTATATGAAAAATGTATTCATAATTTGAGGTTTGGGGATTATTGACAGTTCACCTAGTTAGCTTGTGAACATTAAATTGCAGAGACAGAAAAGCACATCATTGTAACACATCCAACAGAAATCCAGTTTTGTCTCACAAATGATAGCGTTCTCTGGTCGTTATGATCTGATCAATCATTAAGTGAATACAAGTTTGCTCATCATAAAGACAAACATTTTATCTGGAAGTGATAAAAGGTCCAGTAACATCCCAAGCTTTGAACGGCAAGTGCAATAATGGCTTGTGAAAAACAGCTATATTAATTCTGTGCACATTAAAGTATCTTACATTGCCCAAAAGCCATTGTTACAAACACGAGATGTCTCTTCTCCCTTTCACTTCTAGGCTACTTCATTTGATCATTATTTCTGTTGTATATTTTCAAAATCACTCTGTTCCCTTTCCCTTCATAGAATCTGAGAGAAATTACCGCTTTATGGAGCCTTTTGTAGCACATCCTCTGAGAAGAGGGACACATGCTACTGTAACTGTGCCTTCTCCATCTGTAACTGTGCCTTCTCCATCTGTAACTGTGCCTTCTCCATCTGGAACTGTGCCTTCTCCATCTGTAACTGTGCCTTCTCCATCTGTAACTGTGCCTTCTCCAACTGGAACTGTGCCTTCTCCAACTGGAACTGTGCCTTCTCCATCTGTAACTGTGCCTTCTCCATCTGTAACTGTGCCTTCTCCATCTGTAACTGTGCCTTCTCCATCTGTAACTGTGCCTTCTCCATCTGTAACTGTGCCTTCTCCATTTGGAACTGAAAGTACAGTCATTTGAATAGACAAATTGCTCACTCGATTGTTCGAGATGGACACAGTCCAACAAAAAAAGCAAGAATCTTTCCGTGGTCTAATCATGTGGCTTGATTATAAATATAAATGCATATAAATAGCACATGAATTCTGCAGTATCAAATTAACTCCCCGGGGGATAATAATCCAAGCATATGTCATCAAAATCTGTCTCAAAAAACATCTGTGTAAAGAGCTGAAAATGGCTGTGTTCCGACGCTCCCCATCCAACCTGACGGAGCTTGCAAGGATATGCCAAGAGGAATGGGCAAAAATGTCCAGAAACAAGTGTGCCAAGCTCGTAGCTTCTTTACCAAGACGCCTTGAAGCTGTAATCACTGCCAAAGGTGCAGCAACCAAGTATTAGGCTAAGGGTGTGTTATGTAACCCCTAAATAACATATTTTTGTCAGTAAAATAAAATTGCATATTTTCTAAAAACCTGTTTTCACTTTGTCATTATTGACAAAGAATGAACTCAATCTATTGTAGTATAAGTCTGTAACGTAATAAAACGTGGAGAAGGTGAAAAGGGTGTGCAGACTTTCTGGCTTGACTGTATACAATATAGCGATTACCTCTTAACTGTTTAAATTATACTTAGCACGTAGGCTAACGTCACTTTTAAAGCAGTCAAAGATGCATCCCTGCATGCTTTCAAATGGCCAATAATCTCTTTAATTAAACATTCACAATGCTAGCACTATGTTTGGATTTACAGATTAAAGGGTACTACATGCTTCAAATGAACTGGTTGGTACGACTCATTGTCCATAGTTGTTATTCATTTTTGGAAGTAGCTAAACTCGAAGGTGGGCCGAAAAGTTGTCCATCATAGAGAGGGGTGGAATTACAACAGGAAGTAGTCCATTTGTTTTTCATATCTTCTTAGCTACACCCACGATCTCCATCCAAGAATTCAGAGACTTCTGGGTGTCTTTGTAATCACGGTGCGAAGTCATATGCGGATACAGACAAACACACTCAGACAGTTTTTCTCAAAGCTAATCATTGTGAGCAGTGAGCACTAGTCAACACGTTGGTAAACTTTTGAATGTCAGTTTTGGAAAATAAAAAAAATGTTGGACGCAGGTTTATGGTCCATCAGCATATGGTGGGTTGCTAATATCAAGGCTTTCCCAAGGAATGCATGTGTTATAGGCTGATACATGGCGCAGGGAAAGCATACTGGCGCCAAATTATAAAAAATGTATCTAACAAACAAAACAACAACAAAAAAGGCACGTGAGCCAAAACAAAGTAGAGTAAATAATAGAGTAAAAGAATAACAGTATCTTTATAATCAGAATAGGTTTTAACGTTTTCCCAGTTACACAGAGCTCCACACCTGCTCTGAGTCTAGACTAGCTAAATGGACCTTTTAACACTAGAAAAGCCAAGTGCCATGCCAATCTGCATTGTGATTTTAAATTTAGAATTATTTAATCCATGTTTATGCCACGTTTATGTCCTGCCATGACTTTTCCTAAATACAGTGAGCACCATAATTCATTGGACAGTGACACATTTTTTGTTATTTTGGTTCTGTACTCTAGCACTTTGAGTTTGAAAGGATACAATGACAACGAGGTTTAAGTGCAGACTGTCAGCTTTAATTTGAGGGTATTTTCATCCATATCGGATGAACCGTTTAGAAATTATAGAACCTTTTGTACATAGTCCCCCCCATTTTCGGGCATCAAAAAATATTGGACAGTTTAACATAATGTAGAATAAAGTAATAATTTTTAATATTTTAATACTTTTCCCATCTAACAGGCGGGGATGGTGGTGTATAATAAAGCACACCTCATTCAACAGCTAGAGATCTCATTGAGCTGCTAATTAGCAGAATCAGGTGTGCTAAATTAGGGTTGAAATGAAAACCTACAGAACAGTAGATCTCCATAAACAGGGTCGGGGACCACTGCTGTAAAGTATTTGTGTTTAATGAAAGAAATCTTTTAAGATTTTAAAAAATCTTGTTTAATCTTTTCTTCTTCTGTCAGAAAGTTTGTCTTGTCAGCGTGATATGATGTAGTATTGTTTTAATTTTCGGCCGCTTCCTGAAAAAGATGATAGTGATGGGGAATTGGCTAAGGCTAGCAAGTGGCTCAATAACGCTATCCTATCATTTGTGTCGACAGCGTTTTCCGGTGGAATCCGACGGAACTTACATAAGTCCATTGCCCTTGTTTTCTCAGTGACTTGTGACTTGTATTGTCCTTGTTGCTGTTTGTGATTTTTACCTGGCTTAGTAAAGAAAGCTCACGGATAAATCCGAAGCCAGAACAGCTGTTCAAAGTCAACCGGCCAGCCAACTGTGTGCATAATCAGAAAGCAATTTGAAGATATACAGCAGGTCCATTAGTCCTCCAAGATTCAGATGCAAATTAGTTTGGGGGCAGACAAAAGAAACAGCAGGCAGCCATTTTTCTCCAAGCATTCATGTGCACCATAGGTATTGTGGGATAGCTACCTGGCCAGAAGTACGTACCTGTTGATGAGGGCTATCAAATTTTAGGGCCATTTGCAGAGGCATGCGTAGGGGAATTAGCTGAAGTGGTAGAGCGCTCGCTTAGCATGTGAGAGGTTGCGGGATCCATGCCCGCATTCTCCAGCACCGCCTTTAGACTCCTCTCTGGCCTTGTCCCGTTTTAAGCAAGAGAGAGAAAGCATGGGAATCGAGTGTGCGTTTTGGCAGCCTGATTCTTTATAGCCTTTCATTTGGAAAATAACCCAGACACCTTTTTCTCAAGGCCTTAATTGGTTGCTGACTGAAAGGAAATGCAGAATACCTGTGGCTCTCCAGGACATGATTTTGGAACTCTTGATATACAGCGTGACAGCGGCAGCATAGTTTTAGTTTGAACTCAAATGCAACATAATTAATGTTGTCTGCCCCATGAGCTGTGCCCTCATCTCAGGAACCTGGTTGTACAAATAACCGGCAGTCCTAAATGGAAAATGTGTCACAAGCATTTGAATTTGATTGTAAATTGTGAAAACAATTCAAGCACTGAACAGGAAGTCAAGCAGGCAGCAAACTTAAAGAAGAAAATGAGCTCTCCTCGCCCTTTGCCAACATTGCACAACCTGCCGAAACCCGGGATCGAACCAGGGACCTTTAGATCTTCAGTCTAACGCTCTCCCAACTGAGCTATTTCGGCAGACCCTACCACGTCCCAAGATGGGTGGAGATGGTATATATATACGTGCGAAGGTAATTCATGCTCGAAACGATGCCTCCTGAGAAGAGACACAAGTTTATTTCAGAGCGTTTTCTCACCTGAAAATCAGTCATTCCTCAGCAAGAGGTCAACAGAGCCTTCTTCACAGTCAGTTTAACCTAACCCTAACCCTAACCCTAACCCTAGCCATCCCCAGTAAGTCATGTACATCAATTGGCAATAATTAAGCACAAACAATGCCAGTACAGCAGTTTTAAGTGTGATGTCTATTTCCAGTTCCAAAAAGCCAGAGGAGAAATTGTACAACTGGCAGTGGTTTAGTACAGGAGACTTGCCTTTTTTTAAATTGGGCATGGTTTCACTGCAAAGTCTGAACCTTGCTCTATCGCACACCACAGAAGCGCCATGTAGCGCAGCATTCTGCTTGGACAATATTTGAAAATATTTTTTAAAAACTCCCACAAATTTGTCAACTTTTGGAAAACTGCTAACTCAAAGGCCACACGCGAGGGTAAAAATGACATGATTGCAAGTTAAACAAAGTGCGTTTCCCATCAAGCCTTTGAGGGCTTCATGACATACTTTCAAACGCACCTTGCATCATCTGAGTCAAATGCGGTTACCTTGCTGAGATCAACCTCAAGGTTCAATTGGCACTGTTTGATGCTCTCCGCAAATGGTCAATACAGGCATTTTTAACGTAGCGCTGACATATGCGTGTGCAGGCAACAAAATGCTGTGCCTTGTCCTCGTTAGTATAGTGGCCAGGAGCACCGCCTGTCACGCGGGAGACCGGGGTTCGATTCCCCGACGAGGAGAGAACATCTGCTCTTTTTACTGACAAACGTGATGAAATCAAGACGGAAAATCCTTTGCCCGTATGGGGGTCAAACCCATGACATCTGCGTTATTAGCAACGCAATCTAACCTACGGAGGTCACAGGCCAGTAGTCACCTACAGCAAATAATATTATATTGGTCTGCACAGTAGCAAAACGGATATCTTGTTCAGTTATTTTCCTCTGGCCCCATGCCCTCTCGGTGAGTTGACGAAATCTACAGCACATTGATGTCACAAGTTCGTTTGGCTATCGGGGTGGTGTCCCTCTAATAACGTGGCCTATGTAGATAATTGCCATACTTTTTGCAGGAGGCCTGGTTTTTCAAAAAGATTGGATTAGTTAACATATGATCACTGACATCGGAGGCAATTCTTATAAATTCATTCACATTCTCTCGGAGCAAAATGGAGACACGTGTTACATCTTCTGTTTGCAACAGCGCCCCCTTTTAGGGTCAATTTGACTCCAAATATAAAAGGTGTCATAAAATGTCAACATATTTTGAGGGTTAACTAAGCACTGTATTTTTCTGCACTTTTTAAATATTTGGATTTGAGTTTATGCCTTGGTCTAGAAATGTTATTTCATTTAGGCACTTTGTGGTATATATTTGTGCTTTAAAGCTCATTGAGATGCTATGTTTTAAGTCTTTATGCACATGTACTTGAAACATTTTATCCAAAAATGGATCCTATTGCACCTGTGGGGGAAAACATTTATATAAACAGTGTTATTGTTCAAAATTGTTTGTCATTTCATGTGTTGTAATGTTAAGACAAAACGTTATTGAGTGAATATTAGCCAATGTTAATATTGCACAAATGAATACTAGCACCAATGAATGTAAAAATATTACACAATTTTGCAAATAAAAAAAAAAACCAGTTATGTAACACAAATTTTTTTAATTTTTTTTTTGTAATTGGACAAGAATGGGAGAGAAAAAAAAAAAAAAAAAAAAAAAAAAAAAAAAAAAAAACGTTAAAAAAAAATAACACAACACACAACACACTTGCTTTGTTTTTTTTACTTGAAAATAAAATAAAGTTTTTTTTTCTTTTTTTTTTTTTTTTTTTGTAAAAAAAAAAAAAAAAAAAAAAAAAAAAATTTTTTTATTTTATTATTTTTTTAGTTTTTTTTTTTTTTTTTTTTTTTGGCAATTTGGGAGTCAGGTTTACTTCATTCTTCATCTTCAAAAGCAAAAGCAAAAATTATTTTTTTTTTTTTAATTTTTTTTTGGATTTGAACAGGTTCAAACGTACCATTTCATATCCACGTATAACATCAGAAGGATGCCTTTAAAAAAAGAACAGTTTTTGCAGCCCCAGAGGATTCAATCAATGAGCAACACTTCATCTTATAAATCTGGACCACATGCTACGTGGAATTAGATATTGTTGTGTGAAACATTTTTGATGCCTAAAATGTAATTTACAATTTGGCTTTATGCAGAAAATGTGAATTTTTGTAATACTTAGTATTTTGATAATATTGAGTGCAGTATATCAGCGGTCCCCAACCGTGTTCCTGGACATCTACCGTCCTGTAGGTTTTCATTTCAACCCAAATTTGGCACACCTGATTCTGCTAATTAGCAGCTCAATGAGATCTCTAGCTGTTGACTGAGGTGTGCTTTATTAGGGTTGGAGTGAAAACCGACAGGATGGTAGATCTCCAGGAACAGGGCTGGGGATCACTGGAATATATTATGCACACCATTTTACTAAGCTTGCCATGATATGCAATATAGAATTTTCATTAGGGGAAGATGACCATGCAGTTACTCCTCCTAACACATGAGGGAGACACAGATCTAGAAACCAAAGTCTAGTTCTAGAAAATTGGGTGAAATAATGTTCCAGAAGGATTAAAAACCAGAACAGAACTTTCACATTATTATTAAAAATAAATAAGACTTAATTTTAGTATAAAGGTTAAAAAAAAGAAACTTTTGAAGGAAAACATTCATTAAACCTTTATCACTCTGACTAATTGCACTAGCTACTGATCCTGGGCTGCGTTCAGATCCAGATTTTATGCTTTCTTCCTGTCGTTCCCTTCCCTTGCTTCAAGGGGGAATCCCCAAAATGCCAGGATGAAATATGGCAGCCAAAACAAGTGGGATTCGGTTCCAATTTAAGAAAGGGGAGGGAGTAATTATATTCCCTCACTCCCTTGTTTATCCTCCCTTCCACCAAGAGTTTAAAATGCAAACTTCCAGCCAGAATGGAATCCCACAATGCAATGCTCCACACTGAAAAAGTGGGCGGGCACATTTTAACTCGATGGCGTTGCGCTTCCTATATGTTGCAAAGGCGGTTCAGTTTTTTTTTTTTTTTTTTCAATCATCTCTCTCTTACAGAGCACTAAATTTGCTGCTTGCTGCACAAATTAAAATTACGTCACAATAGCTCTCACGAAGTAAGTAGAGGAGGGAAGGGAAAAAAAAAACTAAACTTCTTCACTTGCACTGGGGGGGGGGGGGTTTTTTTGTGACCAGACCCCTCGGTTTCCTCTTTTTAGTGTTGTTTCCCAATCGTTTAAAAGCCAAGTGAAGTTTTGTGACAGCCTCCCCCCCTCAACTTTTTTCTCAAGAGTCTGCAAAAGAGCAGACTCTGCAAGCTCATATTACCCACAATGCACATCCAACTTCCTGTTCAGTGATAATCACATTAATGTTTATCGCGGTATTATAAATTAAAAGCACATACAGAATGGAAAAGATGGTGTATAGGCTAATAAATACAGGTTAATCCAGTAGTAGTTTGCTATTTTGTATTTCATAGTTTAGCAAATTGCTTTATGCAGCAGCAGAGTAGCGTACTGTGGGATGTACCAGGTTCTCTGTAATCTTGCTTTTAAATGAATTATTAGGCTACTCTCAATATTTTTCTGTATAATTTGCCAGATAGATTATAGGAAAATTGATTTGCTCAATAATTAAGACAAATAGGTAAATAAACTTGTGCAGCATTTTCCTATATCAATTTTGTGATGACGCAAAATGTGTTAATATGTCATGCGAAGATTCTGCAGTTTAGCTGATCAATGAACAGCACATATTTGGGTAAATTAGTTTTTGAATGCATGCATTGTGCTCAACACTGGTTCCAGCAATTTAAAAGGTTTCATGTCAGACGTACAGGCAAGTCAACACAACAAATACACTACATCCAAGCAGGCTGACAGACGTACAGGCAAGTCAACACAACAAATACACGACATCCAAGCAGGCTGACAGACGTACAGGCAAGTCAACACAACAAATACACTACATCCAAGCAGGCTGACAGACGTACAGGCAAGTCAACACAACAAATACACTACATCCAAGCAGGCTGACAGACGTACAGAACACATAACTAATGCAGAACAGCGGATTACATGCGGGCAAGCAAACGCTATAATTCATGCTCACACAACTGATTGACAATAAGCCATTCTTTAAGGTTGTGTTTAAATATGTTGTATGTTTTACTAGTGCGTATATGTAATGGCAGAGCATTCGAAAATGGTACTGCTTTCACTGAGCATGCAGACTGGCTAAAAGAGCTTTTCCTATATGGAATGACCCAATCACCTCTCGAGCTGGCTAAAAGAGCTTTTCCTATATGGAATGACCCAATCACCCCTCGAGCTGGCTAAAAGAGCTTTTCCTATATGGAAGGCTAAAAGAGCTTTTCCTATATGGAATGACCCAATCACCTCTCGAGCTGGCTAAAAGAGCTTTTCCTATATGGAATGACCCAATCACCTCTCGAGCTGGCTAAAAGAGCTTTTCCTATATGGAATGACCCAATCACCCCTCGAGCTGGCTAAAAGAGCTTTTCCTATATGGAATGACCCAATCACCCCTCGAGCTGGCTAAAAGAGCTTTTCCTATATGGAATGACCCAATCACCTCTCGAGCTGGCTAAAAGAGCTTTTCCTATATGGAATGACCCAATCACCTCTCGAGCTGGCTAAAAGAGCGTTTCCTATATGGAATGACCCAATCACCTCTCGAGCTGGCTAAAAGAGCGTTTCCTATATGGAATGACCCAATCACCTCTCGAGCTGGCTAAAAGAGCTTTTCCTATATGGAATGACCCAATCACCTCTCGAGCTGGCTCAAAGAGCTTTTCCTATATGGAATGACCCCCCTGCTGTAATGATGTATGCCCAGCCATGTTCGGCTGCGTGTTGTATTGTTGTACAAAGGTAACCAAACCAGTTGTGGCTTCATTATTATAATGTAGTCACGAACAGTATACGTAGCCTCGGTCGGACAGAAAATCCCCGCAGCGCAGTCCACCGGAGCTCCTCGCATCCGATACATGACTGGCCATAGAAAATGAATGACTTCCGGGTACGTTCTTGTACGCATGTCGTATTCAGTGGAAAGGCGGCTTAAGCATTTAATTGCCAGCTAAATGCCTGTCAGCTGTAGGCCTATTGTTAACTGCATTTGACAAAAACTATGATTTGGATTGACTCACTACAGCCAATAGATCAGGTTATATTTGTTATCTGATGTGATTAATAGGCCACATATAACGATAGCTCTGTTAGCTTAGCTTCGGGAAAATGTAGGCTATCCTATAGAGTGCTACAGTCATGACGAATATTCACACGCATCCAAACAGCAGAACATAGCCTGATGAAGAATAAAGTGAAGAAAAAAAACCCGCACACAAAACTGCGTTTCACCATTTACTCGTAGACAGACAATGTTTCGATCTGAACAGGATCTTCGTCAGATGAAACGCAGTTTTGTGTGCAGGCTTTTTCTTCACTGTATCTGTCGGTATTGACATTAAGCTGCGAGTGTGGTCGTCCACAAAGTTTACCCACAAAAAACAATTTTCCAAGTTTGTCTACGACGTGGGAATGAAATAAAAATAATAGACGTTCAGGATAACATGTCTGTTTCGCAAGTTCCTCAACAACACCGTTTAACTAACTCCAGAAGAAACTTAGTAACTTGCAGCAAGTTTTTCCCTCTGTCAACTAAAATGATGTATCGGAGCAAGAGCAAGGTGTCAGAACAGAAGTTCGTCCTATATAGCAACCGTTTCTAAGGACGGATTGGTGGACTGCAGTGTCGATCAAAAATGTACTATAGAGGCAACATTTAGCTGAAGTTTGCAATCATATGATTGGGAATAATGATTAAAAGTGATTGTTTTTATTCTTTGTACAGACGTTTGTTTAGATCAATACATTGTAATTTACTTGCCATTCTGTAAAACCACCCAATAAATAGCCACATACTTAAAAATAGCCCAAAAAAACCGCAACCCGCGACTTTTAATTTTTACCTGCAAATGCACTTTGAAAGTAGCCCAATTTGCCGTGAAAACCGCAGACGTGGCAACATTGATTCAGACCAGCTTCTTGTCTGGTTATTTTCTTCCCGCGGTTTGCTTCTCAGGCCCCGCCCACATGTTTTAGGTCAGAGTAGAGTCCCTTTATAGAGAGAGTAGCGACAACTAACGATTTGACGCCATTTTGAGTCCATTCAGTGCGGAGCCGCCGTATGGCGCTAGTGCATTGAACCGTGTATTCCATTATGTTCTCTATGTATGAGAGATGGGAATGGTCTTTTCCATGTTGATAATGAAGAAATTATGTGAAGATGACAAAATAGAAGATTTATGAAAACTAAGAGCCATATGATAAATAAGAAAATCACAGAGCTGGTTGTGATTTAACAGTCACAGACATTTAGAACTAGGGATGTGTGCGTTTAGTCGACTAGCCGATTAAACGTTGCTACCCTCGCTAGTCGGCACCAGAAATGCTAGTCGGCACCAGAAATGCTAGTCGGTTAAACCTACTATTTTATTAATGTACACATTTAAATTACATATTGACATAATTTGCACTGAAATGTCATGTTTCATGGTCAAATGTTGCTTTATAAAAAAACGAGAATCCATTACTAATGTTAACAACGCCGGATTAAAAAAAATATTTTAAAAAATGAAGGAAAAAAACAAAACGCATTAGCCTGTTCGCCCTGCAAGTTAAACCAGCGAGGTGGAAAGAGTAAGTAGGCCTATCGCGTTGTTGAATAGTCCAATAAAACGAATCTAATGTCACATCGATCAGTCGGCCTAATTGTTATTTTTTTGTGTTCCTATTATTGGTAGCTTTTCTGATGACCGATTATTATTTTTTACTGTATTTGCTATGCGATCGCGTTCACCCAATGAAAATGCCGTTATAATAATCAGGCACGTTTCCTAAAAATGTTTTGTTACGTTGAATATTGTTTTCAATAAATGTTATTTGTTAACTTTTATTTAATGAGTTGTTGTCATGTTTTGTAGGATAATGTGCAATGTTCATAATGCAAGGCGCAAAGTGCCACACATTTCAGCGGCATTTAAAATACGATTTGGTTATTGAAGAATGTGATTAACGGTTTCAAATGGCTCTTATAATATACGCAATATTTTTTCGGACAATGTTTAACTTTATAGATTAAATTGTGCTCAATTTTGACTGTTTTCTGAGTGTTTTCTTACTTTTAGACTAGTCTAAGTATAAACTTCCGTTTAAACGTCAGGGAAATTAGTCGTTAGGAACATCCCTATTTAGAACCATGACAAAGAAGGAATGAACTAGACAGGTACACGTGCTGCTTATTTCAGCCTCATTTTAATTTCAGGGAGGCGAGAGCAAGACTCGAACTCTCACCTCCCTGCTTATACATGTACATGTACATGTACAATACAATGTTATTTATTTATTTATTTAATTTCCAGGCATGAAATCAGAAATATATACAGAACAATGTCAAGGTATGACAAAATAGAACCACATTACAGAACAATGAAAAAGAAAAAGACACACCAGCCAATGCCTGGGGATTGCCTAAAATAATTGATAAATTCTGTCGAGAGGCTCTCCACATTGGCAGGTGCACACAAAGAATTACATTTTGAAATTAAACAAGCATGTACACGTACTTAAAAAACAAATATACGCATATGGGACCATTACCACCATCACACTGACCTGGCAGAGAACTGACGAAGAAGTTGCTTTCCATCCAACACGACTGACTGTTCTCCCAGATTTTCCGTCTTTTAGCATCTGATGGAAATCTATACATCTTGAATCGCTTCTCCTTTCTATTTGTGCACCCACAGGGGCTACAACCTGTCATTTTGTCGTAAAATCGATGTAAAACACGAATGAGAACGCTGCGTACAGCGGGAACGTTAAAACGCTGACCGATATGCGTCCGATCCTGATCCTGTCCGCGATGGACTCAAAATGGCTCCACGCAATCACGTGACTAGATTTTTCCGGACCCTCTATGTCGCTACTCTCTCTATAAAGGGACACTAGGTCAGAGTGGCCCCTCTCTGTCTCAATACCCTCTCAGCTATAACCTATCTGCATTTGAATGGATCTCTATGGGAATTGGGGAGTGGGACTAGATTAAGCTGTAAATTACATGGGAATAGTATGGAATCCATGGTTAGCTAAATGACAGTAATTCATAAAGGGTCTGAGGTATGAAACAAGCCTCAAACCATCACTGCTGCCAGATATGCAGTAGATATGGATGGATCACTTTAAGGGTCGTTTCTTCTGACTCCTTTTCCTATTGAACTCTATGGAAAAATAAGCCAAGAGAAACAACCCTCCAAGTGATCCATCCATATCTACTGCATATCTGGCAGCAAAGTGATGGTTTAAGGCTTGTTTGATACTGCAGACCCTTGATGACTTACAGCCATTTAGCCAACCACGGGTTCCATACTATTTCTGTGTAATTTACAGATTAATTTAGTCCCACCCCCCAATTCCCATAGAGATCCATTCAAATGCAGAGGTTATAGTATCGCTTGTAAGAGTACCTGAAAAAAAGAACATTTTGGTATCCTTACCCAGTCATGATAGCATCACCTGTTTACCTGTGGACTGTTCCAAACAGGTGTTTTTTGAACTTCCCAGTCTCTTTTTACCCATGTTTTAGAACGTGTTGCAGGCATCAAATTCGGAATTATACGTATATAGCGGATATTTACAAAAATCAATAAAGTTAATAAGGTAAAACATTAAATATCTTTTCTTTGTACCGTTTTCAATTAAATAATGTAAAAGAAAATTTACAAATCATTGCTTTCTGCTTTTATGTGCATTTTACATCCTGTCCCAACTTTTTGGGAATTGGGGTTTGTACATTGATAGTATAAATGTTTTTGTGATATTAATGCAAAATAACGTTATCGCCTTCCGCTGTGTGCTCCTCGCCTCTGATCCAAAAATAGCCAAATTCAGTAGCCACGCCATTGACTATGACAGCTTGCCATACGCCATGCGCTAGCCGGAAAATAGAGCCCTTTCAATAATGTCAAGTGGCAAACAACATATCAGATGATACTATATAATAAATCACAAAAAGCGCAAAATATTTTCTAGACAAGCACAATAATAGTCTCCTTATAGATCTATATTATCTTAGCATTCAAGCCGTTTCACATGGACAACTGTGAATATCACAAGCATATACCTCAAAATTATTTTCACGCAAATGTATTACTGAAATCCCCCCAGCAACCCTGAAAAATATATTTCTCTTGATTCTGATTAAGCAGACAAGACTCCATGCATAATTCTTAAAGCAATTGTTTATATAAGGGTTTGGTTTACAAAAATTACAGTATACAGTACATAAATTCCTCCCACAATTGGTATAAACTAGATGCGTGAATTTAATTCAGTGACGATGTACAACCAGACTTATTTACAAAGTAAACAAAAAAAACAAAAAATAAAACAAAACGAAAAACATTTCATTTAAAAACCAGAATTTCTCACATCACTACTGGTAGCCACTACATTTAAAGAGGTAGCTTCCATGGTTGGATAAATCATCCATTTATCGATTGATTATATGCTGTCAAACAATTTACAATGTACAGACACATTTTAGGAATTTTTCTCCAGCATGTTATGTAACTCACACATATAGCAGTGTTTACTATGGAACAGAAATTGCCTTGATTATAGACTTTATCTATGTCAAAATTATTTTTTCAAGGAATGGTGATATGAGACTGACATACAACGAATTATATTAGATTCTAAAATGATTAAGGAAGAGCAAAACTGATTACCTGGCCTAACTGGTCAATGGCAGGCACAACACCCTGCAATAGCCCCATATCCATTAAAGTAGTCTAAATAAAGACTTCCCAAAAACCCAATTCATATTGTGCACTGATTGCTAGTGGCAAGGTTTCCGCTCAGAAAAAGATGTGATTATAAAATGATTTGATCTGCGCTGTCTGTCCAGTTTGTTGCAGGGTTAATTTGGAGATGTGATTATAAAATGATTTGATCCGCGCTGTCTGTACAGTTTGTTGCAGGGTTAATTTGGAGATGTGATTATAAAATGATTTGATCCGCGCTGTCTGTACAGTTTGTTGCAGGATTAATTTGGAGATGTGATTATAAAATTATTTGATCCGCGCTGTCTGTACAGTTTGTTGCAGGGTTAATTTGGAGATGTGATTATAAAATGATTTGATCCGCGCTGTCTGTACAGTTTGTTGCAGGGTTAATTTGGAGATGTGATTATAAAATGATTTGATCCGCGCTGTCTGTACAGTTTGTTGCAGGGTTAATTTGGAGATGTGATTATAAAATGATTTGATCCGCGCTGTCTGTACAGTATGTTGCAGGGTTAATTTGGCGGGCCCTGATGTTGTATAAAAGATCAGGGCTGTTGGCGGCACAGTCCAATTACGCCAAATCTGCAAGATATTCACATGAAAAGGGTGCATCATAGACACACACATAAAATGGCAATTTATGTTTTACCTAAATGTCACTAGACTTCAATCCCTGATAGGTTATACACACGTCAACCCACATCCCCAGATTGCACACACGCATACACATGCAAATGGATTCTATGCAGAGCTCTTTGGAGTCAGTTGTATTGTCCTTTAACTGCGTGTAGACAGAGCATTAGCAAAACAGGCCCCTTGACAAATGCACTGAAACCTGGGCACCATAGAATGAATCCATGTTTCCCAGTATGTCATTTTTTACCACCCGTGCAATACTATGAGACTTAACTACATTACGCTGCACTCGATTATCAGTATCAGTAATATAGGTGAACTGAGAAATTGGGGATAGTTTTGAGGCCATTCTAATTAGAGGTGGAAAGTCCAGCGGTCAGAAAGTAAAAGTCCTGCCACGTGTTTCTTCCACCCATCAAGTCAGCCGACTGATTTCACTACTTAGCTCTACCTCCTGGCTGAATTATTACCCTAATTAGCAAATACAGGTGATTGGAACAAAATACTGGGGAGAAACCATGACTTTCCACCTCTGACTCTAATGCATGTTAACGAAACATTGCAAACAGCTGGGCAGTCATCTCTGACTCTAATGCATGTTAACGAAACATTGCAAACAGCTGGGCAGTCACCTCTGACTCTAATGCATGTTAACGAAACATTGCAAACAGCTAGGCAGTCACCTCTGACTCTAATGCATGTTAACGAAACGTTGCAAACAGCTGGGCAGTCACCTCTGACTAATGCATGTTAACGAAACATTGCAAACAGCTGGGCAGTCACCTCTGACTCTAATGCATGTTAACGAAACATTGCAAACAGCTGGGCAGTCACCTCTGACTCTAATGCATGTTAACGAAACATTGCAAACAGCTGGGCAGTCACCTCTGACTCTAATGCATGTTAACGAAACATTGCAAACAGCTAGGCAGTCACCTCTGACTCTAATGCATGTTAACGAAACGTTGCAAACAGCTGGGCAGTCACCTCTGACTAATGCATGTTAACGAAACATTGCAAACAGCTGGGCAGTCACCTCTGACTCTAATGCATGTTAACGAAACATTGCAAACAGCTGGGCAGTCACCTCTGACTCTAATGCATGTTAACGAAACATTGCAAACAGCTGGGCAGTCACCTCTGACTCTAATGCATGTTAACGAAACATTGCAAACAGCTGGGCAGTCACCTCTGACTCTAATGCATGTTAACGAAACGTTGCAAACAGCTGGGCAGTCACCTCTGACTCTAATGCATGTTAACGAAACATTGCAAACAGCTGGGCAGTCACCTCTGACTCTAATGCATGTTAACGAAACATTGCAAACAGCTGGGCAGTCACCTCTGACTCTAATGCATGTTAACGAAACATTGCAAACAGCTGGGCAGTCACCTCTGACTCTAATGCATGTTAACGAAACATTGCAAACAGCTGGGCAGTCACCTCTGACTCTAATGCATGTTAACGAAACATTGCAAACAGCTGGGCAGTCACCTCTGACTCTAATGCATGTTAATGAAACATTGCAAACAGCTGGGCAGTCATGAAAATACAGATGTAATATCTGTCATCTTGTTTTTTTGATTGAAAACAGCTGAAGTTATTTTTCTGGACCCGTCACCCATACTGCTGTAACTGGAGGGACAACCAGTTTAGTAGTTCAGGTCGGGAATGGGCCTTTGAACGGCAATAATTTGTTATCCGGCCTTGCTGTTAGCGCCTGACGTATGACTAGAATGTTCTGAGACCAACTGGCTAACGGATCAAAATGAAGAATTGCCAATTTGAAAAGCTAAAGACTCAATGTTTGGAGTATTCCTTGATACTGTAAGAATGGTTTAGTCATCACATCATGGACCAACTGAATCACCAATACCTGAATAGACCCTGTTCACACAAAAACAAAATAAATAAATACAAACAAAAGGAAGGGGAAAGGTGATTGTCTACAAAATACACAATGAACAGTTTCATGACACTTTGGTGGAGAGTGCTTAATAAATGTGGCATAACAGCAGGTTTCTGTCACAAGAAAGAAGGAAGTCTTTAACGTTTCTTGAAAAAGATCAGGAGCTGAAACGATAATTTAGCACTATAGGAATGGATTTCACAGGATATTCGCCTGCTGAAGGTTTTTAAAAAAATAAGTCATTTAGGGAGGGGGAAAAGAACTCACTATCATTAGCTTTCCTGCAGGCAAAATGTTCAGTAAATTAACTCATCAGTGCTAAAACGCACAGTTCTGAGTGCTTATGTTTTACAAATTGAAAGCATGTCCAGGCATCCCTGATTTAAGACGTGCGATATATCACAAGGCTCCCAATATACGTTTTAAGCCTATTGCTTGTGCTGGTGTTATTGTCATTTTTATTATCACTAGGCCTTCAAGCCATTAGTTAGAAGGCTTTTTCTCTTGCTGGTACTGGTATTTTCTCACAGTCATTCTGTGGTAACAATTAATTGATTGTCATAAAACTCATTAAGCACGGTCTGTCAAGACGATAAAAACAAAAGAATGCTAATACATACAAATTCTAATGTGCCCTGGCCAAACATTACAGGGCTGAACAGAGCACAAAACATATAACAAGTTCCTATGTTAATAATTATGTTACCCCTCCCCACAATATTTATCAGTGTTTTTTTTATGTTAACTTGTACACTTGCACTTCTCCAAGACGAAACATTTTGGCCCTCAGTGTTCTGTGAGTCATCTATAACGCTGTGTTCACACAGCGAGCGACTCGGTCCTTGGGTCATTCAAGTCAACTCTGCTGAGGGCAGGGTAAGAGCTTCCTGTTGTGTTCTCCGTGCAGCTACAAATTTTTGAGGAAGAAAAACAATGGCAATACACAATATATGAAAGTCGTATTTGCCATATAGCCCTATTCTGTATAGTTATGTCATGATACTGACAATTATTATTTGTTCTAGCTAGCTAGCGATATATCTGCCTTTCACGCTAGCTAGCTTGGTAGCTAGCGATCTCTATCTCTCTCCCTAGGTAGATAGATAACCATATCTCTAGTAGTGTATTAAACTATAAAACATGTTTTTTAGGGTTGCACAGAACAGGGTAGGCTGAGACCATAATTATTAGTTGATCTTCCATTGCTGCGCGGAACTGTGATTGGCTGTTAAGGGTGATTCTGTGAAAAATTAAACTGCTGGCAACATTTATCGGCCGATTTTTGTCGCTCATTTGCTCAGGTCACTGACTGTCGCTCAGCTTCATAGACAAATGAATGGACTTCCGGCAACTAGGCTACCGAATTGCTCGCTGTGTAAACGGGGGGAAAGGGTTTTGCCCACACACACACACAAAGCTTCTTTGCGGGATACAACTAATGCAACACAAACAATGTTAGTAATCACCACAAATTATGTGTTAATCAATCGGCATATCATTGATCGTTAATTTTTTTGTGAATAGACTTCAAAAGCGAGAGCTCTCAATGGCTGATTGACACGCTCTTTTACTCTATCCTTAGCAACTCATTTTAATTTCACTCACTCTCATCCGATTGGCCTGCTATCTTTGGAATTACCTTGAGTAATACCTACCTGTCATATTAGTTATGTCAGTTTGCTGTTGTCAAAATTAATATTGTAATTTTGCTAGCTAACTGGTGAGCATTTATGTGCTTTATCATGTATGCGGCTCGGCCCTTGAACACACACCAAACCTTCTTTTTTATAACATTAAAAATGTTTAGTCGCCAAAAACCACAAGAATTTACATCTTAGACAGAGGCAAAAATAAGAAAAAAGACAGTGAGCAAGATGACGCTCAACACACTTCCATCACCACAAAATGGCGCTGTCTTTAGCAAAGTAACGGTGACAAGATGATATTTCGATAACTAGCTGTACAACGGATGTTGGAAAATATTCATAACTACCTGAGTAGACAGGAGTTGGCAGTTGCAGACCTTCACAGCAATTAGATACAGTCCACAAATCTTTTCTCAGTAGGGAATCAATAAAATTATATCATTTACTTTCCATTTGCCTATTTTCACACCCAAAGGCACAACACTGAGCTGATATTGTTTTTCAAACTCATTTCACAGTAAAATATCACTTAAATAAAATCATCTCTCTTTCTGCCTGGTTTCCCCCAGTTTGGCAGGAGCTATATCTGTGATGTCATGTGCGGAACCCCAATAGGTAGCTTGGCAACTAATTGTAAAGCTAAATCTATTAAATGCCTGCAATCCCCAACACAAATTGCAAATGGTATGTGTGCACATGCACACTTCTTTTGAATCTAATGTTATAATATAGAATTTTTTCATATATCATGTAAAAGTAAAAATATTCTAATGCAAGGTGGGTGAGATCCTTCTGTCAAAGTTACAGCAACAATGGTTCCCAGTTTTCAACATGGGCCAGGAACCTTAAAAAGCACTTTAAAATGAAAATAAAACTGCACATAGCATACATGTGAACATAGTATACAATGACATGAAGTTCAATGGAAGCCGTAAACTCACAGTCGCTAGGTTACAAAAGTCGGTGGCCATATTGCAAATGGTGAAGATTTGGCAGTCTCCCCCCTCCTTATACACATCCGTGAAAACAGTACAATCTGTCTAACGATGACACTTTAGAGTGCAGTACCTCCATTTTATATATGACTGTACACTTCAAGGCTTGTAACTGCAGGTGATTGTATCTGCAAAGTAGAATGATGACTACCAATGACAATTACAGCCAGAGAATGTATCAGCAGAACAGACAAAACAGTTAACATTTTAACATTTGAAGTATTACAGGCAGCTCTATGTTGAGACACTTGAATAGATTTTAAAGGTGACTAGGTGAGTTAAAGCAGGCATTCTGATCATTTATTTCCCCTACTAAACCAGGCACCACTGGTATTTCTCATTTATTTAAATTTTTACAGTGAACTTGGTATACTTACACTGAAGCATTCACAAGAGCAAACAAAGAAGTATTGGAAAAAAACAAGATTAATGGCTCAAAAAAGTTTTGCGTATTGCCAGATTCCCTTCTTGACAGGCGAGTCTCTAGTCACACAGTGATAAGAAAAGTGCTTCCTGAATGGATTTTTGTACAGGCAACCTGCACATGTTTCATAGTGTTTTTACAGTTTGTTTTGTGAGTGCACGCACCCACACGCACGCAGAACTGCACATACACACACACGCACGCACGCATACACACACGCGCAAAACAAGCCTTTCGGAGCTCTCTTAGTCTCGGATACGGGGGATGTTGTAGGAGTAGTGGACCAGAGGGAACCCTCGGCTCTGGTAGAAGCAGGCCCGGCCACATGCCTGGACCTGGTCGGAGCTGTCGGACACGAAGGAGTCCGCCTCGTCGGCGTACTCGGACTGGGCGGAGGGGGTGGCGCAGTCTGACCAGTACCCCTCCGCTTGCTGGCAGGCCACCGCCAGGGCGGGGCAGCTGTGCCACTTCACCAAATGTCTGCAGGCCGAGGGCTTGGCGAGCAGCAGGGACTCACAGCAGCTGCAGAGGGCCACGTTGCCCTGGAGCTGGGAGTACGCCCTGCAGTCATAGGCCGGCTCATGGGAGGCCCTCCCCCTCCCCTGTTGGGCAGCCCCCTGTTGGGCCGCCTCCGGCTCCGCCCCCCTCCCTGCGCTCCCGAGACGCCGCAGCCGCCTCCAGTCCTCCCTGAAGTGCGGGTTGAAGAAGACGTAGAGGACCGGGTTGAGGCAGGCCGGCAGGGGGAAGAAGATGAGCGTGACAGACTTCATGATCTCCGGGCTGTTGGCCACGCCGGTGAAGAGGGGCGCGAAAGAGAAGGCCGCCACGGGGCAGAAGAAGATGCAGTTGGTGAAGATGAGCCAGGCCACGTGCCGGACCATGCCGGCCTGGAGGGGCTCAGTCAGGTCGGCCTTCCCCAGGCTGCAGTAGAGGTGCGTGTAGACCACCACCATCAGCAGGTAGGCCAGGGAGTTGAGGAGCACCAAGGTGACGGTGAAGCCCAGTGAAGGGGCCTCCCCAGTGGAGAAGGGCAGGCAAAGCGGAGAGGAGGAGAACTCGCCCACGTGGAAGAGGGGCAGGCAGGCGGCCGCCAGTGCCAGGACCCCTAAGAGCGTGGCGGCCGCCCCGAAGCGCCCGCGACGCCCCCGCCAGCCCTGCACCGACTTCCCCAGCAGCTCGCGCACCGTCACGCTCCTCTCTGCTGCCGCCAGCGTCAGGAACAGGATGGACGACTCTGAAGAAAAGACTGCCAGGAAGCCCGTGGCCCGGCAGCCCGGCCCCGTCTCCCACCAGACCCCGAACTCGGCGAAGGCGCCCCACGTGACCCCGTCCAGGATGCTCAGTAGGCCCACGTACACGCCCATCAGCAGGTTGGAGGCCGCCAGCAACCCCACCAGCAGCTTGGCAGGAGACATAACCCGACCGGGAGAAAACGTGGCTGCCAGCACCAAGGCATTGAAGACGAGCGCCACCAGGCAAATGAACCACACTGTCAGGCGGATCATCCAGCTGCCCAGCAGATGCTCGCAAGGCTTGAAGGCACCTGCACAGAATAACATTACGGGTTATTTATCGAGCATCACCGTCTGAGCTGCCGTTTTAGTCTCCTGATTTAACAGAATTTAGAGAATTTCCCACAATTCCCAGCGCTTCATTCATGCAGTCTGTGGAAAATAGCAACGGCAATGAAAGGGGAAAGGTAGATTCACGTACCTGGAGAAGGAGAGCAGTGCATGTTAAGCTGTACCCTCTCATCCTCTTCTTTTCCGACTACAACACAAACAGCAATTCACTTTTTGTCCATGCAAATCGTGTGAAACATAAAGCGTAAACAATCCTCCGGTTCATATTTTTCTGAATTTAGGGGACACGATCTGTGATTAAACTTTGTGGGTTTGATGTAATGCACATGTATTTTTGAGAGCTCTGGTGGGAGACCCCAGTGATAAAACACTGGGAAACTACGCCGATAAAAGCATATGGACCACCCGTATGTTTTATCCTGGCCACAACTGTAGAAAAGTTGTGTGAGGTCACACAGGCAATCCTCAGGCCAATAGTTCCACAGTCAAAATACAGCACAGCCCGTAGGTATTTGGACTGTGACAATTTTTATTGTTTTGGTTCTGTACTCCAGCACATTGAATTTGAAATAAAACCATGAATATGAGGTTACAGCCCTTTTTATACATAGTCCCCCCATTTTAGGGGGTCAAAAAAATAATTTGACAAATGAACATAATCTTAAATAAAGTCATCATATTTAATACTTGGTTGCAAATCCCTTGCATTCGATGACTGCCTGAAATCTAGGACGCATAGACATCACCATACGATGGGTATCCTTCCCTGGTGATTCTCTGCCAGGCATGCACTGCAGCCATCTTCAGTTCCTGTTTGATTCAGGGGCTTTTTGCCTTCAGTCTCGTCTTCAGTGAAACGCAAGTTAATTTGGATTCAGGATGGGCGATCGACTTGGCCAGTCAAGAACATTACACTTTTTGGCCCTGAAAAACTTAGTTGCTTTAGCACTGTGTTTAGTGAGTGAGTGAGTGAGTGAGTGAGTGAGTGAGTGAGTGAGTCTGTGTGCTTGTGAGAGCACTGAAGAGACAAACAATCTAACAAACGTGGCTGGGTGAGCTGAAAAGCTGAGGGCACCGTGACGTGCTGAACAAGCGCTCGCGGAGATTGGTTTGGTTTAGTATTTTGTCTTTGTTGTTTTAGTTACTTGTTTTTGCCGGGAACCCGTGAGGGGTTTTTATTTATTTCCATGTCTGTGTGCTCTCTCTCTCCATGTGGCAATTTACGGTGCAAACACGGAACTGCCTCCCAGGGGTGTGTCACGGCGTGTCACAATATGTTTCTGTACTCTTCAGGATTCATACGGCTACTGTCGCCAGCAGTCACATCAGCAATAAAGACAAGTGAGCCAGTTCCAGTAGCAGCCATGCATGCCCAAGCCATAACACCTCCACTATGTTTCACAGATGAGGTAGTATGCTTTGTATCATGAGCAGGTACTGTCTTTCTCCACACTTTTCTCTGCCCATCACTTTGGTAAAGGTGAATACTCATCTCATCTGTCCATAAGAGCTTGTTCCACAACTGTACAGTTTTTTAATGTAATTTTTAGCTCACTCTAACCTGGCCATTCTGTTCTCAAGGCTTACCAGTGGTTTGCATCTTGTGGTGAACCCTCTGAGGTCATGTTGGTGTAGTCTTTTTATTTTAGTCTTTGACGCATCGATTCCTACATCCTGGTGAGTGTTCCCTATGTTATTCAATTCAACCGCTTGAGAATTCGGCGCTACACCACCCCGTCAGCCGGTAGTAGGAAGGAAGGCACAGGCCATACTCGGATCTGGCAGCACCAGGGGCGCAAACCCCTGATCCTTGGTGTGTGACTGCACTGACTGAACGAGACTGCGGAGGCTGATAACAGGTTGTTTGCTATTGCTGAGCTCACCAGTGCGTTCTTGCTTCTTAACATTGTTAACGCAATGTTTTTTGCTATGTGTCTGATCGATTTATTTTAATTCTTCATCCCATGATGGTCTGCTTTACTGGCATTGACACGTCCTTGGTTCTCATGTTGAAAGACAACAGAAACAGACTCCAAATACAAATGCCACACCTAGAATCAACTCTAGACCTTTTGTTAGCTTTCTTTTGCATTAATTAATGATGCAACAACACACATCTGACCAAGAAACGGCTGCGCAGCCAATTGTCCAATTACTTTTGGTCCCATAAGATGGGGGGGCTTAAAGGGCTGAAATTCCTATATAGTTCACTCGATATGGATGCATTTAACTGACGTTCATTGTCATATCAAATCCAATGTGCTGGAATACAGAGCCAAAACCACAAAAACTGTCACCGTCCAAATACTTAAGGACTGCACTGTGTCTCCAAAGGAATGTTCCTAGGACCAGCATACACACCAATACAGGTACTGTGTTGCTAAATTCCCCCTTTAACTCTTGTGTTCCGTTGACTTATTGCACCTGTGAAACTGTTAGCTTGGGTCAAATATACCCAGAACATTATTGGGATTTTAAAACAATATAGAAATAAGACTTGTGCAAATGCACTACAAAAAACAAAAAATATGTTAATCTCAACAAGTAATTTAGTCTTATATGTAATCATATATACATTTTTTTCTAAATAAGACAAAAATATTGCCAGTGAGGTGAAACCATTTGACTCATTTCAAGATTTGCCAATGGGGTAAGATAATTTAACTTGTCAAGCAAACAGTAACTTAAAACAAGCTAATATTTTCTACTTGAGAGAAAAATAAGATTTTAAGTCTAATTGCAAGAATAAAACACTTTTCTTTTGCAGTGTATATAATATATTTAACAATTATAATATCTCCAAACAATATATCTGGTTGCCACCCTTGCTAGATCACATTTAAGAATGAAAGTGTCATTAATTTGTTAAAATTATGTTATTTATATTAAAAATTAAATATAAATCATGTTTATCTGTGAATTTTTTATCAGGATATTTTAAATTAAACTAAGTTTTCATGCAGTAGATTATTGATATGTATTGTCTTGAACTGACACTCACAATTATTTTCAATCGCCTTTCATTATATTCAAAGAAACCATATAGACAAAAAGACATGAAGCAAATACAGATGATAAACAACAAATAGAAACACAAAACAAGTCACTCAAAATTGTAATTCCCCCTTTAATCCAAATGTAATCCAAAGCGAACACAAGTCTTAAACACTGAAAGGGACCTGGGACTGGCCAGCTCACGCATTTCAGTATTGAATGCATCAGCAGTGACACAGAGCAAGGTTAACAGTCAACCTCGCTATATTTTGAATTCTGGTATTTTTTCTGTACTACTGTTGTTCCTGCAATGCTTGTTCTTCAGCGATAACTTCCTGGCATTGTTTTATTTGTGCCTTTCAACTGATATTCATTGGACTTTATAGCTTATTTTTTTTAACAAGCAACAAACCACAAACATGATTATTTATGACAAGAGAAAAAGAATGGAAACTTTTTCTTCTTACCCGTAGCTTGGGTGCTCACGTCTTTCTTTCCGTCATACTCTTCAGATGAGCTCCCAGTGGTGTCACAGCCAACAAAGGCGCAGCATTGGTAAGCATAGGGGACAGATACTGACCTACCAAACCAAGGGGAAGAGCAGACGTATGATCTCAGGGCTGGAGACAAACATTAATCTACCCAGAACGATGTGACACTAACGCTGCAGCGGACCTCCAGCAAGCAGCAAAGAATGTCGAAGGTTACGTCCATCCTCTCTGCGCACCTGCTAGCTCAACGCATTACAGCTTGTGCACGTCATAGTTTTTGCTACAAACCTTTGCGGATTGAGCAGACAACTGTGGTTCACAGGCAGCTGTATGGTTGCCCTTTGTGTGGATATTGTGCATCCATAGGCAGGAATGGTGGAGTGTATTAAAACTATTTTATATTGACCACCATCCACACGATAACATGCCAGATGCAAAATAATGACCAGATACTCAGCTCTACATTCTTAGTGAAGGTTTTGCCTCTATACCAGGGGTAGGCAACCCTGGTCCTGGAGAGCCGCAGGGTCTGCTGGTTTTTGTATTCACCTTAAACACAGCAACTACTTAGACCAAAAAAACCAGGTGAGGTGAGTTAACCGTGTAATCAACTGCTTTACTTGATCAATTAATTGGCGAGGAACAACAAAAACCAGCAGACCCTGCGGCTCTCCAGGACCAGGGTTGCCTACCCCTGCTCTATACCATTGAAGCAAAAAAAATGTATCTAATAGAATCCACATCTTCTAGGGGCGTAAACAATGACAATACTGTGGCAATGGATTCCTGCTACCAACGGACACTCTGGTCAAAAGGTGAGCATCTGGCGAGTCTAAAGCAGCGATCTCAAGCTCAAATCCTGGAGGGCCGCTGCGTCTGCTGCTTTTTTATGCGTTCATGAAAAAACTCAAAAAACAGCAGACCGAGGCCCTCCAGGACTGGAGCTCTTCAAACTTTGAAGAACTGGTCTAAAGAATCGGCGATGGCTCTAAGGCAATCCAGTTCAAGTTTCAGACAGCTTTTCCTCTGACCTGAGTTTCGGGAGATTCTTGGCTGCCAGGGCACCTTTCATTTGCAGGTTTCCTGATAGTTTGAGCTGGTTGAGGGAATTCAGCCCTGCTGTGGGCACGCTTCTCAGAGAGTTCACACTCAAGTCCCTGAAACAAACAAAGAAAATAATTATAACATGCACATGTTTATGGATTATTAGATACAATTCACTCAAAAAAATTATATAATCAATAATTATATGACTTCATCAATAGTCATTTATGAGAGCCTGAACACTTTATATAATATATCCTATTTTGTAAAAATATTTTTTTACCATTCATTTTTTACATTATGTACAAAAATGGGGGGGTGGGGGGCAAGAGGCCAAAATATAGCTGGGCTGTTATCCAATCCAACCACATTATTTGAATTTTTTCTTTGTTGTTATTTATTTATGTCACTCATTCTTGCACCTGAATGGTTTCCTGAATTCAGATTAAGGGACAGTGTTCTGTGTCGGATGACCATTTATACAATGTCTTAAATGAGGTACCCAATGCATTTTTAGAGTTTTTCCATTTTTCAGTTGAGGTTAGTCATTTAAGCGCTGTCTATATTTCTGGTCGTTTTTAAAATACTGGACCAATGGTGACATTCAGTAGACAATGGCGGAATCTACTCACAGGTTTGTTAGAGCCGTCAGAGAGAAAAATGCATCTTTGTGAATTGATGCGATCTCATTTCGACTCAGGTCTCTATGGAAAGAAACAGAAAAGACATGTTCAGTTAGAAGACGTTCGCCGATTTTTCTCTTAAAATCTGCCTGCATCCACTTCAGTCAAAATACTCACTCTGTATGGGTTGGGAATATGCCATTCTCTGTTTTTTAAGTAAAGCGCAGACATTGGCTCGGAAAACAAATATTTAAAAAGCTGAATTTGCCAGGAGACATTCCTGGATGATCACTGATTGCACAGCTGATGAGTCCCCAAGAGCCCTCAATTAGGGTTTTGCATAATTAGCCTAATTCACATACTAATGAGACAAACACAGAAAATCGCCATTTGTGCCCTATAGACTTCAAATTTTGATGTATACAACCAAGTTTGTTTTCATTACTAAGTCTGTTTTTATTACAAAGTTAATCATTAACTTCTTCACTAACTGGCACAACTAACTAATCTGCATAATTGACAATTAGCATAATTATGGGGTAAATTAAAAATACAATTATGCCTTTTAGGTGTCACACCCATGATTCAGGCTTCAGGTTTAAATAATTGTTATATCACTCTTAAGGGCTTTCCCACTAATTGGTGCGATTACATAATCCATGTAATAGGCTTAATACTCAGATAAATGCGACAAATCATTATCAATTAAATCTAGATTACACCCCAATTGTGAACATTCGACGTGTGGCTTTGTTGCCTACCCCTCGTTTACAGTCTATATTAATTGCCAAGTCAAGTCATACCTATCTTTTAGTCTTTTACGTTTGGTTTGAACAGTTGACAGCTTAATGTCACCTGCGTGTAGCATGGATGGGGAATGTTTTTCCAGCAAGCCGATCAGCAACACCATCCTGAATCTCCCTACTTATTTCCAAAATTGTATTCAGCCCCTTTTCATGGATTTATCCACAGTCAATAGAAATGTAATCATCACAAATGGCACAAGAGTCCATCATAAATTACCTGAAATACAGAGAAAATTCTGTTTCTATATATGCAGTGCCCTCCACAATTATTGGCACCCCTGGTAAAGATGAGTAAAAAGGGTTATAAAAAATTCACTTTTGGGTGAATTAGCTTAATCTCACACTGAAAAAATGAGAAAAATCCAACCTTTAATTGAAGAAAAATGTATTCTGAGAAAAAAAAATCCCTATAATTGTCAATAATTGTGGAGGGCACTGTAACCACAGAAAGTTGAAACATTTCCTCTCAATAACATTAGAACATTTTAAATGTAATGTAGTTTCATGATATTGTATATGGTAAATACTTTTTATACTATTTGATACTTTATAAGGATTAAATAATAGGTCTTCACTGGATCCAATTCAAAATAATATTAAGACAAGGTACATATGCCGTGTGCTCTGACACTATCACCCTGCTTATTAATAACAAAAAAACTGTGTTTTAAATGAGAAGTTTGGCTTGGTCAAAAGCCCCAAAAAACAGGAAATTTAAATGAGCACCACCAAACCAAACTTCAGCTCTCTACACTATCAGGGATTTCCAGTACTCTACTGTATTTCAAAATGATGTACTCACTCATCACTGGGCAGATTGGTTCTACAATAGATTGAATCATGACAAACAACAACAGATATATTGTAGTTAAATAAAAATTTTATATTGTGATTTTTTTCAAGTTAGATTACTAATCTGTCCAAAATTCAACTTTGCTTTAACCCTATTAACTTTGGCCCACTAGAGGCAATTTTCACCTAGTTTCTACTATTCTCATTTAAGTGTCAATATCTCAAAAACTATTCACTGCACATCCATGGCCTCATTTGCCTCATTAGTATGTGAATTAGGCAAATTATGCAAAACCCTGATTGAGGACTCATCAGCTATGCAATCAGTGATCATCCAGGAATGTCTCCTGACAAATTCAGCTTTCTACATTTTATTTCTTCATTAAAGGACACTGCACATTTATGCCATCATAAATGACGAGCCTCCAGCAGCCCCTTACGGACATTTCTGACGGCCAGCCAGCTTTCCAATAGCAGACATGGAGGCATCGCAGTTTAAAGCAAGAAAATATGTTTCGATCGACTTCAAAGATCAGCTTGTACAGCGACGTTATGTTTCCGGAGATTGCACATTTCCGTGAGCGCTGCAATCTCAGGTGGTATACCATAGGAAATAGTTTGAACAGAAAATATGATTAAACATAATTCCTTGATAGTAATCGGGTAATGTACACACGTACAACCCCTGGAGGGAAAACATGGTTGTACATGCTGCTTCACGGCTAGATCAAGTGTATTTTCTTGCCATAAATGCCCTCATACCAGCTACCGTAATTCTGCCTTGTCATTAGAAAGCTAAAATATCCTTCATTATACGCAAAAACTATCTGGGCCAATCAGGAACACACAAAAAGTGGAATAATATTAAAAACCCATTTTATGTAGCATAATGACACAGTTCTAATGAAAATGTGTTTGCAAAGATACACTGCTTAATTGCTTTTATTCTTAAATTGCTACAAATGACGATGCCAATTGCCATTCTCTTGGGCTGGCTTATGAGGGCAGTCTTAAGCAGTATTGTAAAGTGGCATTTTTGTGGTGTTTACAATTGATAACAAATTAGCTCATTGTCACCAACATCTTAAATAACTTTAATTCTGATAAAAAGTGTGCTGAAACGTAGTCGTAATATGTAAGATCAAGATGCATGTTTTCGAATTGTATGCTCAATGACACAATACAAAGCGGTTGATGAATAGAAGCCTTATTCTCATCAGATCATGTAGCAGTCTTGTATCTGAGCCTTAAAGTGGAAAATGTAGCATGAAAGAATTACGCTGGTTCTGTCCTGGAGGCAACATTGGGGATTGTTTTGGTGAAATATTCACCATATATATTCTACTGTATCTCTCTAACTGAATGATTACACCTATACATATATAGGTGTGATCATATATAGGAAATATTTGGAAAACACATAAAAGATATTCTGGCAATTAGAAAACACAGAAATGGCATTTTCCCAACAATAATTGCTTTCAGATTTTTTTTCTGTGAAGGAAATGGATCTGTGGTGTATATTCTGGGACACGTCCAAGAAAAAGATGAATAATATAAACGATCTGGAATGAGTTGCAGAATTGTCCTGTGATAGGGACTGTGCTTATTCTTGTCCTTTTGCACACTCCCTGGTCGCCCCGTAAATAATTGCTTCGTTTTCCTGTCTGCATATATTCAGGGATTCACAACAAGGTTTCGCCTCTAAATGGGCCCACAGGCACATGTCAGTCTGTGAATGATGATATTCATTTCCCAGGCATCCACTGCACACGCCTTTTGGAAACGGCTGAGCACTGAGGTGGCGAAAGGTGCATTATGAGAGCATGGCGTTTCACGTGCGATAGCAGGAATAACTCACAGGATGCGCATTGAGGCCAGCCCCTGGAAGGTGTCTGCACGGATTTCCTGGATGTGATTGTGCTGCAGGGATCTGCAGAAAGAGCAGTCGAACAAAAACATTATAATTACTTTGAGAAAGCACAGCAACAATGCAGTCGGAAGCTAGGGCCTACCGTTGAGAAAGGCCTCAGGAAGCCATATTACAATTTCCTTCATCCACTGTAAACAGACCCTGCCCCAAAGTATGACTCACTGTTTCAGCTACCGTCCTTCACAAAAGGGGGTTAAATTCAACTGACTGACGCCCTCAATAATCCACGCTTGCTTATGATTGGACGGGACCACGGCTAACCTGTTTGCATATTTTACCATCGTTTGTAATGGCAACTGCACATATAATGGCCTATATATAAATACAGGTATAATGTAAAGGTCTTTTTACTAGTAAAGGAGAGATGGCTTTTTCTGAAGAGAAGGCTTAATGGGCTCTCACCAGCATTCAGAATAGATCTGCATCACAAAGAGGCTCATCTAACCTGAACCTTTTATCCATCATGCTAATGATTAGGTTTTACTAAAGCTATCAAGACCCATTGACTGATATATTATGGTTGGTGTCTGCCACAGCAAAAATACCAGATACTGCTACTGCAACTAGTACTACTATTACTACTACTACTACTACTACTACTGCTACTACTGCTGCTACTACTACTGCTACTAGTAATATTGCCAGGGGTGCTGGGAGGGGACAGTATGGAACACATGGTTGGCTAAATGGCTGTAAGTCATCAAGGGTCTGACGTATCAAACAAGCCTCAAACCATCACTCTGCTGCCAGATATACAGTAGATATGGATGAATAACTTGAAGGGCTTCTTCTCCTGACTTATTTTTCCAGAGAGTTCAATAGGAAAATTTGTCAGGAAAAACAACAAAACAACCCTTAAAGTGATCCATGCAAATAGGCAAAAAAACGGCCCTTCTTCCGAGATGAGCTTTTTTTAAGCTTGGGCTTAAGCTCATAATCTACTGATAGTACACAAAATAAAGTTTAAAACAAGATACGTTACGATTAATTCACAGCTAAACACAGGATGGTATCTGAAAAATAGCCATCACATAATAAAATTAATACAATGGGACATTTTCCAAAAGAAGAAAATATTCGTGGTGTAGTCTGTCATCCATGTCTTTACCCAGTAGATGGCAGTAAAAGACTTAAAAACTGAATGACAACACTTCAGCTTGTTCTTTATTTGGTGAAAACAATGAGAAACAACCCACCCCAAGGCACAACCGACTCTGGTCTCTTCTTAGGTTACGTAATACCTAACCTTATAATCAATGACCGACAGTGTTATTTTAGGCTATAGATCTAACGTTAAACTTCTGCTAGAATATCAGAGATGGGAAAGTCGTAAATAAATGTTAACTGGATGCGATTGCAAACTAGCTTGAAAAGTAAGGGAGAGTGAACAGAAAACATTGAGCATAGGCCATTAAAAATGAGCATCAATCAGGTGATTTGGGTCTGAATAAAATATCAAAGCTCGTTTAGCTACTAACTTCATTTGCTACCAGTTAGACTCTGCTGTCTGAAACGGCTTCAAATTCCAGCTTGCGCCACTGGGAGAAAGAGATGCGGCTCGGGTAGTTCGAAAGAAAGCGAACAGTACTGTATTAACAGGAAGTACCAAAAACTTGCAACTCCGACTTTTCAAACCGAACGTTACGGAAAGAGCCGACTCAGAAAAAAGAGCCGAACTGCCCATCACTAGTTTGAATCGGTCAGAATGAGAGCGTATGCATGTCTCTCTCTGACTCTGCGTGTAGTCTGTATGCATGTCTCTCTCTGACTCTGCGTGTAGTCTGTATGCATGTCTCTCTCTGACTCTGCGTGTAGTCTGTATGCATGTCTCTCTCTGACTCTGCGTGTAGTCTGTATGCATGTCTCTCTCTGACTCTGCGTGTAGTCTGTATGCATGTCTCTCTCTGACTCTGCATGTAGTCTGTATGCATGTCTCTCTCTGACTCTGCATGTAATCTGTATGCATGTCTCTCTCTGACTCTGCGTGTAGTCTGTATGCATGTCTCTCTCTGACTCTGCGTGTAGTCTGTATGCATGTCTCTCTCTGACTCTGCGTGTAGTCTGTATGCATGTCTCTCTCTGACTCTGCATGTAGTCTGTATGCATGTCTCTCTCTGACTCTGCATGTAGTCTGTATGCATGTCTCTCTCTGACTCTGCATGTAGTCTGTATGCATGTCTCTCTCTGACTCTGCGTGTAGTCTGTATGCATGTCTCTCTCTGACTCTGCGTGTAGTCTGTATGCATGTCTCTCTCTGACTCTGCGTGTAGTCTGTATGCATGTCTCTCTCTGACTCTGCGTGTAGTCTGTATGCATGTCTCTCTCTGACTCTGCGTGTAGTCTGTATGCATGTCTCTCTCTGACTCTGCGTGTAGTCTGTATGCATGTCTCTCTCTGACTCTGCGTGTAGTCTGTATGCATGTCTCTCTCTGACTCTGCATGTAGTCTGTATGCATGTCTCTCTCTGACTCTGCGTGTAGTCTGTATGCATGTCTCTCTCTGACTCTGCGTGTAGTCTGTATGCATGTCTCTCTCTGACTCTGCGTGTAGTCTGTATGCATGTCTCTCTCTGACTCTGCGTGTAGTCTGTATGCATGTCTCTCTCTGACTCTGTGTGTAGTCTGTATGCATGTCTCTCTCTGACTGTGTGTAGTCTGTATGCATGTCTCTCTCTGACTCTGCGTGTAGTCTGTATGCATGTCTCTCTCTGACTCTGCATGTAGTCTGTATGCATGTCTCTCTCTGACTCTGCATGTAGTCTGTATGCATGTCTCTCTCTGACTCTGCGTGTAGTCTGTATGCATGTCTCTCTCTGACTCTGCGTGTAGTCTGTATGCATGTCTCTCTCTGACTCTGCATGTAGTCTGTATGCATGTCTCTCTCTGACTCTGCGTGTAGTCTGTATGCATGTCTCTCTCTGACTCTGCGTGTAGTCTGTATGCATGTCTCTCTCTGACTCTGCGTGTAGTCTGTATGCATGTCTCTCTCTGACTCTGCGTGTAGTCTGTATGCATGTCTCTCTGACTCTGCGTGTAGTCTGTATGCATGTCTCTCTGACTCTGCATGTAGTCTGTATGCATGTCTCTCTCTGACTCTGCATGTAGTCTGTATGCATGTCTCTCTCTGACTCTGCATGTAGTCTGTATGCATGTCTCTCTCTGACTCTGCATGTAGTCTGTATGCATGTCTCTCTCTGACTCTGCATGTAGTCTGTATGCATGTCTCTCTCTGACTCTGCGTGTAGTCTGTATGCATGTCTCTCTCTGACTCTGCATGTAGTCTGTATGCATGTCTCTCTCTGACTCTGCGTGTAGTCTGTATGCATGTCTCTCTCTGACTCTGCGTGTAGTCTGTATGCATGTCTCTCTCTGACTCTGCGTGTAGTCTGTATGCATGTCTCTCTCTGACTCTGCATGTAGTCTGTATGCATGTCTCTCTCTGACTCTGCATGTAGTCTGTATGCATGTCTCTCTCTGACTCTGCGTGTAGTCTGTATGCATGTCTCTCTCTGACTCTGCGTGTAGTCTGTATGCATGTCTCTCTCTGACTCTGCGTGTAGTCTGTATGCATGTCTCTCTCTGACTCTGCATGTAGTCTGTATGCATGTCTCTCTCTGACTCTGCATGTAGTCTGTATGCATGTCTCTCTCTGACTCTGCATGTAGTCTGTATGCATGTCTCTCTCTGACTCTGCGTGTAGTCTGTATGCATGTCTCTCTCTGACTCTGCGTGTAGTCTGTATGCATGTCTCTCTCTGACTCTGCATGTAGCCTGTATGCATGTCTCTCTCTGACTCTGCATGTAGTCTGTATGCATGTCTCTCTCTGACTGTCATTATCTTCATCTGCATTATCAGTCACTAACACGACAAAAATAAATGATATCTCAACAAAAAACATTTGGAATTAATGACAAAAAGTTAGAATGAATGACTTAGGCCTACAGACACTGCTTTGTAGGCTATGCGTGAGTAACATGGCATTTTATTTACGTTGAAAACGTATTTTGTTGAGATATATATTACTTTTGAGAAGGGGCTGTCTTCATATGATGGAGTAAAAAATGGGATACGCTGTCATATCTAAATTTACAGCATAATTACATGTCATTCTTTGTGTAAACACTGCTCGTGGAACAGAAGCCAGTGGGGTTCGTGAGGAACAAGGCGGGACTGACAGAACATCGCTCAGCTCCCTGGCCCAGCTTTTGTGGGTTGGACCAGCGCGACGCATTTTTAATGAGCGGCGGTTTGGCGGCCCGCCTGGCATCGAATTGCCCTCATGCCATCCCAGAGCCGCGTTCTTCAAATGTGTGCGGTGGAAAAACAAACCAAACGTCCAAAGAAAACAACGTAATTGTCCGTTCACGCCAGACACGAGACAAAGGCTGAAAAACACATGTAGTAAAAGGAAGAGTGGCCCCAGCTCCATTCACACCTGCCACACACGCAGGCCCTAAGAATTTATGAAATATTGAAGAATAAAAATCATGCGCTGGCATGGTTGGAATCTGATCTCCAAAGACCGGGGGGAATCACTTCATTGAGGCCAACTGTTACACCTGGATAAGCCACGTGACAGCCCGTACTTCACATTCTGTCTTGCACATAAATATGGTTCCGGAGAACATTTGTGAAATGCCTGCAACTTCAAAAACACTGTGGCTCTCGGGAAATCAGCCAATCAGCTCCCACTACAGGCCGCTCCACTCTATTGTGTGGCCATTGAATCTCATCTTGCTGGTCTCCCTGCATGTGCCACAGCCTCCACCGCTAATAATAATAATAATAATAATAATAATAATAATGGAATGTAGCTCAGTGCCTTACGGACATGAACAAAACGTCCACCTAGAACATGAAAAATATACTTTTTAAATGAAGACATGGCATACGTTGACTTCAAATATGCAAGCTACTATACTACTAAATTTAAATCAAGCTTGTTCACAGGACAGGCACATAAATAAAAATGGGCTTCTGTGAATTTCAAACATTTTACTAAAGGAAAACGTCCAATGCAATACATTTTGAAGTTTAATTTAAACATCATTGTAAGTTGGTTTACCATTTCTTCATGTATTGACATTGATGTGAGAAAACCGTCCTATAAAAAGATAGTTATCTCTTCATCAACAGAATTACCAGTACCATATGGCCTTCATTGTTCAACCGGGAAATATTTTTTCATCTGTATCGCATTGAAGATATTTGGGTGTTTTCGTTCATGACACATTTGTAATTTTGAAGAGTGACAGTCCTGGAATAGAATGATGTGGGAGGTCTTCTACATCTCCATTGTAAACACTGTCAGGTTTAGGAGTCTCTGTCAGCTTCAGAAATTTGACAGCTGGTTGAACAAACTGTTTTGTTTTTTTGATATGGATTATAATATTCTGCAAGTTTTTCCTCCTACTTTGTTAAATATTTAAATATTTTGACAATTCATTGTTCTGTCTGTGCTGTTGGCCTGCTGTGGCAGGGTTTGAAATGCACTCATCAGCTGCTAAAGTTTATTGTAGGATTTGTGTAGTCTGCCTTTCTGACTTTAAAACAAGAGGAGTGACATTGCAAGCCTTGAGAGATTAATTTGCGGTGCGGACATACACTGTACCACGTATTGTACTATGAATATCTGCTACTACATATAAAACAAACATACAATCCTACCATTGGTTTTACAGATAGAGATGTTCCTTTCTAAATTCAGTGGTCATTTATTGTCTGGTACAATCGGTTTGAGAAATGTACAGCACTTTATACCGCCATTACACTATCTGAAACGTGGACTCGTAATACCCCCCAAGCCCTGCAAGCCCATCTCATTCATTACAGTTTGGTTTAATTGTCGACTCTTTTATCCAATTGAGTACATTATAACCTTAGCAGCGGTATATGTCTTATTTGGTGCTTTGAAAAATTAATTACCTATTTTCCTTGTTACAAAGTCATGAATGGGAACATAAAACAATTTAAAGAAATATAGAAAAATGCAATCCCGGGGCAAAAGTATACATACTGTAGAGTACAGGTAAAAGTGATGTTTTATTGAGGTACAAGAGTGAATGATTAGGCTATATATTTAGGTGTATGTAACACTGTGATATCAATGTTTTTATCTTAAACCATCAAATGGGGCAAATATATATGCTTTATAATGGACAAAACAAATTCTATTCATTTTATGACATGTTTTGGACCCATAGATATCTACCCCCCTATACTGATAACAATATAGTAATTCCCACTTGAAAATTATGCAAAAGTGAGTTTTATGAGCCAAAACTGTTGATTTTTAGTTAAATATATAATTTTAAAAATTTATTTAGAGCAGTGCACAATTTAGCCATTTAGATAGATTTGGAGACAACAGGGTACACTGTCTATATTTTGCATCAGATCTTTAGTAGTTCTGCATATCATCCTCAGATTTTGCACACTTGTTGACATGGAGTTTATGATCCAGGAAATGTATATATTTACCTGTTTCACTTACGTAGCTCTCAGTATTTTGTTGCAAACTAAAAAAACTTTTGTTGCATTTTTCCAAATTTGTGGCTCTTTATTTTGACTTAAATTATGAAAATAAACAAATCTAAGTTTGTGATGCTCACACCTGGAGTTATAAAACTTAAACACAGCACCCTCTAAATAGATGAGAATTGACCAAATTTTCCATCTGCGCCAAGGGGTTAAGAACGCAGAGTACCTTTGCATAGTCATATCGGTGCTAGAAAAGCTCTATTTTCATTCAGGCTGCCATGTCGGTATCCGCCTCAAAAATCGGTCGGGCCCTATATGCAAACATTTCACTTAAAATGCATTTTTATGCATATGATGCCTGATTTAAGTTCAGACGTGCACTTAAGTTTGCATATCACTTAAACGATATGTTGCAGAACATGTCCTACATTAGGGTTCTGCCAAAGAAACAAATAGAGCAACATGAAATGGGCTCAAACTTACATTTCCTCCAGCTTGAAACAGCCCTGAAAGACTGGAACCTCCTTTATTTCATTGTAGGAAAGATCTCTGAGGGCAAAAAAAATTAAATTGTCTAAATTTTTCAGTACATTTTCACCAGCGTGTGAGAGCATGTAAAATAGTGTATTACACCAAAATTACACCAAACCAAACTGTAAAACAATGCCGTTTTGTAAAGTTTCCCCCCTCATTGTAAACAGTACAAAAAAGCATCTACTAGGCAAATAACTCAATTTCCTTTCTCAAACAGATATCAAAACATTATACTGACCCTCTCCTGTGAATTGGAAGGGAATGCATACTCAACTCCTTGCAACAAGACTTTTTATAGTGCAGGTTCAGGTAGCTATTCAGGCCCAATTTTTACAGGCATGTTACTAGTACATTTTCAATGTAAAAAGGATCAAATGTACTGCCATTTAAACTGGCACCAGTCTCCAATTCCCTGTGTGTAGTGAGGTACTTTCTCTGGTCTATTCAACCAAATGTAGTTTTTTGTTTTTTTCCTTTCTTGTAGCCAACAGAATTGGAACATTCTAACAGTGTTCCATGGCTAAGGTCAAGGAAAATACTATTCTCCAACATCTTATTGGAGGAACAAACCCAACCAACCAAATATGAACTATTCTGAGTATTCTAAAGAATGAATGACTCACGGAATGTATAGACTGATAGTCTACTCAAAACATACAGACATGAACAAGCTACAAGTGACAGAGCTTATATGGCAAAATGCGGTAACATAAACGGAAAATTAAAGACTGCAACAGTGAGCAGGCTGCCAACCCCATTGAGGGACCAATTTGTTTTTCAGACCACAAGACCGACAGTGCCCAAATCAACTGCCATATACTTTAGACATATATTTCATTGTACCAACTTGGAGCACAGACGCCTGGCTAAGTAACCATCTTTGCACACTCTATTGTATTCTTCAGTGTTTCCCACAGAAATGAACATCCTTAAGTGTATGAGCAAAGTCAAATATATAGTAATATAGTAAATCTTTCTCATATGTTAAACAACATCATTTGTGGAAATGGGATAACATGTGGGATAAACCTGTGTTAGTTACTGTCGTAGACCTGCAGCAAGCGCCAATTCACCTTGAAGTTTAAAGCAGGGCAGCTAATGATTTTTCAGTTTGTTGCAAACAATTGTAATACTGATATGGTGTCATGCAAGTACAAAACAACATGGACTTTTAAAGCAACGTCAGCAGAACAGCAGTTGGCTTGAGTTTGTTTCACATTTTCTAGCTAGTGACCATACAAGCAGTGTGTAGAGAGTGGTATTACCATGGTTGAATTATTGTTATGACTATTATAAGTATATGAAGTTATGTACTTAGCTTCAAAGCTGCAGTCTGAGTATTGGTTTAAATTTATTGTTGCTATCCTGACAGATAAAGGTTTTGGCATGATTCACAGGCAGACTAATGACTTAGAAATAGATTTTCTCAGAGTAGGACGGGGGAATGTTTGCAGTTTAACAGGGTGGGACATACAGGGTTCGCAGAAACTTTAGATCCTCACAAAGTCCAGCTGGGATGACACTGATCTTCGTCCCAGTCAGTGTTCTGAAACAACAAAAAAACCACACATAATACATAAAAAGTATGTGTACGCACGCACACCATGCACACCACGCACACCACACACACACCACACACACCACACACACACACCACACACACACACACACCACGCACACACCACGCACACACACACACCACACACACACACACCACACACACACACACTCACCACACACACACACCACACACACACACACACACACACACACACACACACACACACACACCACACACACTCACCACACACCACACACCACACACCACACACACACCACACACACACTCACCACACACCACACACACACACACACACACCACACACCACACACACACACACACTCACCACAGACACACACACCACACACACACACACGATTTACAAGCCCAGTTCCATAACGTTTGTACACCACCTTCAGTGTGTGTGTAATTCTTTCTGGGGTGTTAAACAGGAAATAAATAATGACACCCAAATGATGTACAATTAGTTTCTTGAATATATATGGAATGAAGGTTTGAATATACACATATTTTCTTGAATGTATAGACTGAAAGTTTAAATATATAAACTGTATCTTGAATATATAGATGTTTGGGCATGTTTTTATATACAGTTTAGTCTCAAAAAGAAGCAACTACTGACAACTACTATAAATTAGAAGACAACTACTGTAAAGAGAGAGCAACGCAGAGAATAGATTATCATTGCTTTGCGCACAATCTCGTCACGTGAATTAAATCCATGACTCAAAGTTTTGTGATTATTGGGTTGGCATTTGGTGTATATAAATGGGGTTTGTCATGATGGGTTACATGAAGGTTTTTTGTAGGTTGTAGGTTGTTTACTCACAGACTTTCCAGGTTGACTGTCCCAGTGAGACTGGGGAAATCCTGCATCAAGCTGGCTCCACGGAGCATCCTAAAACAAACACGTGGGATAAGTAAGAATGCTTTCCGTCAGTGATCAACGCATGAACTTAAAAAATGGACCCCGAACTTGTGTCTCCCTTTGGGCGAATCACTGCTATGGTGAACAATAATTTAATAATTTGTACAAACCTTAGTCCCTGAAGTAATCTCTGAACCCCACACTGTCAGGCAGCACAGCCAATCTGGGACAGTATCACGTAACAGTTTGTGTAGAGATAGTGACATAATTTTGTTGTTTTGGCTCTACACTCAAAACATTGTATTTGAATTCCATGGAAGAATTAGAGCCCCTTTTATACAGCCCATTTTAGGGGAGCAAAAGTAAATTGTCTGCTCAGTTGTTTCTTGGTCAGCTGTGTGTCTTTGCATCATTAGTTTATGCACGAAAATGCTAACAGAAGGTCTAGAGTTGATTTTAGGTGTGGGATTTGCATTTGGAGTCTGTTGCTGTTGTCCCTCAACAGGAGGACCAAATAAGTGTCAATGACACTAAAGTAGGCCATCATGAGGCTGAAAAATCTGAATAAATTGATCAGACACAGAGCCAAAACATTGGGTGTGTCAGAATCAACAGTTTTATACATTGTTAGGAAGCAAGAACGCACTGCTGAGCTCAGCAATAGCAAAAGCCATGGTATATGACGGAAGACCATTGTAGTGGAGGATCAGAGAATACTTTCAATTGTAAAGAAAAACCAGACAAATCAAGAACACTACCAGATGTAGGCATAGATGTGTCAAAGACTACCATAAAGAGAAGACTAACCAGCATAACCTCAGAGGGTTCACCACAAGATGCGAACCACTGGTTAGCCTCAAGAACAGAACGGCCAGGTTAGAGTTCGCAAAAAAGTACTTTAAAAAAGAAGACAAGACTGAATGAAGCAAACCGCCCATTTTCAGCACCCTACGTTTTTTACATTACTACAATAAAGACATTAAGGGGCCTCCCTAAATGAAACATAATAGCTGTGGCTAGGAAGCTGCAGTTTGGGTATTTACCATTTTGATTACTTACTATTTACTTACTGCTGATTATTGCTAAATGTAAATAATCCAGTCATCATCTGCTCTAGAAAAACAATGGAGTTATTATTTTGTTTTTATATTTTTTTACCTGGATAGTGCATTTCTCTACATGTGTGGAGCTCCCAAGTGCTCTTGCATGGCCTGCTGATAGCATCGAGTGTTTGTGTTGGCGTGCACATGGACTATAAAGCCAGCTTAAGTGCTTTCGCTATGAGGGAAGAAAACGTAGGCAGGGGGCCGGTGCTGCCAGGAGTATCTGAATGAAAGGAAACGCGACGGAAACACTGCCAGGTCCTGCCAGGCATTTCTTTTGTGGTTCACGGTTCGAGCTTCTTTTTGTACCATGAGCCTTTGAGCACCTTCTCATTTTAGACACATGGCTTTGTAGGACTAAAGAAATTAAAGTAGTTGTGTGTTTGCTGTCCTACATTGTCATCTACTAACAGTGGGCACGACTGAAGCTAGCCGTTCCATTGCTTGCTCATGCAAATGTCACCTTTAAGTCCTAAGCAGTGCAGTACAAATCTATTCCACATCGAGACTTCTTATTCATACCGTATCTAACAAGCTAGCTCTTATAATGAACAATTAAAGCATTTGGTGTGTATAAATATATATATACAGTATATACACAGGTGCCAAGTCAGACCCCTCAATAATTACAGTGCCCCCCCCCAAATATGCAGATAATGTTCAGTGAAATATGTACTTATTAATGTCAATGCAACGCGACTAGTATTACGTACTACTTGTATTACAAAATTTATATTTTTTTTTTTTTTATTACATTTTTTTTTTTTTTTTTATTATATTATTATTATATTTTTTTAATTATTTTTTTTTTTATTTTTGTTTTTTTATTTTGCAACTATATAGAATGAATGTGTGGGTGCAGGACCAACTAGGAAAGAAAACTAATATTTCCTGAACTATGAAAAATAAAAAAAAAATAAACAAAAAAAAAAAAAAAAAAAGCTAATAGCCAAGCTATTTTTCATATATACATCATATCTACTACTCTACCACCATTCTAAAAAGCAACCCTCAATAATTACAGCAATAATTACAGCTTAGAAAGGCATATTAGTCCACACCTTCCTAAGCAATAATATATGAGGACCTGATTGCAATTGGTGCTACAGAGATATTAAAAAGTGACTATTAAAAGTCATTCCAACAATTTGCTGCCTTTTGCATCACCATGATACAATGTTACGTACTTTGAGAAAAATACAAACCAAATTTTAAATCAGAACAGATAAGATGATAAAAAAACAGACTACAACAAAAATAAATGTATTTATGAAAATCGCAGTATAGCAGAAAGAAATTAAATGTGAAATATAAAGTTGCTTTTCATTTATTAAATGTAACAGTGGCTGTAACTGGCCATAATTTATTTAAATGTAACTGGCCATAATTTATTTCTGAACAAAACAGACTAACGCCATGTTTTAGGAAACATTGGGTAGCATTGCTTTGGAATAGAGCTAGTTTAATTTGTGTGAACTAAGATAGCCAGTATTGTTTGTTGTAAACCGGCCTCATTTTAATGGCAGGCCTAGACTGTTAGGTTTATTATAGACAGTGCTTTGTATATGCGAGTATCTTGGCATTTTTGTACATTGAAAAAGTTATTTGTTGAGATATATCACCATCCATTGCACATATGCCAGTGGTAATATAAAGAGAGCGAATAGGCCAACAGTCCATTTGAAAAAATTATAATTTTATTGAAATTCTTGAATTAATTCATAATCCTGAAAAGTAAGATGTACAGTAAATTATACGTTGTTGTGAGCAATTTTTGTTTATATTATCTATGGTGGAAAAGTGGACAGTATCAATTTTTTTTTATTTAAAAACATTTTTTTTAGGCATTTTTGCTTTATTAGACAGGACAGTGTAGATTGACTGGAAAGGAGGGAGAGAGAGAGAGAGAGAGAGAGAGAGAGAGAGAGAGAGAGAGAGAGAGAGAGGGGGGGGGGGGGGGATGACCTGCAGCGAAGGGCCCGGGCTGGATTCAAACCCAGGCCGCTGCGCTAAGGACTTTTAAACAATTTTTAAATGATTAATATTAACTCATTCAGTTCCACAGGTGACATAAGTCGACAAAAATATGAATGTATTTTTTGACCCAACTTCAACCACAGCCGTCTTCACACTGCTATACCGGCAAAGAATTCTGGATTTGAGTCATAAAAAATTTAAAAATGACCAATTTACACTGATGTTCTTATACCACATTTTACTCTGCTTTGCTCTTTTTTTTACATGGTTATAGATGGCAATATATTAAGTTATATTTAGCCTATCTTTTAAAGTTCATCTAGAATAACAGACCACCTAAACCAACATCAGTGCGTGGGAATAACGCGATCCTTTGAAAGATGCTGACCACATTTCTCCTAAAATAGCAATGATAAAATACAGTTGAAACTCTTGGTTTAAAAACAGAAAAAAAGAGGTGGACCTGCATACCAAACAATCTCATTCTGGATACAATTTTCAAGTAGAGGAGACACTGGATTGATAATAAAGACTTGTGCACAAAGGGTTTGTTCCTGACAAAAACATTATAATTCAGAATAAAAGGTTATTAAAGTGATATGTAGGCTTTACGTTTGTTGTTATGCAATGCAAATGTGTAACAAGTAAAAGTAAAGTAAATGAAAAAGCTTTTCACGGTCAGAATGGTGATAACGGTGAGCAATTAAGTCAATGATAATGAAGACAATAATGGTGATAACGGTGAGTAATTAAGTCAATGATAATGAAGACAATAATGGTGATAATTAAGATGGAGTGGCGACAGTAGATAATGTCTGAAGACAGGTATTCCAAGTAAATGCTATATTAAATACAAAACTCCAGACTTCAAAATATAATAACTGCACTTTTATTGTGCAACTATGTTTGGATTCAAATACGCTCATTTGCAACATAAAAATACATCACATGTGCAATCATATTTGCTGAGGACACTCACAGAGAATGCAGATCGGACAGGTTCTGGAAAGCTGAGCTTCCAATAAAGGAGATGGGGTTGTCATACAAGTGGCTGCAAAGTGAAAGAAAAAAGAACATTTTGAGAAAAATAAATTTTATATTATTTTCATGAGAGGCTACATTTTCTAGATCAGGGGTTCTCAAACTTGGCCCTGGGGTCACTTTGTGTACGCTGGATTATATTCTCCTGAATTGTAAGGAGCTGTACATTTTTCTTAGACACTAATGTCTATTGAGGGATGATTTACCCTCACAAGGCCACGTTATTTCTGTAACAGCTATGAATGCTATGAAATTATAAATGTCCCAAGTTTTTAAATTAGATCAACTACCTTTATTGTCTAAAATGTGATATATTGTGAATTATTCCCTCAGAAAAAGGATATCTGGGTGGCAGTGTAGTATAATGGTTAGGGGAAATTGGGCTTCTAACTTTCAGTTTCGATTCCCAACGAGGGCACTGCCGTTGAGCAGTATGGTTGACTTGCTTCAGTATATATCCAGCGGTATAAATGGATACTACGTAAAAAATGCTAAAGTTCTGGAAGAGCGTCTGCTAAAAAAATGCCAACAATGTAATGTAATGTAATGTGCACTTACATGGTGCGTAAAAAAGGGTTGCTGTGGAAGGCCCGCTCTGGGATGACCGCAATGTTGTTGCTGTGAAATCCGCTAAAATCAAGGGAAGAGAAAGGAAAGTAAACGTGATGAATCTGCAGAACCACTGGAATCTCCTTACCTGAACTGAACTGAAACCGACACCAACCCCGGTGGGCACAGCTCCACGCCCCAATATGAGAACACCCACGCCAACGGAGCTGTGATGGGAAGCCCAAGGGAACGCTTTCAGAGCTACGAGCTGAACCACATCATTTGTCTAAATGCTGAGAGGCTAATGCTAACAGTCCCCTTGCTTTTGATTCTTTCTCTCGCTCAGGGCTTAGCGAAGCTTGAGCTGGGGTAGATGCGGAACAGATCGCCGATGTGTTTTTTTTTTTGTTGCCATGTCTATTTTTCATCTTTCCGAAGCTGGGGGATCACTGTGTCATTGTAAACGAACACCGCCCTCATGTTTCTTCCTCCCGCTAAAAGCTTTTCCAAGCTGCAGGTCTAATAGAGACAGAGGCAAAGAATAACAGAAAATAGGGATTGTAATCTTTGGGCCCTGTCTGGACAATTCATCAATCTCTCAACCCCCGTGCTGAGTTTCACAGCTCATCAGTGCAGGACAAAAGAGGGTAGATTCCTCCGAGAACACACCCATTCAATTTAACAACTTCAGCCTTACTGAAAAATGTATGCAATGTGCTAATGCCAAAAACAACATTTATCTGCATTCATTTCTGTTACCGGTGCTGAATAGCACTAAACATCAGGGGTTCCCAAACCTTTTCTCTCCTTAAAGGCCGCTAAAATGACGCTTTGGCTGAGACCCCTCCTGTATCCAACACCCATTACAAAAAGTAATGCAGTGCCTACTTGTAGTTACACAACAAAAAGAGCACTAAAACATGGAGGTTATTGACCATACTATCACCACGGATGTGTAATAACACTTTTTGTAGCCTGGTTTGCTTTATCTGGAAGTGTGTATATGTAATTCACCACATTAAAATATAAACGAAATATTCCTGAAAAGTTTTGCTGCGAACCTGTCGGAACTTCTTTAAGGACTCCGGTCTGGAAAACCCTGCGCTACATAACCACTGCAGACCAGGCCATTCTTCATTTCTTTATACGTTTCTGATCTAGATATTGACTGCAGGACTATGCTCACATGCCTTCTCTGTGCATCTGAGTGGCTGTGTGACTGGTACTGGGAGCCAGCATGCAGGTTTCAGCTGGACTATGCGCACGTTCACAGTGGAACATGCCAGTCAATGTATGTCTGCATATGCTCGAGAGTATGTGTGTGTGTGTCTGTGCGCGTCTGTGCGTCTGCGCGTCTGTGCGTCTGTGCGTCTGTGCGTCTGAGCATGCATGAGTACATAACGGGGAGTGATCGACTGTTGTGTGCGTGCGTGCGTGCGTGCGTGCGTGCGTGCGTGTGTGCACGTATATGTGTCAGCCCGCTGCTCTGAACTCACAGCTCTTTCAGTTTGGGAAGTGCCTGGATGGCCTCAGGGAACATCATCAGGTTGTTGAAGTTCAATTCCCTGGCAAAACAAAACAAAACAAAAGTGGTATGTAAAATAATGTCTCCTTTGTGCTGAAAACTGTCTGAAAACAGGCAGAGATAAGAAAAGAGCTGTACAGACAATGGGGTGGGCCTGACACCACATGGAGCAATCTCAGTGGGTCAATGAAAAGGCTTTCACTGAAAAAATTATGATTTGCATTTCTGAATTTCAGTAAACATACATTTGGTAAATGTGAACTTAAAAGACATTTATTAATCAACTAACCATTCAAAGATATTTCATGTTACAGCTGCATTTGGATCAATAGATATGGCCTGTCACATTGATTTTCTGATAGTTAAAAACAAACTTGTAATGGACGGTTTGATTATCTATTGCACCAAATTTAAAAACATCATAGCTGTACCACAATATGTTGCTAAGTCACTAACCAGCGAGGAATCTATGTACAACAGCAGGTGACATGAAATCAAATATACGGTACAGTTTACGACTTTCAAAAGTTGTTCTAATAGCTACTACTGTACAGGCACACATTTACTGAAATAAGTACACAAATGGTGATAGAGGAGTGAGCTTCTCGAACTGCAACTGTTAACGGGAATTCCTAACTTCATTTTAAACCCCTGATTTAATTTTAGCCCATCTACTTTAATTCTGAAAACCGTGCCATTGTGATCCCATGGTGCAATTCCCAAGAACGAGCCAATGGTTGCTCCAGCTCCAAGGTCGACGCAGTTGGCAAGGATGGGTGTTTAAAACAGACGCTGTACCTTTCTACCTCTATAATAGCTTCAGCAGAGTCACACATTGCACTGCAATGCACTCTGAAAACCATCCTTTGGCAGGCCTCAGTGTTGACTGCTTTTTAGTCTGCTGGAAAAGTGAAATTTACTGACACTGCTTTTGTCTGGATGCATTAATCCCAGCTGCCTGCTCGTCAACAGCATCAAACTTTCCACTGTATTAATGAAAGCTTTTTCATTTCATGTTAACAATGCATAAATGCATCCTTCATATCATAACCATAGCTAAATTATAACATTCTCACTCAAAGTTTATTTTTGCTGAACTACCTTTCAGATGTAATAGGATTTTTTATTTTTTTATTCACTCATTGCTCAAAACACAATTCCTCAATACATAAGGTGAATTTAATGTACTGATTTCAAAGTGATTGTAGGCATTTCTTGTCACATAAATGGTCACGTGACTGATCTATAGACACTAAGATTTATGAGATACTGACTAGAAGCACATCAATAGGCCTACTTTACAAAACCAAGGGATTGAAATACAATACTTGAAAACTGTTTTTGTACTGGAATACATGAGTGTCATTTGCAACACTAATGCAGTTTGCAAAAAAAAAAAAAAAAAAGAACCTAGGGCCTTAAAATGATTTGGGTTCCTCCAGGCTAAAGACGTCAAGGCATTCTAATCCTTAACAGCACAGAAGGAAATGAACAATGAAAGAGGAAACTAGATAGCAATCTTGGACTATACATTATTTATCTTGGCAGCAATTACAAGAGGAAGTTGCTGCACCAATGTCCTGCTCAAGTGGAGAGAAATGATGTTCATCTGCGGCCGCCATCTTTGGAACAAAACAAGTGAAATCAGGCAGCTATGACCTGGGAGCAGTGGAAAGGCCTGTACATTCCTGTGGTCATACTTCACAAACTAGGCTCATGCTTTCTAATATGGCCTATGCTCATGCGATTGTGATTACTTCCAATTGTACAAAACTGTCAGCTGCTAAGTAAACGGTGAGCCAAAAGAAAAAGGCATCCACAACTAAATTACATTAAACTTGCAGCCGCTTAACTTTCACAAAGCCAAGCTCATGATCCTACTGTAGGTGCCAAAAATCTTCACAACACGTTGTTTTTTTTCTCTCTGATGTGATCGTCAAAGATCTTCGAGGGCAAGTATAGACCCTGATTGTTAATTTGAAGTCAGGCCTAGACCTAAAAATTATTTCCAGAGGGGCCTTTCTCATCCAACAGCAAACGATCCTGTTATGCCATCTAAATCTAAAACTATCCAAGCTAACATATGCATAATAAGTCATGATAATAAATGCAATTGGCAGAACTAGTCAATTTGTAAAAAACTAACATAAAAATCTGAAACTTCCCTTTCTAGCCACTCTAGAGAGTGTTTGCCATCAAGACTATTATGGAAGGCAGGGTGAGAGAGAGCCTGCTCTGCTAAACTCAAACGCCTCTCTTTAAAGGAAGTTTTATGGAGGCCTGGGGCCATTTTCTTGCTCTTCTTTCATTTCATAAGAATGGAATACACGTAAGCAAACACAGGCTAACCAGCTAGCTAACAAAGACACAATGCACTGGGTGTAGCACAGCATTAAATAAGGTAGGCCACCGATGTAGGCCATTATCTGACATAATAGCAAGCTGGTTTTAGTGGCCAAACATACAACATAAAGTTTAGTGAGATAAAATGCTACAAGGTACTTTGTCACAGCTGACAATGGCTCGTGCTGACAGGCTGATGAAAAGGTACTGGCGGATGAGTTCATTAATTTAGATAACTTGCCAGTGAATTTTAATAAAAAACGTTTACCTTTTTGTAGCACTAGTGACTTAAATATCATAATGCATTAGTTGTCATGAAATAAGTTTTAAAAAACTTAACTAGTCTCTAGCAACTGGACACTTTTTCATACGCCTAGTTAACTAATTGGCTCAGAGAAGATAGCAGGAAGGAGACTTGCTTGGCTGACAAGATAATGGACATGTGTTCCACTTCTGAATTCCATTCATGCTAACAAATTGAGAGATACCTTTAACATCCACTTTTCAAGTTGGACTTTTCTCTGCAACTATGAAAGATTGCCTGTTTGGAACTTTCTAAATGTGTTTAATTAAAAGGTGTTATGATAACTTAAACAGCCAAGCGGAGACAAAATGTAGGCCGTTTTAAATCAGAAGCTGCCTGTCATGCCTCACCAGGTCTAACCATGTATAATTTGCGTTTTACATTAAATAATTTAGGAAAGATTGGGTAGCATTGCTTTGGAATAGAGTTAGTTTAATTAGTGTGAGCTACGATAGGAAATATTGTTTGTGGTAACTCAGCCTCATTTTGATATCAATACTTTTAATGGCAGGCCTAGTTTTTTCAGGTTTTAATGAATGACTTACACAGTGCTTTGTAGGCTATGTGTGAGTAACTTGGCAGTTTTGTATGTTGAAAACATTTTTTGTTGTTGAGCTATATCTTGGCAAGTATGGCATGTGGAGATTAAAATCTGTCGCAGAATTGTGGTGCGTAAAAGAAAGAATAACTAATAAGTAATCCTGGCAGATCAGCAAGTCATTACATGCATTACAGAAAATAAAAGTTAATTTATTCATATCCGATTCTTGCACAGGCCTATCTTGTATATAATTGCACTCCTCTGAATCAAACACATTAGTTTCCTTGTAATCCCCAAAAAAAGCCATTAACTATGGATCCTTAAACTTCAATTATATGACTCAATTTGAGAAAAATAGTTTTAAATATTTAACTTTAGGTCAATGAAGACCGCTTTATCCTTTCTTAGTACTTGCAATTGGCACGGTACACGTGTATGAAAATACCTGGATGCTAATGTGTCAACGCAGTGAGATGGGTTACATATTAGCCTAACTGAAACGGAAACACTCTACAGGGTTAGCATGACTGTTGATTTGTCCAAATGTCATCACAGAGCCCTGCCTTTTCAAAGAACTATAATTTCACTTCTATGAATCGCATTAAAATGTGCACAAAAAGAAGAGAATCACATATTTGACCCCTACCACTATATTTTTAACACTGCATTATAATGACGTACTTACAGTGTTTCTAGGTTGTCCAGGCCTGCAAAGCAATTCTGTCCAATCTCCTTTATTTTATTGTTGTGTAGATGCCTGAAAGAATAATGACCACATTTCACACGTTCAGCCTGTGTTAAATAGACATGGGTAGCACAGAGGTAACAGCTAACAGCTAACAGCTAAAATGCATCACAAAGCAAATGATAAACAAATTGTAGATATGCTATTGGACTATACATACTTTTACGGTTACCATGACAAGTTAACAGAGTGATGCACTGCATATAGTCACTGTGTAACGATGGATATTAATGTGGTTATAATCAGTAAACCTGAGCATGGACAGTTGGGGAGGGGGCTGTACTTGTATAATAGGTGTGTGTGTGTGTGTGTGTGTGTGTGTGGGAGTATAGTGTAATCCTTAAGAAGTCATTTCCCTTGTACCTCATTGGTTGAAGGTTTGATACCCATGTGGACACTCCAATTATACCCTGGGCAAGGCAATGAACCTGAATTGCTTCAGTAAATATATAGTTACAAATAGACAGTATGCTAAAATGTCCATTCACTCCCGATTTAAGGTGTGCTAGGCAAATAAACACATAAAATAATGAGGAAATGATAGTGAAATATGTACGATCACATAAATAAGAATGAAAGTAAGCGGTTACTCACAGCACCACGAGGCTAGAGAGGTTGGCGAAGGCGTTATCAGGAACGTAGGCGATGCGGTTAAGGGCCAGCGTCAGCGCTTGCAGGTTGCCAAGGTGACTCAGGGGCCCCACGGGCACCTCCGACAGGCTGTTGTCATCCAGCCACAGATGGCGTAGCTGCTGCAGGCCCTCGAAGCTGTCCTCCGGCACCACGGTGATGTGGTTCGCATCGAGTCGCCTGCAGAAAGACCACATGCTCATCAGCGTCCGGCGATTGTCACGATCAACCGCCTTACATAAATAAATGGGGAACTTTGGCGAAGTTGCGAAAGCCCAAATGATATAGAATAGAATAGAATAACTTTTATTTTCCCGCAAGGGAACTTCAGTTGTAGCCCAAGAAACAACAAAAAAGACATAGAAAGTGGGGCAGACCCACAACACACAAACAAACATATCAAACAAAGACATCCAACAAAATCATTACATCAATCAAGTGAATTAAAGGGCGATACAGGCATGATTTTAAAAATAGTCCCGCTGTCCCGAGATGTCCAGTGTCACCAAGCAGTCCAACACACAAACTCCGCCTCCAAGCCTCTCCTCCATACACGCAGCGCCGCGGTCTCTGTCCACCGCCGAAACGGAGCACCGAACTGCGTCAATCTTCCCAGCCGTCCTCCCCCGCATTACGTTCTCCTTCCCTGGCTGCCTTTTGAAGATTGCCTGCACTCCCGGATCAGTCCCAAAATCCTCAACCCCGGTGAAGAGCGATGGTAAACTTTGTTGCTGCAGTCTGCAGATCCAACGGACAATCCCTAGCATATGTTGCGAATGCGTCTCCACGGTGACGACCACAAACAAAATTATATCGACTAGACAATTCGTCGATATTATAAAACGAGCAGCAAGAGTGCCACACAGTGACATATGTGGATGTCATTCTACCCTTGATGTTGTTTCAGGATCTGGAATGAATCCTGACCCTACCAATGCTGACTGTAAGGTGGCAATGATAGAAATAACTTCTACATAAAAACTATAATAACGCTGGACTCGGTTGTGTGCGCGTAGACGGAGCAGCTTTTGAATAACAGACTGTGGAAGGGAAGGGGGCAGGGGGAGGACACCTGTCGGGTCGGTGCTAAGACATCACTCAACACTGTAAGCATTTACCTGGTGCTTGCAAACCACAGGTTTCTATGATGTCATTAGAGAGGCCTCCTGAAATCATATCCTTCAGTCCGTGAGTCGGGCAGGAGGAGCAAACAAGCCTAGGCACTGCCCGGGTGCTCTTCCGCAGAAAAACGCATCGCATGAACTCAGGGCCGAGCTCCTCTTGCCCGAGGCCACAGGCATCGGCTTTTCCGTGCAGACAAGAATCTGCCTCAATGGCTTTCTGTTGTCTGACCACAATGAGGGTCCCGGCCAGATAACTGAAGCAAAAATATTTCCTGTTTGTGAATGACAAACCTCCTCTTCCCCCTGCTGCTCTCCCCCCCCCCTCACCCCGACATGGGCTCCAGACCTCTGCTAAAGCAAAATAGCATTCAATTGACAAAGAAACTTAGATGTAAGGTAGCCCGGAAGTGTATGAAACACATTAAGTTTACAAAAATACAAACTGCAAAACAAAAACAACAAACAACACCACCAAAATAATTAAAATAATAGTCAAAAATAAATAATAATACATAAAAATAAAGATGTATTCCAGGGCTCAAAATTACAATTGGCCCGCTGGCCCGGGTGCACTTTTAGAACACTCCAGGCCAGCTGATCACTCGTTCCACTTGCCCGCCGGGGGAAGTAAAAATATTTTTCTGTTAAAAAATCTAGAGACTAGACTTAGAGACGAGAGAGGCCACGTAACTCGCTGGCAAGTTAGCCACTGATGCAACAGTTATACTGAGAAAATACCACCATCATTAGCTCACTCTTCAGAAAAACGGGGGAAATACGGCTCTACATTTATCTATGTTTGGTATCGTGAAAACATTAGCCAGCCTAGCCAGAAGTCTGTAGCACTTAGCTAGGCTACGCACCCCGGTTACATGTCGGAAAATCAAACCCGGCCTCCGTTTTTCAGTATGAAATGCTTTTGTATCGACCAACATGCCAATACAGAATATTAAACATACAATTAAAATTTAAAAGATCATTGTTGTAGGCTACTTGTTAGCCTTTTTAGCTATGTTTGCTAGCAAAACCAAAACTTTCCCAGTGCAACTCGAATGCACTGATGTCGGTAAAAACATGAAAACAATGCATTTATCACCCCGATATCCGAACTCCTTCAATTAACGAATGCAAGGTTAGCTTTTTTATAGCCTACTCCATGGCAAACATATTTAAAAACCAATTTGTCTTATGCCAAAAAACCCGTTGCTAACAACAGCAAACAAACTAGCCCAGAAAAAATACATTGCTTCTGTAGGCTATTGTGTTCAAGCCCCGTAGGCTACATGTATTTATTAGGTAAATCGTTAAAAAAAGGTTACATTTTGAAATATATATATTTTTTCCAACAATTTATTTGTTTACTTAATAATATTGCATGCAACCACTGTCCAGTGATTATTTCCTTTGATTGTATGATGGATATATCCAAGTCGTTAATAGGAGCTATGATAATTGTATCAATGCGATGGATTAATATGTTAACTGCCTTCCCCATCACGCAAGAGCAACTACGATGCACAAAGGTAGGATTTTACAAAGGCAAATGTGGTTATTAAAGGCAATATCACTGACATGTTGAAAATGTATACCACATGTATACACATTTTTTTAGTAGAAAGCTGGAAACCCAGGGGGCAGTTACAAGAAACAGGTCATTAGAATATCATGCCCTGTGACACCCACATTTTGAGAAACGCACCCGCATAGCGCAGGTTAGAATACGGCATATCTCATCCTGCGTTAAATCCGCGCAGGAGAGGTACTTAAGCGCATGACTTAAGTTGGCCATCTCTGAATCTGGCCCTTAGATATTAATTGTAAAAGGAATTTTCACTAGGAGCGCCAAAATTTTTACACACCACTGTACATAATTTAAATATTACAAACAGCACAACTTACATATCAAGGAAGAAATCTTCGCCTCACCGAACGAATGTACATTGCCGCGTATATTATAATTAATCGTGCAATTAAGTTTTAGCGACACAAGTAAACATTCTGTTGTGCTCGGTCATATTTTTTTGTTCCAAGCATAAAATAAGACACGTAAAACACAGTTGGGAAGCTTATAATGACCTCTATTGGACATAAGAGTTGTCAATCACACCAGAATGAACTGGAATGCATGAAACAGCATGCAGGCAGGGTTTTACACGTAGATGTTTCAGATATCTAGTGTACTAGTGTTGTCATTCTCAAACGGAATGTCCATGACAATAAATGACCACTGAATCTTGAAAGGGACTATCTCTATGGTAGGATTGTATATTTATTATGTCAACACAGTGCCCCTAGAATTTACATTTTGGGTGAACTGCCCCTTTAATATTATGGCCAATAACTTTAGCTTTCTGTAGTTTCAGTCTCTCTGAAACTACTTCTCCATTTCCTTTTTTCTGTATTCCTCAAGTAATTGTGGGTTTCGGTGAATCTTCTGTCTGTCTCACCCTAGCTCTTGTTGCAGCTGAGTCAAACCATGCAGTTTCAATGAGGGTGGCAGGCCTATGTCAGAACCAGTTTATTTTCAGTGTACACATTCTTCAACCACTCATATGAAAAAATATGAAGTTTGAGCCTTGCATTCTTAACAGTTTATGAAATATAAAGGTTCAATTAAGGTCCAGAATTACCATATTTTATTGACCTACCATTTCAGATGGCATTTACTTTAAATAATAGAGATATCAATCAGATTTTTTGAACGATTTCTAAAGTAAGCAGTACAAACATATGGATAGCAAAAATGTAAGCAAAGCATTATACAAATGTTTTGTGGTATATCTTCAATGTTAGAAAATCACGTGAGAATATTTGTTCAGCCTCGTAACTTTCACATTTTACAGATGTCCGGATTAACATTTAATGTGTAGAATGTGTCATTACCCTTATGAAATTCCTTCATGGTTAATTAAAGATATATATGGGACCTTGACCTTCAACGACCTATAGCAAATCTGATTTCCAAGCCACAATGAGGAGGCTAACACATAGGGCTAACAGCAACAGAAAACTGAGACCAACCTTTTGAAATTTGAACATGGAGAAGTTGGTATAAGCTTCCGCTGAAGCTGGCAAGGTCGGCAAAGTCATAGCCAGGTCAAGTGAAGGCTATTTTCAAGGTCATTGCCACCTAGTGTCCACTATTTGTAGTAGTACATCACACTATTATTTTAATGAAATATTGCCATTGGTCACTAGAGGTCACTGTTTTAGTCACTATTCAAATGCAGCTTTGAAAATAAACAATGACGAGGAATGGAATGGAAAACCGGTCCTCCAAGACTGAGTAGCCCTGCTTTGGCTCCGTTTACACCTGTTGTTTAAAATTGTCCAACAGTTTCAAATCATCATGACTAAATTAAAAACCTGACCTGAGTAATTACTGTAGACATGATTGTGCATTCCTCTCGTCCAATGAGGTCATTTAGAGCCATTATTTCTGGCTATTAAAGAGACCCACCAAAACTTAATTTGGAGTTATGAAATTCAATAAAGAAGAAGACAAGTAGAAATGGTGATTCAATGTATGATTAAATGTGAAACATGCATGCTGCTGCACACTCATCATACCCAGTTATCCAAGGATTTGAGGGACATTTATTAGTCATTCTTCCTCATTGAATCTGATGACTGAGATCTGAACTAGTGTTAAACAACAGGTGTAAATTGGGGCCATTGGGTCTTTGCAAATAATTATTAATTGCCACCTAGTGTCCAATATGTGTAGTACATCACACTGGCCTAATGTAGGAGTTATATGATTGAACTATTATTGGTGATGGTGGCTTCTGTACACATTAGCTACATGTCACAACGCTTAAATTGTGAAAGTGTCAAGATTTTACTAATATGCCCACATGTAACTTTTTATTGTTGAAGACAAACCACAAAATAATTTTTTAGATGCCCTGTATAGATGGCATCATTAATATTTTGACAAATGTGTTCTACGCGTTCCGTAAAATTATCCCTCAAAAAATCAGATTTTTATTTCCTTTATTGCCTGAAATACACTCACATAAAGGGTTCCAACCCCCATGATGGCGTCCATGTTTTGGCCTATTTCAACCCCTCCATCTCTACAACTATGCAGTTCAGCTTTATTCATTTGGATGGACAAGGATTGTGTGAAAATCATGAGAACAATTTGAGACCTAAGCATGAAAAATCAGCAAATCACTGTTATTCACTGTTTGTTATCACAGATGTTGTAGTGCTTGTTTGATTCAAATAAGAGTTACTCTTCTATTCTGTTATACGATTTGCTTCATGATTCAAAAAAACCTTCTTACTGTTCATGATGTAGTCTATGTGTAAGCTGTCCACAAATTCTCTTGTGTATTTTGAGCGTTAGCTAGAATGGGCCAGTTAATTAGCCCCCATTGTTACGCAATCATTCAGAACGTTCAGTCATGGATATTCCAAACACAACCGTACGTGTCTCGCTACAATGACAGCCGTGATCGTCGATTCAGTGTCTTTTAATATCTGCTTTCCATTTGTACTAAAATGCACCCGCAAATACCTTTCCAAAACTTCCTTTTGGGCTTAGTAAATCACTTTACAAGTGCTGAAGTAATCTATTTGCATGACCGCCTCCAACTATTTTGCGTAGCGATGCCCAAATTTGCATATTCATTCAGGCTAACCGGCAAAAATAAGAAATAAACGTATCTTTCCATTTTAGCACACGCAATCGTCTTTACACCTCGTTAGCTGATCACCTCAGATGATGTTTCGTGGGTGTTTTACATGTTTTTGTACATGCAAACCTTTAGTGAATCGACCCCTAAGAGTTTTAGGGAAATAAAAGTTTTAAAATTAGTTGCAGAAAATGCAACTGCAGACATCACGGTAATGACATTTTTTGTGAAAAAAGTGATAAATAACAAAATAATTCTATTTCACAGTCAAAAATTAAATGAACCAGGATTTAGACATCATGATCTTCAAAATGATATATACAAACCCCAATTCCAAGTTGGTACTGTATGTAAAATGCACATAAAAGCAGAAAGCATATATTTTTTACATATATTTAATTTACATATATTAAACAGTACAAAGAAAAGATATTTAATGTTTTACCTTATCAACTTTATTGATTTTTGTAAATATACGCTAATTCCGAATTTGATGCCTGTAACACGTTCCAAAAAAGTTGAGACGGGCAAAAAAAAGGATATCAAAAGACTCTTAAGGGTTATTTCTCCTGACTCATTTTCCTATTGAACTCTATGGAAAAATAAGTCTGGAGAAACAACCCTTCAAGTTATCCATCCATATCTACTGCATATGTGGAGTGATGGTTTGAGACTTGTTTGATACCACAGGCAGACCCTTGATGATTTACAGCCATTTAGCCAACCATGGGTTCCATACTATTTCCGTGTAATTTACAGCTTAATCTAGTCCCACCCCATGTGTTGCAGGCATCAAATTCCGAATTAGCATATATTTACAAAAATCAATAAAGTTGATAAGGTAAAACATTAAATATATTTTCTTTGTACTGTTTTCAATTAAATATATGTAAAAAAGAATTTACAAATCACTGCTTTCTGCTTTTATGTGCATTTTACAGACTGTACCAACTTTTTTAGAATTGATTATTCATCATTAAGTCCCATAACAAATCATGAAAATAGCATATTGTTGGTTTTGTGAGAATGGCCCGTATAAGAAAGTATAAAGACCGGATCGATTCTATGCCCTGATGGAGGCCTTCTAGTAAGGCCTTAAAATGGGCATTTATTTTTAGCAGTCAGTGCTACTGTAACGGATTATTAGAGACACAAGATTTGTTCAACCTGCCATCTCCTCTTTGAGAAACCAAATTATTGTGTTGAATTTGACAATGACAGGGCACCCAGTAGTAATCATATATTTTGGGATTAAGAAGCACACCTGCCAACCATCTCTCTAATCGCTTCGTATCATCAAGCTTCCAATCAACTTAACAGACCAAGATGTTAAAATATATGGGCATAATCTTTTTTTCTCAGGATATCCTCATTGAAATGCACAGGTAATAATTAGGATTATAAGATAAATGGAGGTTATTGGGTGGAGCATCCAGTTATAGTATTAGTCTTGAGAGCAGTGATGTACCCTTTAGCCTGGGATTAAATCCAGACCGTGTCCGTGGCAACCTTGGCTGGCTGACACAATCATCCCTGTCATTGCCGGGAGGGAGCAGGGCTGCTGTCAATTACATTTAAATTCTGTCAAACCCCATGGCTGAACTACGGCCTAAAAAAAGCCCTCTGTCCCGAGCTTCCAATGACATAGGATGCGTGAATTGTTAGCGAGATAATTTAAGAGTTAATATCAGTGCGGATATGGTTGTAGCTGAACACAGCCTCCAAATGGTTCATTTTCAGAAACGATGGCTTTTATGTTTGTTAGGGGTCCCTTATGTAACTTTAATGTTTATTATTTTCCCCTTTTTTTAAGTGATTGTAATTCCTATATTTGCAAGCTGGTAGTGCTTGGTGCAAATCACATTCGCGAGCCATCCGGCACAATCCGCTGTGTAATAAGCCGTAAGAAGTGTTTAACTTGGTAAGGTCAGCCCCCACACCCTGTTTGGCCTTGAGTATTTAAATGGGATGCATAAGTTTATTTCTTCTTAATGGACCCATAAGTTCGGCTGCTTTGGACTTTCTGAACTATTTGAAAGATCACAAGTACGATCAACACGAAGTTTGGTACGTACCATCTTTGTACAATGTACGAACAAGAAAATAAAACTCCTTGTGTCCAAAAACATGTGTGCTGTAACCTTTCAGCATGAGAAAATAAATATGCAAATGACCCAATCTCCTCCAGCACTGTCTTAGACCTTCTAAACCTTCATGTGCCCAAAGACTGTGTTATGAAATAGATGCATACCATATTTGAACAAGTATGGGTAAATTATTATTGTACAGCAAGAGACAGTGTTGCGGAGTTTACTGTTTCACACTTGGCTTTCGCGTATCTCCAGCACCTGTGGTCGACACAGTCTAGTGTGCTAGTCTATGTCCAATTGTTTTCGTTATGTAACATATTTTGATTTACAATAAATCTTTTTCCATTATGCAAATGCTTATTGACGTGTAGTTTCCTATCAGATATCAGTCGCAACACTCGTTGTACAAAAGTAGGGAAATGATTTCCATTCACCACTACTCGTGCTTTTATTGGTTGATGTTTGGTCAAAGGCCTTTATCAAAACATCTACAGTAAATTACTAAATGAGTGCTATTGGTTGTCATAAAAGAAGTTGTACAGGTTTGCATCAACACTTCCAAAGTCTCTGGCTGTGCCTCCATTACCAAGCAGTAATGGGAGATTTTTGGAGATGCATTTCAATTATAAATGGATACTGTTGTATGAAAGCTCTAACGAATACAAACATATTAAGCGCTGGAAAAGCAGTGGCAATGTAACTCCATTACTTTTAAAATTTTATTTAATTTTATTTAGTCACATTTTATTTGACTTTTTAAGACCTGGCTTGTATATTTCCTTTGTTGCCGAACTAATGGTATAATTAAGTTGTATCCTCCACCAAAGGTCACTAACGAACCATTTTAGAGTGATTACACCAAAAACTTTGTTCCGGGGAAGCATGCCCCCGGACCCCCCTAGTTAAACCCCACCCTGCCTGCCCCCGGACCCCCTAGTTAAACCCCATCCTGCCTCCTCAGTTTTGCAACCCACCAGCCGCCACTGATTTTCAACCACATCGCTGAAATCTCTACTGCTGGTTGTGCTTTGAGCTCCCATGACTACAGTGCTGTCTGTCTGCTTTCCCTATTGACACGCCCACCAGCGCGACATCACTGAGCCCTTAAAGGCACAGATCCTTTTTCGATTTATTTGCATGTTGAGCACACTGAAGGCGCTGAAACGTTTGGGCGTATCATGCCTCACACGTATGAAATAAACGCATAGTTTTATGAGTATTTAGTGAGTGCTGTCCAGTTATTTTCTTTCTATTTTCTTTTCTAGAAGTGAAAACTCAAATGATCTTTTCATTACATATAGGTGATATTTACATGAATTGTAAATAAGATGTTGGACATTCTTAAGTTGTACTACTTCCACTTCTGATATATGAAAAAACTGGTTCTTTTATTCTTTAGATGTCCCTATTCATTCTACTTCTGAAAGATATATATCTTCTTATTTTTAGTGCATTCTGCAGGCTGGTAGAAATTAAGGAATTGATGGTCTTGTTTCTGAGCTGTGATACAGGCACATCTTTATTGGATGATGCCATGAAACATTTATGCCTTCTTGGTAAGTTTCAGATTCACAAATCAAGAGTATCTGGCTCCAAACCAAAATTTTTTTTGGTTAGATTAGATTTTCTGCAGACCTAAATATCATTCTCAGATCTTTTAAGAATGTACATCCAAATCGAAAAAACAACTAAAACATCTAATTTTGTAAAAAATGATAAGCTCATTGAAATAATGTATTATTGCTGTTTTTCTTTTCACAAAAAGAGCCGCGGTGGTGCAGCGGACTAAGGCGCAGGCTTTCTGTCTGCGTGGTTGCGCCCTGAGGATCGGGGGTTCGATTATGGCTGGTGCCATAAGCATATCACAGGCAAAATTATAATGAAAATGCAACATGTGCAACTTTTGTCTAAAAATTCTAATTCAATAATTAAATTTAAATTTGCCATTTTATATACTAGCATTGACATTGCATTTAAACAGATTTGCACATAATTAGCTTTATTTATTTATTCAAATAATGCAAATTGGAGATTTTAAATATATTAGGAAATTTAACTGCAAATGTAATATTACATTGCCATTTTACAAATTGCATTTTCATTCAAAGATATGCTTCCATAATAAGATGGACCCTAATAATTGTTGAGGTGAACCAATTTCACGAGGCTCAAAATCCTGATGCAACTATTACGCTCAAGCTAGGTGAAATACAGGAGTGAGTAATGGAACAAGCATTTGAAGGGATCAGGGCATGGTGCCCAACACTTTTCCAGAACCAGTTTTCACATCAGTCTTAGAGAAAAAATAAATATACTGTTCCTAATCCAAACAACAGACCATAACCTGCATGCAGATCTCAACATTCTCTTCTTGATTAACAACATGTGGACTGACCAGTTTAAAAATAGATTTCATCCGATACTCAATCCCAGGAATCTTAATTGTTCATACGAGAACATAATGACCCCTGCTGCCAGTCTTCATAGCACAGCTACTCTAAAGAAAGGAACTGATTCGCAGAGTCTTTTCTTTGATTATACTCCATAAAGGTCTTATCTATTGTTGTAGTCACTCATATGAACTGCACTGGACCTGATTTCCTAATATTGTGTCGTGAAGAGATATGGAACCGGAACCCATGGTAAATCATCACAGTTAGGGAGTGCTGATAGGCACAAAGGGAAGTGGCATGAACCAATCAGATTGCAGAAGACCAATCTCACAGACTCACACACTGTAGACATTAAGTGACTGTCAAGAAGTAAAAGGTTGTTTCTGAACTGTGGTGCTTGTATTTAGCCAAGACGAAAAGTTTGTTTGTGTGGTCTGTACATGCGTATAAATCCGCAAATGATTCCACACATATGCTAGGATGACAAATCTCTCAATTATCTTCCCAATTTAATCAATTGTGTAAGCTAGATAAATTAAGGTCCAAGTTTTTTGGGGGAAATTTATAGCGCCCCTCTTTTTTTTTTGCAAATACACACACCCACCTTTTTTCCACTTCAGAACTAAAATTAATATCTCTCAACTCGAACAAACAACAATTACACATTTATAATAATCATTTCTAAATACTGTCTTAGTTACAGAAACAACAGGAAGAGTGACTCTGGAAACAAGGTTCACACCGACTCCAAGACAGAAGACACTCAAATGTGACCTTCCATCTGGTTCATTAGACGTCTCGGCTCTGCCCACGTTTTTGCTCGCACATGTCTAATCTTCCCGAACCCCACTGATGGGTGCAGAGCTGTCACTCACCTTGCTGATGGACTGGAATAGCTCTGGTCTGTTTTTTCCTGTCATACAAAAGGTTAAAGACTAATGGAATTTTTCCAAATAGACTTAGACATTCATTCAAGTACACATCTCAGCTCTGTCAAAAGGCAGATTAAAATCTTTTGTAACCTTTGAGAAGAGAACATTGCCGTGATTATTTACCAGTGCTTATTTTAACTGTCACCTGAGAAATTACAATGACATTGCAATATACTTTTGAATAGAACAGCGCTATTCTCAAGCGTGTTTTTCAGCTTAATGGTTGTTTGTTTATGCATCGTATCTCCGTTCAACCTGTGGGTCAAACAGGGTTGCGTACAATTAGTGCAAATTCTTTGCGGAAATTCTCTCTATCTCTCTCTCTCTTTCTTTCTCTTGTTCTCTCTCAAAATTCTTTATATACTCAGTGCCAGAAGGCAAAAGGTGTGTTGACTGACAGCTTGCTCTCAGAGGCTTGTTAGAAAAGCAGCTTTGCTCGGCCAAACGATATTACTTAAGATACAAAGCTTAACCCCTTGGAGACAGAGAGAGACACATGCCTAAGACAGAGGAACACACAGTCTCATTTAGGAGATATCTGGAACAGAAATAATGATAAGACTGCTGGTTCTCAAAACCAGTGTGCCCTCTTGTCCTCCTGAAGCTTTGAGAGGACAGCCTCTCCCGTGCCGAGAAGAGTTCAAGAGTTCAGCTTCGCACAATGAACACATCCAGAAACCCTCATGGGCTCCACTGGCAAACTAAGACAATGAGTATAAATATCAGCATATGGGTGCGTTTCTCTAGTGTAGTACAGCACAGCACCCATTTGGTTAGAAGACACTGATGTTGTCATTTTATTATTATTAGTAGTAGTAATTATTTTTAATAGGCAGATTATGCTGGTGTTTCACTTAATCACCTTTTGTTAAATATCATACCAGCATTGAAAACTGGCTTCAGTGGGAAATCCGTTTAGGTTTGTTTGAATCTATTTAGAGCCAAGGTTGTAGAATTGACATAAATATTATGAAGCAGTTGAAGTCAAATTAAGTAAGAATTCTATCCTAATCCTGCATGCAGAATACGAAAGTTCTATTTATCATTTAGGCCTTTTTGAGGTTTTTTTCTTAGCTATTCTAAGGACATTGAAGACATGTACATGTGTTGAAGGCTTATATTTCTCCATGTTAAAGTTACAACCTCATAGAAACAATGTTTGGGTTAGGGTTAGGGTTAGGGTTAGTACCGTTGTCTGCTCCCAACAATGCTAAAATCTGATGTGTGTTCATTACATGAAAAGGAAGCCCAACTGAAACCTCAAAACGCCCACCCTGTCGATACATTCTTGAACTTCCCCGATTACAGTAGTTCTGCAGATACTTGCGTCTCGAGCGAGAGGAGACCATCGACGTCAGGAATAAAAGAACGCTGTATTGCTAAGAAGGCCCATTAATAGTAATAATACATTAAGTGTAACGTTAACCAAACAAGCAACAATTTGTACTGTAACCAGAAGGTACGATTATAGAGGTAAGCAATCTTACACGGCTATATCCATGACATTATCCACAAGGGAATTCAACGAAAGAAAGAGCAAAAAGAAAAGATGTCTAAGGGCAGTCAAGGGAGCCATGAAAGTCAGACAACATATTACAGCCGCAATATACTCAGAGAAAACCTTGTTTTGTTTTTTTCAACCAGCACCCAAATTCCTTTGAGGCTGGTAGAGTTTTTGATCCTAGAAATGGTGGGAGTATCCGTAAAAATCTACATGTATAGAGGGGTTTTTTGTTTTTTTACATGCTCATAATATTAGTCATGGACTAATAAAAGTGTTTCTTCCACTTCCTGCTTGCTCCCGGGTTGTATCGGCATACTACTGTTTATGTATTTGCTTTCATTTTTAATAATCTTTTGTTTTTATCTGACATTTCTTCTGGCAAGTTAATGATTTGAATTAAAACAAACTGAAATGCGTTTGTATGTCCATTTTCCGACAATTCAACCATAAAATTGTTATTATTACTGAAATCACTTATTCTCTTTTCATCTTTCAGATATCTCCCTCCACAATTGCTACTGCTTTGTTGTCTCAATTCAATGTTATTGGCCCAATACTTAGCATAATACGATAAGCAACAACGAGTTACAGCGGTTTGCAGAAATTCTTCTCAATATGGTGCACATCGCTCTGGGGAACGGAAAAGAAGTCTTCATCTGGAAAAACAATACTAATCGCATTTGCTTTTTTCACCTCATTTTTAGTGGACTGGTCTGTTTCTGTGTTGTTATTGGACTAAGCGAGGCAGAAGCAAGAGGTAGAAGCAAGGCAGAGGAAAAACAAGTTAATGGAAAGCAATAGACTGGTTTGTCTTTGAGATTTGCATCACAGGAGCACTGAATGATTCTCACGCCATGTGCTCATTTCCCAGGTTCATTAGTGCAACATATCTTAACAGGCAGCTCTCACAACTCCTCCCCCTGAGCCCCCCCATGCAATAAGAACTCTTCCAACCTAACATTTATTCACAATGAGTTGTGCCAAGCCCATGTGCTGCTTTCAATAAAGGCGATCTATCACTTTCTATCTGGTGCTCACGTATACTAACACGGACAGACTGCTAATTTATTACAACTGCACCTACATGTTTTCCATAGGAATTCCCGCAAGCAGCAAGAACCGTGGCACGTAACCATCTCCAACAGAAGCAGCTTCAATGAGCCTGTTCATTGGCGCATGTGACGGATGGAAAGGCACAGAGAGGTGTTAATAAGGTTCCCGTCTGACTTACAGAGACTGGAGGGAGAGAAGGCTTTTCAGAGCCAGGCTGGGCACAGTCTTCAGCTGGTTATTCTGCAACATCCTGGAAAAAAACACACATCCCTGGTCATAAATCACATCCACGTGTCAGAACAAAATTCTCCAGCACAAGCACGTTAGGAGCAAACCGAAATCAGAAGAACAGAAGAAGGATATAACATTCTCTCCCGCTAAAGCCTTCAGTGACGTACGCTATAGTTCTATGGGCAGAAGTGTGAATGGTTTTAACTGTTCCCCTGCTCTCTGCCAGTATGTGAGGGCAAGTGTGTGGCCTCTTGTCTGTTAATCTCTGGAGGCTTTATGGCAACACTATTACGTGGACGACAGTATCGCATCATTGTGCTCAGACATAATCGGGCCGGCCTATCTCCCTTCCTTCACCTTATCAGCTCGTTCAGGCGTCAGTATAGTGTTCATGGAGCACTTTTTGTTTTCCTTTCTGATCAAAAGTAATCGCGATATGGGTATGTACAATGAGAGCAGGGAGTTATGGGTATTGCACAGAGCTTTGAGTTTTGACACGGACGCAGAAAGGTGGTTCTATGCAACATTAAATCTGGGTCATTCAACAGGAATGTTACCGTTAAAAAGTAGCAGGACAGTAAAAAATAAAATGAATAAAAACGAGCTGTAGCCCAAAAATGTTCTACTACCTATTTTGCACATTGCTCATTGTAAACATACACTAGTCCACAAGGACTACATGTAAACTGCAAACACTGGTTATGCATTAAACGGAAAACAAAGTGTCTTGTTAATCATTTACTCTTCTACCACTTTATTACAAACCCCTGTTACCCTCTTTTTTCCCACTTCTGGCCTGTTTATAGACCAAGGAATTTCCTGGGTTGTCCCCATTTATATTACACCACCCGTGTGTAATATGCACGTCACCTCAGCGTTGGGTTATTTCTGTTTGCACATCCCTAAACACGGGCGGGTGTTTGCTTACATCAGGAGTTGTAGCAGCAGATGTAGCAGCTTGTTCTGTTCAACTTTATGGTGCTGCAGAGCTGTATCTGCTCCATTAGCTAGTTAGCTTCTGAGCCTTCTTCCATGGCAAATGTTTCCAGAACATTCATCAGTTGCGTACTGAGATCAAATTAATCATGCTGCATGTAAATAAGAAATTTGGTGTTGCCACTTTACAGCACAGGAGCCCTGGGAATTTACCAAGTCGGGCCCACCGCTGGATGCTAATAGTGTTCCTTGGTCCAATAACCTGGGATGACCCATAAATGCTAACCCAGGAAAAACCCAGGTTGCCAGGTCTGTGCAAAATAAGGGGTCATAGATATGTATCGCGCAGATGTGAAATTTGGTCAATTCTCACCTGTTTAGGGGGGTTCTATTTAAGGCTTTATAACTCAAGGTGTGAGCATCATAGAAACTTGAAAAATGGCTTAAATGGAGCAAGACAGTAGTACCATTAACAATACTAACTAGATTAGATTAGTTTATCTTCATAATTTAGGTCAAAATAAAGTGCCACAAATGCAAAGAAATGTAATGTAAGTTTATAAAGCAGTTTATGACGTACACATTACCTTGAGGAATTAATGGCACTGACTTCCCCACAAGAGCTTGTTTTGTCAAAAATCTAATATATCCATGGAGTGCTCAATCTGTTTGGGTTTTGAATAATTGAACATGCACTACTGTTAATGTCCTTCTGAAAGTCCCTGGCTATTCCCTCTTCTATAATCAATCTTATTCAGACTGCTAGCTTCCTCCCTGCTCCCTTAGTTCTACACTTGCATGTTTATAAGCAAAAAACACCATTTGTGCAAGCTACCCGGAGAGGGAGGTTTACACCGCAACTGCAGTGGGTGTCAGATCTTTTCCAAAAAGACTACTTAACACTTGAGAGCATTTTATAAAACCAAAAAAAAAGAAGGGGAAAAATGCAGAATTGAGAATTCTCAGAATTGTCACATTTTGAAACAAATCTGGCTACAATAGCCCCACAATAAACAGAAATGCCACATCGTACGTTACATTACATACAATCCCATATTTTCTCACATACTGTATGCTGCAGTTCCATAAATTATAAGAATGAATGAAGAAATAGAACCTTATAATTCTTTATTCATTATGCTCAAGTTAGCCTTGGCCTCAAAAAAGAAATGTATGGAAATATATTCAGTATCCGTAAACAAACTGTAACAGGGTCCGTTTCATTATCCCGTAAACAAACTGTAACAGGGTCCGTTTCATTATCCCGTAAACAAACTGTAACAGGGTCCGTTTCATTATCCCGTAAACAAACTGTAACAGGGTCCGTTTCATTATCCCGTAAACAAACTGTAACAGGGTCCGTTTCATTATCCCGTAAACAAACTGTAACAGGGTCCGTTTCATTATCCCGTAAACAAACTGTAACAGGGTCCGTTTCATTATCCCGTAAACAAACTGTAACAGGGTCCGTTTCATTATCCCGTAAACAAACTGTAACAGGGTCCGTTTCATTATCCCGTAAACAAACTGTAACAGGGTCCGTTTCATTATCCCGTAAACAAACTGTAACAGGGTCCGTTTCATTATCCCGTAAACAAACTGTAACGGGGTCCGTTTCATTATCCCGTAAACAAACTGTAACAGGGTCCGTTTCATTATCCCGTAAACAAACTGTAACGGGGTCCGTTTCATTATCCCGTAAACAAACTGTAACAGGGTCCGTTTCATTATCCCGTAAACAAACTGTAACAGGGTCCGTTTCATTATCCCGTAAACAAACTGTAACAGGGTCCGTTTCATTATCCCGTAAACAAACTGTAACAGGGTCCGTTTCATTTCTCCAGCTGCTCTGTAGGGCAGTATCTCGAAGGTAAAAATTTTTTACATGAATGATATCAGCTTGTCAAATATTTTGACAGGTTATCAAAAACACCCTGACACTAAAGTATTCAAGGACTTTTAAGTTGGCCAGCCCCGGGAATTGCAATTCTGCTACACTGGTCCTACAAAAGATAAGGCAAGAACGTCTAAACAGCCTTCGTCTCCAACTCCGACACAATTCAGAAAGCAACAGAGGGTATTGTGTGTGTGTATATATATATATATACATACACAACAGTTTGTTCGGACCGCGCATTGTGATTGGCCGAGACGCATTCCACGAGTGCTGATAAACAGTATAACATCACTCTGACCTCATTTATATATAGAATAAAGTCATCTGTTTTAATATTTGGTCGCATATCTTTTGCATGCCATGACTTCCTGATGTCTCTGACCCAACAACATCAAAAGACCCTTGATATCTTATTTTCTGGTACTTTTACAAGCGATACTATAACGTCTCTGCATTTGAATGGATCTGTATGGGAATTGGGGGGTGGGACTAGATTTAGCTGTAAATTACACTGGAACAGTATGGAACCCATGGTTGGCTAAACGGCTCTGACATATCAAACAAGCCTCAAACTATCACTCTGCAGCCAGATATGCAGTAGGTATGGATGGATCACTTTGATTCTCCTGACACATTTTCCTATTGAACTCTAAATAAGAAAAATAAGTCAGGAGAAGAAACCATTCAAGTCCAACAGGTCATGATGACATATAGTAACCTCCACAATTATTGGCACACTTGATTAAGAAGAACAAAAAAAGACCATGTGAAATAAATACCAATAATAAGCTATACTATAATTGAGTCAATGGGATGACTGGTACCCCTGTTTTAGATACTTGACTGTAGACACATTCCCATGATGCACCAGTAAATTCTCAAGTTAATTTGGTTTAATTTTAATTGTTTGGGTGAAAGCAAGGCTCAGAAGTGGTCGGTGATGATATCTGAAGCTGAATGTGTACTTACAAAACTTTGAGCTGGTGGAGGCCAGAGAGAGCTTCTGGGTGGATGTAAGTCAGGTCATTTCCAGCCAGCCGTCTACGAGGAGGGAAAGACAATGGGGTCATTCCATCAGAAATCAATCACTTTCTGACCTTACTCTTTTAGATAGAATTAATCCCACTGGAAAGAACTGATTATATCCCCCCCCCCCCCCCACACGGAAGAGAGAGAAAAGGCAACGAACATTATAACCCGCCCGACAACCCGGGCACTCGTGTTCTTTTTCTCACTTCACTGTCCGTGTGAACATTGCTTTTTTTATCCCCTATTCTATTCTGTCTTGTAAATATTGTGGTGTCATCAGTGTGTTTTTAACTGGAGAAATCCCCCCCCAATTTATGTGATTTTATGAATTGAATGTGATGAAGTGTGTTGAATGAAAATGGATTTCAGTGTAATGTTTTTTTTGGATATGACTTTTAAAACCAATAAAGACAAATTTTACTAACCTACATGAGTGTTAGAATGTGATTTGATTAACCAGAATGACCAACCATTCAAGAGACATGGGACCTCAAAGTTGACCCATATTGGACCCCCCACCCTACCTAAACACACATAAAATAATAAAAATGTTAAAAAATTAAAAGAATTATTCAAAAATAAACATAGCATCATGGTTCTCTTATTATCCGAGAGATTACAATATACAATTTATCCACAATTTCAAAACTTTTGGTCCAAAATAAATAAATAGGCAAATTACGTGATTTTTTATATATTATAGGAAAGACACTTTGCAACTGCTGAAGTTTTCTTGTTGTGCCTGCTATGGGTTGAACAACAGCAGACTTCTGAGTATATAGTGGGTAGGTCAGTCTAACACATGAGTCCTTAATGTTGCCTATGATTTTCCATTTCACCTCAAATTGACAAACATGTTTTACAAACATTTTTTCTGACTTGTGCTTCCTTATCATGTAATTAAATTAAAATTTTCCGTTTCTCAGTCACTCAAACAAATTGCGCCGTACAGTATCATGGAGCAAACTGCAGTGTTTGAGTAAGTTAATTTATCGTACCATACAGAAGAATTCTAAGGCCTACGTCAAAATCAACAGTATGCACTACAGTCCAGTCTTTATCTCATTCAAAGAGTGTTCCAGAATCCTAGTCTCTTCAGCGCCAAGGCAATATGGCTGCAAACATTCTTTTTAGATTGACCCTGTCAACGTTCAAACCTCTAATAAAGCATATTATTATTCGATTGAACAGAATCACTTTAATCATTGGTGATGTGAAATACTGAAAATGGATTTTCCAGTTTGAGAGATTTTAAGTTGGACACAGCTGGACTGTTTGACAGGATCTGTTTAGACACTCTGTTTGTGGATACAAACAATAAACTGAACAAATACATATGTTACCTGCTCCATCATCTGAGTCACTTTGACCCAGAAACACATTTTGGGCTCCATCTTACACTCGGTGCAAAGCAGCCAAACACTCCTCCTGCCTGTTATACACAGGGGCACGCACAGAACATGCATAAAAATATCACACTGTGACGATTACAGTGTGAAATATTATTTTGTATTTCAAAATGCATAATAATAAAAGGGGCCATTATTCAATGACCACATATCTGTCTCTCAGTGAAGGAGAATGCCGCCTTAAATTGCGTTTTAACGAACTTCTACCTCCTGCCAGCTGAGCTGGAGACAAATTCCTGTTTTCCCTACGCACTCCTATACGCAATGAATACATTCAGGTCCCCATCACACCTGTTAGCCAAGAGCGGGTAAAACAGGAGTGCACAGCGAACTTTGGATTTCCTGGGGATCTGCCCCATTAGAGAACGCTGTTATACATGTGACACGTTACGGAGCCCAATCCATGCGACTTACGATGCTATGTGTAAGGTTACACATGTATTCCTAAATTATCCTGGATCAAGCTATGACTCTATATTGGTCACTACTTCCTGTAATCTTCAGGGGGGATAATCTTCTGTTAGGGGACAATGGCTATCCATTAAAAACTTTGCTGATAACACTCATCTCATGCCTAATGCGCAAAATGTCATTCATTGGAAAGCTCTGCAATAGACGGATTTATAGTGCTGAAAATGCGCTTCAGATGTCTGGATCATAGACAGGTGGAACATTACAATACAGCTCTCTTCATCTACAGCTTGTAAGTAAATGGAATGGTATTTACTGACAAAAAGTTCAGAACTTTGTCCAGTGAATATTGCATTTATTGTTTTTCATATAGCCTAGGCTACTGTCCCGGGGTTTCGCTGTACATAAGGTTTTTGATAAAGTTGGGAATGTAAAATGCACATAAAAGCAGAAAGCAGTGATTTGTAAATTCTCTTTTACATATATTTAATTTAAAACAGTACAAAGAAAAGATATTGAATGTTTTACCTTATCAACTTTATTGATTTTTGTAAATATACGCTAATTCCGAATTCCACGCCTGCAACACGTTCCAAAAAAGTTGGGACAGGTGCAACCTAAGACTGACGGGTCGGTGGAACAGTAACTCGGTGGATCAACCAACAAGTCAAAACTAAGTCTAAACCAGTTCTTTAAATACATTATTTTATTACAGGAAAATTTGTCAATTAGAAAAAAAAATGAATGAATGTAGCCTCTCTGCCTATAATTTACAAAAAGGAAGACATTAAAACAGATGTTAAATTGAAATCTACAGAAAAAAAGAGAGATGAGCCCAAACTTGCCAGAATATCTCAATATCCGCCCAGGAGGAATAAAAAAATACCCATATATAAAAACTCAGCGGTCACAAGTTTATACAACCAAGGAAAGACTTCTCTGGTCTGTAGACTCCAGGAATTGTTGCAGTGCACACACCACTCACAGGGGTTCCCTGCTCCACAGCCCCCAACTTAGTTTGCCAAAAAAAAAAAAAAAAAAAAGCCAAGTTTCTCCTTCAGCCTGACCATAATTACCTTTCTCCCCAAGCATTGGGGACCTGAGCCCTGATTGGGTGACGTGATCTAAGTTTTGGAAGGAGGGGCTAGAGAGGTCAGACTCCTTTATGACCAGGACGACCTTATCCAATAGCTGAAAAATGTACGCAAAACAGGGCCAAGCACCATGGTAATATTATTAAAAGATTCAGGGTTTTAGCCTCTTCTTAACAAATCAAAACATGAGTATAGTGGACCTAAGTTGATTAAGTTTAGCCAGTAGGCAAAACATTTCAGGCCAAATATTACATCCATGTAACAAGATTACAGTAACAATTTAATCCCCGCTTGAATCTGGACCTGCCTTTAAAAATGTCAATTCCAAACTGGCATGTCTTTGATTATTTCAATTGAATGTAACAGATTGGCATTCAAACTTAAAATAGGAAAGAAAACAATGTGGCCATGTGGTATTCTCAGAACACGCTGGGTTTTGACCTCATGAATAGTTTTGTGTCCTGTTCCTTCTCCTCAACAGGGGAGAAGGCAACCTGGCCACTCTTACGATTTATATCCATAGATAAGCAGTGCTTCAGCGTGATTTTATTGCCTGTGGAGTGGAGGGGGGAGAGAGAAAGGCAGGTCCTAGGTCAGGTTTCAAAATCTATCCAAAATGGCTAAATTGTGCACTGCTGTAAATCATAAAATAATAATATATTTAACTACAGATCAATTGTTTTGGCTCATAAAACTCATATGATTTTTAAGTGGGTATTACTATGCAGGGTTTTTCCTACATAGTAAAGTCTTTGGCGGCTGCCGAAATTATTTCACGGACCGCCAAACAGAAATCGCGACTACCAAAATGACAATAACTGAAAAAACGGCAAATAAAATAATATCCAAATTTATTTCATTAAATTTTTTTGGTGCAATTTGGTCTTTTGGCCAGCGGATGGCAATATATATTGTACTAGTCGCCTTCAAGATGTCAGTACTAGGAGACGAGTAGAAGAAGCATAGAACCATAGACTGTATAAAAATGCGGCTCAGCTATATTAAGCTATAGACATAGCGTGCGCAGCGAGTAGGATGGAACTTACCTAACTTCTGAAAAGGTAAAAGCTTTAACCCAATCCATGTCTCATGGACCTACTATAGTGGTAGACGTATCGGTCCAAATTATAGTATTCATGTTTGTCTTAAATTATAAATTAGGCTACAGCTTTAAGAAAACCTGCAGGAATATAAAATAAGAGGGTGCTATTAATACCCTAAAGTGCTTACGACCCTCATCTTGCCACAGCCAGACTGTAAAATGCATAAAATGCACCATTTACAAGAAAAATGTTCAGATATAGCTAGAAACAATTTTTTTTTTTTTAAATGTTGTACAAATAGGCCTAAGCATTCAGCATTTTCCATTGCTTACTGTAGGCTACTAGCTATAGACAGTAGGCTACCTGATGCACTTCTGGTTTAGAAGACACCTAATTCCTTTCTCCAAAATCTCGCGTAAATATAAATATGTTAATGAAACCAAATATCTTACCTGTAGGCTAGGTGCAGCTACCACTGTGTTATGATTAACCCTGAAGAGTTTAGTTTAGTTTAGTTTAGTTTAGTTTATTTAGCACAATGTTAAAAACAAGTAGAACAATACCAAGAGAAGTTTCTGTGCAAGGAAAGAAAGAAGCCAGCAGGCTTATTTAGAATTCTTTCCTATATGGGAGAGGTCATTAAAATAAAATGGATTTAAAGTTCAAAAAGAACAATACAAAAGGAGAAAAAAAGAAAAAGAATACAAGTTTCCAAGGGGAGCAGCTGTGCAATAAAGAAATAAAAACAAAAACTGCACAAAAGAAGAAAAAAAGACAAAATAATAATCACATTTGGAAAAATTACACGTCAGAGAACGAAATCATATGGACTACAATATGGAAGAAATAAGATGTTGTTTTAGATGTTTCTTAAAAATTTACAAAGATAGCGATGACTTTAGTGATGCTTCAAGAGAGCTCCACAACTGAGGGCCTCTAAATCTTATGAAGGATTGCTGTTTTGAGGTACTACAAAGAGGTAAATTAAAATCATCTCTTTGCCTTGTGGGGTAGGAGTGAATATCATAGGTAACACGAAAAAAATTATAAAAAGAAATAGGAATATCATGTATGCAATTTTTGAATTTAAACATAAATAAACAGGAATAAAAAACATTTAACTTATCTATAGGCAGTAACGAATATTTAATAAATAGAGGTGCAGATGGCTCATGTCTATTTGACTGTGAAATCATTCTCAAGAACCTTTTTTGAATGATTAGTAGTTTGGTTAAATATGATGGAAAAGTAGCAGCCCAAACAATATTACAGTAATTAATATGGGGGAAAATTAAGCTATAATAAAGAGTTAGATGAGACGAAGGATGAACCAGTGGACAGACTTTTCTCAATATACCAAGCATCTTCATAGCCCTCATACATACAGAATCAATCTGTTGTTTCCAGTTTAAATGCTCATCTATAATTACACCCAAGAATTTGGTATAAGGAACCTGGCAGATTTCTGAACCATCTAACAAAATTCTAGGTTTATCTATTGGGAATCTTTTGTTAATATTACTAAAAATCATGAAGTTGCATTTTTGTATATTGAGAGTAAGCTTGTTCAACTGAAACCATTTGACAATATCAGACAATTCATCATTAACAATATTTACTAGTGTATTTAAATCACTGTGTGAAGCAATGAGATTTGTATCATCTGCAAATAAAATAGGAAAAAACTTTTTACAGTTCATGGCTAAATCATTAATATAAATCAAAAACAACAAAGGACCAAGTATGGAGCCCTGAGGAACCCCGACTAAGATTTTCAGCTTTTCAGACATGCAACCGTTGATGGACACATATTGTTCTCTGTCCTCTAGATAGTTAGAAAACCACTTGAGAGCGACATCCTGTACACCATATCTATTGAGTTTAGAAACAAGAATTTTATGATTAACAGTATCAAATGCTTTGGATAAGTCCAAGAAAACCCCAAGAACAAATTTCCCATCTCCCAAAGCAGAAGAGATATTGTTCACAAGCTGTAACAGAGCTAGTTCAGTTGAGTATTTCTTTCGAAAGCCATATTGGTGGCAATAGAAGATGTCGTTCTCAAGTAAGTGAGCTGAAATTCTGGAATAGATAAGTTTTTCCAATATTTTTGAAAAACAGGGAAGAAATAGATATAGGCCGATAGTTGCCAAAATGATTAGAATCTCCTGATTTATGACGTGGCATAACTTTTGCTATTTTAAGTTTATGAGGAATAACACCAGATTGCAAAGATAAACCAAAAATATGAGTTAAGGGTTGAATAATATAATCAATAATTTCTTTAATAAAACTACTTCTAAACCCATCAAGACCCTCAGCAGAGTTTTTTAAGTTTGAGACAATACCCCGCACTTCATCAACACTGGGAGGATCAAAACTGCAGAGTGGAGAAAACTGACCCTTAATCAGACTACATGGGATTTCATCAGAATTATGTATGTTAGCTGCCAGCGAAAGGCCAATATTAACAAAAAAATCATTTAAACCATTTGCTATCTCTCTCTGGTTGAGGGGAGAACCTTCGTTTCCCAATACCTCAACTGGAGCAATTAGTTGATGTTTTTTACGTTGCAACAATTGATTAATAACACTCCAAGTGGACTTGATGTCATTAGATGCTTGGTTAAATTTGTCTGTGAAATATTTCTTTTTTGCAATCCTTAGTGATTGAGTATAATTATTTTTGTAATTCTTATATGTTTTCACATTGAGAGGAGTGGGATTTACAATAGATTTTTTATATAGTTTCTTTTTTAAGAGAGAACATTTTCTTAATTCTGAAGTAAACCAAGGGTTTGCTTTGAAATATTCGTTTTCTTTTTTTGAGGTAATCATTGGGAAGCATTTCTCAAAAACAGAATTGAAGAGCACTAAAAACAACTGGTAGGCTTTCTCCACATCTTACAGCCTTAAAACAGCATCCCATGAAACACCCTTAATAGAAGATATAAAGGATTCCACATTCCTTTTGGTATATTTACGATAACTGATTTTCTCTTGTACAGAGTTGTTACTAAGGGTATTCTCTTTAATATGAATTAATTGGAAGACTGGGAGATGATCTGAAATATCATTTAATAATAGACCAGAAGTAATTTCAAGATGCAGAAAGTTAATTAAGATATTGTCAATAAGTGTGGCTGATGATTTGGTTATTCTGGTGGGTCTGTGAATTGAGGGATAAAAATAAGTAGAATAAAGAACATTAAGAAAATCTACAGTAGATGGCTGTGTGCTGTTGAGAAGATTAACATTGAAGTCACCTAGTAATACACACTTTTTACGCTCCTTAGAAATCATTTCCAGAGTGTGATAAAGGGCATCATTGAAAATTGAAAGATCTGACTCAGGTGGTCTGTAAATACACCCAATTACGATGCTTTCACCATCAAAAAGTAAGCAAGATGGAATTTCCACAAACACTGATTCAACAGGGGTCTTATCCAAGTATTGGCTTAGCTCCTTTTTTTCCTTGAAATTAAACTGATTTAAAACATAAAGAGAGACACCGCCACCTGTTGTTGTGGTCTTTCTACAAGAGTGAATAGCATTATAATTTTCCAAAGGATAGAGACACGTAAACGTTTCTGAAAAGGCCATTACTGAAAATGAGAAGTTTAGGATAGGTAGGTATTCTGTCAATTGATCATAATTTTGTGGTATACTACGAATATTTAGGTGCAAGAAAGAAAAGGTATTTGGATCTTGTATAGATTTGCTAAACTGATCATCAGTATAATATTCACAAGATATTTTTACATTCTTTAGGTCGTCATGATTTGAATCAGGATTAAAGAACTCATCATAGATGCCATCCTTATCGATACATAAATCAAAAGGATTAAATGCTGGTAGATCAGGTATATGTTGAGGAGGCACATAAGTATGGTCAGTCATGATGAAAGAAGAAAAAAAGAAAAACTGATTAAAAAAATAAAAATTTACAAACAAATAAAATAGATCTGTGATAGTGTCACCAAATTTTTGCCTTTACTGTTCACCAGATGCGAGCCATTGACTCATTTGGCCTCGTCTACAACAGGCCTGCGAGAAGGGGGGTGGGAAATCAGCTGATCATATTTGAGATATGCAATGTTCCCTTTTTTGCGTTCTTCCAAGAGAAGGGGAAATAATTCTTTTCTTTTTAGAGGGATTTTTTCAGAGAAATCCTCATTAATGAAGATCTTAAGGCCTTTGAGCAGTTTTGCCCTTTTCATAATCTCCTCCTTGTCCTTGTATCTGAGCAGCTTGGCGGTTATAGATCTAGGTCTCCCATCTGGCAGAAAGGTGCCAATTCTGTGTGCCCTCTCCATCTCAATCACCTTAGAATCCAAATTAAGTTTATCAGACAGCATTTTTTAACTTGATCTCAGTCTCTTGCCAAGATTCTGATTTAGAATCCTCAATACCATCAATCAGGATGTTGTTTCTTCTGAATTGATTTTCTAGGTAGTCTCCTTTAGAGGAGAGCTTGTCTAGTGAAGCCTGTAGTTGGCCAAGTAACAATGTACTTGACTGAGCTGTTGCCTGGTTCAAGACATTTGCATCCTTAAAACTGTCTGTCTCTGCTTGAGTGAACTCCAGACTAATTTTAAGCTCACAGACTGATTTCACCAGATCATCAACTCTTTTAGTGGTGGTTGAGGCGAGTTTCCCCCTCATCATTGTAAGCGCTTTGAGTCACCAGTTGGTGAGAAAGGCGCTATATAAATGCAAGGCATTATTATTATTATTATTATTAGAGTCCATGATGAGTTTATTTTGTTACGTTCCGCCAAAGTCCCGTACAATCGACATTTCCACAGTGACCTATCGCATTTAGGGCTGAAATATGTTGCTGTTGTTAGCCTTTGTAAAAACACACACGGTGCTTTTGTAAGAGTATACGTCGACAATATGTAGAGTGTTGCTTATTTATTTTTCTGTGTGTGCAAAATAGCCTAAATGGTGTAATATTCAAAAAGCTTCAAGAACCTTTGATTTCTAAAACTCCTAAACACAACCCTACTGGTACTTTACAACCAAAGCCTACATGGGCTCTTTGTACCCCAAAAACCGTATTTACGATAAAATTTATGCAAAAAAAGTGCACACACTGCATGTGCTTGCATAGGTACCGCCAAAACCCATTTCTCTGCCAGAAAACACCCTGCTATGTTTAAATCATTATAGGGGGATAGGTCCAAAAACCTATCCAAAGCATGCATAAAATTGTCCATTATAAAGATACATACATAATTTTTTTTTACATTTGTCAAGCACATATGCACAGTAAATTGGAATGAGTATTTTCCATGCTTTAAGTGACAAGTATAGCCCAGGGAGATACTCGTACGCCATAGACTATATTATGTACAATAAGATTACAATAAAATAATATTCCACCATCAAGAAAATGCTGCCAAATGTTTTAGCTTCATGGTAAATAAAACCTAAAACATGACTGAGCAACCTATGAACACTTACAGTATAGTATGTGAAATGCACTCAAAATGCAAAAATAACAATATCAAACATATGGCACAACGCTGTGGGGGAGTGGGAGAACTAACGTACATATTTTAAATATTACAAGCAGTAATACTTCCACATCGAGGAGGAAAAACTCCCTCATGTTCTGAGGCATATTCTCCAATAGAATCAATCTATGGTATCTATGGTATCTTCGTAACTATGGTATCTTCTTCTGACCGACTCCCAAAATCCATGTCATCAAGGATAGTCTCTGGTCCTGCTGCCTAGTTAAGTAAAAACTGCCAAATTAGTAAAAACTTGCGAAAAAGGTGTATTTCTCAAATTTCTCTTTATCTTGTTATGACGAAATACTAATTTTTATGAACTCACAAATAGACACGGTAAATTCTCAAAGCACTTGATAATGTGGCTTTGGTTCATTTGCTTTTTACTTTAGATAAGATAAGGCCCTGTATTCAAATCTCAAATCGACCCGTATTTGCTAGAAAAATAAATTCAAGTTCGCTTTTTTGCACAAGGGCCATCTTGGAACCTTGGTGGTGATATCACTAGGTTGGTTCAGCTGAGCAGCTCAATGTATTCCGATGGGTAAATATCAGACTTTCAAAGAGCTCATCAAAGATGCACTAATGAGTATTACCGAACAAAACCGTTGAACTTTAGCCAGTTGCAACTTATAACAGATTACAAAACCTTAAACATTAACATTTTGGAGATAATGTTGTTATTTATTAAAAGGGAAAACGTTGCACGCATTTCATATCAGATAAGTAAAACTGTTCGACCGCTTGTCCGATTGGGAAAGTGACGATTCAGCGCCAATTCACAAATCGGTTAAAATCTGTTTTTGGTGCCGCTGACCGAGCGAAGAAGCCGAGTCGCAACTACTTCCCAGCAACCTTCCCAGCAACTGCTAAACTCAACCATTTGCAAATGACAGTTTGGTTCAGTTAGCTTTTTTACAGATTGTCATATATAGTCTATACTGAAACACTGAAAATAAGAAATGCACAGATCAGTTAACTTGCACTACTGTCAAAAATCCAGTGGAACTATTTGCACAGGTGAAGCTGCAGTGAGAGCAAGCACCTGAAGCACCTGACGCATCTGAAGCACCTGACGCATCTGAAGCACCTGAAGCACCTGACGCACCTGAAGCACCTGACGCATCTGAAGCACCTGAAGCACCTGAAGAACCTGACGCACCTGAAGCACCTGACGCATCTGAAGCACCTGAAGCACCTGAAGAACCTGACGCACCTGAAGCACCTGACGCATCTGAAGCACCTGAAGCACCTGAAGAACCTGACGCACCTGAAGCACCTGACGCATCTGAAGCACCTGACGCATCTGAAGCACCTGAAGCACCTGAAGAACCTGACGCACCTGAAGCACCTGACGCATCTGAAGCACCTGAAGAACCTGACGCACCTGAAGCACCTGACGCATCTGAAGCACCTGAAGCACCTGAAGAACCTGACGCACCTGAAGCACCTGACGCATCTGAAGCACCTGAAGCACCTGAAGAACCTGACGCACCTGAAGCACCTGAAGAACCTGAAGCACCTGACGCACCTGAAGCACCTGAAGCACCTGAAGAACCTGAAGCACCTGACGCACCTGAAGCACCTGAAGAACCTGAAGCACCTGACGCACCTGAAGCACCTGACGCACCTGAAGCACCTGACGCACCTGAAGCACCTGAAGAACCTGAAGCACCTGACGCATCTGAAGAACCTGACGCATCTGAAGCACCTGAAGAACCTGAAGCACCTGACGCACCTGAAGCACCTGACGCACCTGAAGCACCTGAATCACCTGAAGCACCTGAATCACCTGAAGCACCAGTCAGCTGGTCAGTATGTGTAAGTGCAAGTGTGTGACACATATCGGAGTGCAACAACCTATGAAACCTGAAGAAACAGCCTGTGTGTGCAGGCACTGCTTCATAAGTCTGCCGCACGCTCATGGAAACACGTCAAACATGGCCAATAATAATAAAAACACTGTGGTGTCTACATTAGCAGAAGAGGAGAGTCAGGGCGAAAACGACTCCAACACCGCGCAGCGTTTGAACACCCTTTCCATGCAGATTTTATGGTGATGGCCCTAGCCTATAAATTGGCTATTATTTTCTCATTGAAAACACTGTGGCAACAATGTGTCACTTTTCCAATAAAGCTATAAAATTAATCTGTTCACATGTACTAAAAATCGGATTCTTTGTCGAGAAACCTACTGCAGTGACCAACCTCCACCTGCCCCCCAGCTGTGAAGAGGAAAATACTTAAGACTACTGATTTAAAAAATCACAACATGAGGATAGTTTAATCACCAAAGATGTTTACACACCTGGGACACACCTGGGACACACCTGGGACACACCTGGGACACACCTGGGACAAAGGCCTATTTGTAAAAACCAATAACTAAATGCTTTTAGACCACAGTTTCTATATAAAAATGAGCAGTTCAAAGACCATATATATTTAATTACATAGTGTAATGAACAGCTGACAAAACTTGTCAGAAATAGGTAGGAATTATTAAAATACCTATAAACGCGGCCCCCCCCCCCCCCTTGCATTACGCCCTTGCATGGTAGTCATGATTTGTGAAATTGTACAACTGTGGTGGGCCGACACTGTAATGACAAAGATTTTAGATATATGACAAGATGCGCAACTGGCGCTTTTCCCCATTGGATGTTTTGTCTGCACAAGAGGAAGTGATCAGGCATGCGCAGTAGAGTTTTCAGTTAGCTTAGCACCTAAAGTTACATAACGTATGCTTAGAGTGACACGCATCTGACTGGCGCTAGCCGGATTTAGAGTTGGTTTTCATTGGATAATCAAAACCATAACGGGTTGTAAGTATTAGTACTGGGTCCTGACAACCAAGACATATATAATCTAAAAATAAAAAGGAGACTTTTGATTTCGTCTGTCTGATAATGACCCGTTTAGCGAACCGTTTTGTAAAAACTCCATTGACCGCCAGTCATTCAATGAGTGCCTGTTGTCTGTCTAATAAGTTCCAAGTGCGGACGTTCCAGCCCCGATGTTGGACCTCTTGCTCTGCCTACACTCTTTGGTAATGACCAACTTCTCTTACAGCGGAAGCGAACAGCAGAATCAAGGCCCACCTCTATTTTAATGCGATTGGACAGCAGAGAAAAGAATGACAGTGACATAGGGAATTTTTTTCCTTGGAGCGCATCAAAATAAAAAGCGCTGGCTACTCTTTCTTGACCGATTTGCACAAAATCCGGTTTGCTGCATCTATTGGTTTTATTTTCATGTGGTTATTTCAAATTATGGTCAAATGACAAGCCAATGAACTTGCATGTCTGTTTGGCTTATCCAAAAAATTCTTATAAATCCATAATTGTTTGACCAAAAGTGATGATTCATGTATTTATTTATGAAATAAAATAATTTCAGATGAGGCCATTTCAAAGTATTAAATGCCCCCCAAAATATCATAAATTTTACTCCTCTTAAAAGACACATTGACAGGCTATTAAATTACCCTCCTCCCTCTCCAGGGCTTATGATGTCAAATACATTGATAACATAATGCGGTCAGGGCATATAAAGGACAAAGGTATTCATAAAAAATGCAACAATATAAAAATTCTTACCAACCTATAAAAAACATAAGACCATACCTTGAATATTTTGTAAGCACACAGCAGCACATGTTTGATGGCAGGAAATACCTTGAGATGAGTATTCCCATAATTCCTTTAGCACATAAACAATTTATCAAGAAAAAAATACAGTGAGAATGTGGTTTCCAGTCTACATTCTTTGTGATTTTTTATATGCACACACCTTTGGCAAGCAAATGTGTGTGTGTGTGTGTGTGTGTGTGTATATTTGTGTGTGCTCATGTGAGTGTAAGTGGGTGTGTGTGTGTGTGTGTGTGTGTGTGTGTGTGTGTGTGTGTGTGTGTGTGTGTGTGTGTGTGTGTGCACCATAGCTGCTTCATTCACACATCTATGCATTTTCTTCATTTATAAATGTGTGAGTGGGTATTGGCCATATACAGAAGGGAAAAAAAGGGCGTGGCAAAAATCTAATATGCTCATGAATACCTATGCTTATGAATATGCATGCTTCTTTCCCAAACGGTTTTGATTTCGTATCTCCAGATATCAGTGTCTCCAGATCTTCCCAAAAATATCTAAGAGACAGTGCAGTTGCATTCTTGGTATACTTCTCCTTTTGAAAACGTAAAACGAACAGCAAAGGGAAGCATTAACCCCTTCAGACCCCATAATGGAATCTGCACAGAGTGCTGCCATGAAATTATTCAACCCAGACATTCATTTCCCCTGCAACCAACTGACAACTGCTCTTTTGCCCGTGTATTTGTCACTGAGGTGGCTGTGGTAGTGTTGCCATTAGATTCTATGAAAAGATAATCGTTCTCCCACTTGTTCTGAAAAACGTGGTTTTCGTAATCCACCTTCCTTTTACTCATTTTGCCACCAAACGGATTTAGCTAGCTGGCGTTCATACAGTGCTGATTTTCTATTTGCGGCTGTAGTTGCCTCTCAATAAAGAGCTTCGCTTGCTGTGCTGGCATGATACATATTTTCATTGTCAACTGTGTGGCTCGCACTGACACACATTGAATTTCATTAATTAATTAATTTATTCTCAATTTGAATGGGGCAGCGCTGGCTGGATAAACCATCGGGCCGAGCCGTGCGCTGGCTGGATAAACCATCGGGCCGAGCCGTGTGCAGGCTGGATAAACCATCGGGTCGAGCTGTGCGCTGGCTGGATAAACCATCGGGCCGAGCCGTGTGCAGGCTGGATAAACCATCGGGCCGGTCCGTGTGCAGGCCGCAGTTGCCCATCCTTGATTTAAGCCATTTTCCAAGTTTCTGTGATGCTCACACCTACAGTTAAGCCTGAAAAAGAACGCCCCATAAATAGGTGAGAATTGACCAAATTCGGCCTCTGTGTAGGGGGTTAATTAGGAAGCTAAAGGCATGACAACCACTCTGTGCAGATTCCATTATGATTATGAAAGCTACAGCCTCCACACTGGACACTGGCATTGGGACGCCAATCCAGGCGAGAGATCATTCCCATCTATATCGTTTCCTATCATTCTCCCAAAAGTACATTTCACCACATCACACCCCACACTCTGGCTTTGGAGATGATAAATGATCTAAAGTAGGTAGATAGGATTAGGGTAGATAGGGCTTTGCTTTTGAAAGCAGTTTCAGTTTGGGTTCACTATGTCACCTCATAGGCAGAGCAAGGCCTCTGACCTGCAGGGCCTTCTCAGTCTTATTCAGTCTCACTATGCCTCCCCATGAATGGAATTTACTGCACACAATGTGTAGTATAAAAGCGTAATAAACAAAGCTACAGGCCCAAAAGCATGAATGTCATATCCCCAAAATCATTCATGAAAAACCAGCACGACATTATTAATTGTTAAACCCCCAAAATATGCTAAATAGAAAACGTGGCCTAAGGACATTTCAGCGTCCAACATTGGGACCGCTTGGTTTGTAACAGGACAATGTTGACCGATTAGGAAAGAGAGACCTGTAACCTGCACAAAAAGCTGAATTACCAAAACATCCACTCAAGTTTCAGTCTCAATTCAAGGCCCTCCCTCCCCCTTCCAGCAAAGTCGGGACATGTCTCCCAAGGCTGAGTAGAGAGGAATGTGCCCAGCCTCGTTCTGAACCCCCCCCACCCCCCCACCTCCACCTCCACCTCCAAGAAAACATAGCCCTTCATCTTGTGCTTGAGAAAACACCACTCCTTACAAGCTCTCACCTCACAAAGGATCCTGGATTACTATTCTTTTCTGTGTAACTATCAGTGTTGCTGGAAGACCGCACAGTGTTTTTCAGCAAACAGGACGGGAGGCGGGAGGGATGCAGGCTTGCGTGACTACGAAGAAGGGAATGTTCCGTCTACCTCAGCGCCCATTTATTCAGCTAACTGGGAGTGATTCAGGACGCATGGAGGTCCCCGTGGGCCACCATGCCCTCATCTCCTCATCTGCTTTTCCTCAGCTGATGTTCCGGCAGGACGAGCCGTCGTTACAGAAATCTGCTGCAGTGCTCATACCACAGTGATGGGAGCCCATATGGTGGCAGGAAAACTGTTCAGGCATCAGTCTCATTTAGCGAATAATCAAATGAAACAAGAAGAGCAAGGCTACCTGCCCTTATGCTGTTTTTATATTGGTTTTGACATTGTTAGCATGAAGAGACAACAATGCAGTTTCTGAAGGTGTCTGGTCTACACTACCGGTTGATACAACTACTGATTTCCTGCCTTGATTGATAATCAATAACATTACAATTATAGATATAATTGACAAATAAAGAAGAACGTAGGTGCCTCTAGTTTGCTGCATGTAGCCTACACCAGCGGTCCCCAACCTTTTTTGGGCCACGGACCGGTTTCACGTAAGACAATATTTTCACGGACCGGCCTTCAAGGTGTGGGGGGATAAATATGACGAAATAAAATGATACGACTGGCATAAAAACAAATATAAAGTGCATAAAAAATACAACTCACCATCTCAAGAGACACAGACGCACAGATGGATGGTTCCGGTCATTTTTCAAAATAAAACATCTTTCAGATTCTGAATAAAAAAATATTTTATTGATTATCAGTCTTTCTGTGCGGCCCGGTACCAAATGACCCGCGGACCGGTGGTTGGGGACCGCTGGCCTATACCATTTAGCAGCTCACTGACAGGAGAGGATAAACTCATGCATATTAACATTAAATTATTTTCATAGGTACGCCAAAATAGAGTTATGCTGCGTTCACTTCATATGGAAGAGATGGTAACTACTAGCTTACAACTTGAAAATACTGTTCACATAAGCTTTCAAGTTGTAAATACTACTCTGCATTTTACTTTGTACTCCGATTTATCCCACTTGACATCCAATGCGGAAATGGCCTACAACAGCCTACGACGGATAGTGGTGAATTCTAGTCAAACATAAGAAGCATATTTTCAACAAATAATCTGAAAAAAATAAATACATAACTGATTCTGATTTAACGGATTACCTGAAGAGCCTCAGCATGTAAAAAGTCCGTAGACTAGCTACAGTCAAATCAAATGTTCAGCAAAGCTTGGTAAAATGAGCCAAAATGGTGATAGTTAACAAAAACAAAAGTTTTCCGTGGAAAAAATATATATTTCCGTGATATTTTTTTCATAAACTGGTTCATCCGAGCTCAACATGTGAACACTCCCAAGCTGTTATGAGCGCTGCTGCAAGTCGTTCAAACCTTAATTCCCATATGACGTGAATGCAACATTAGTTACTGCCATGTTCCTCTCTGTTGATGCCATTGTGACAAAGTAAAAGTTACTTTCAGTGTTGTGCATGAACGCAATATAAGAGCGCATTCATTGAACGTGCTCATGTTTTTGGTGAATGGTGAACTGATTCTGAATGTATCAGTTTGCAACTAATGAACGTGAATGTGAGCGTTGTTAACGACGCTCACGCACTGTGTTAACTCCCGCGAGCGTTAACGACGCTCACGCACTGTGTCAACTCCCGCGAGCGTTAACGACGCTCACGCACTGTGTTTTACGGCGCCCGAGTAGTGATGGGCAGTTCAGTCGGCTCTTTCCGTACCGTTCGGTTTGAAGAGTCAGAGTCGCGAGTTTTTGGTACTTCCGGTTAGTACAGTCCCGTTTGTTTGATTCTTTCGAACTACCCGAGCCGCATATCTTTCTCTCGGTGGCGTGAGCTGGAATCTGAAGCCGTTTCAGACAGCAGAGTCTAGCTGGTATCAAATCAAGTTAGTAAACTTAAACTAGCTTTGATATTTTATTCAGAGCCAAATCACCTGATTGATGCTCATTTTTAATGGTCTATGCTCAATGTTTTCTGTTCACTCTCCCTTACTTTTCAAGCTAGTTTGCAATCGCATCCAGTTTACATTTATTTACGACTTTCCAATCTCCGATATTCATATTCCGATAAACTCAGAAGTTTAACGATAGGCCTATAGCCTAAAATAACACTGTCGGTCATTGATTGTAATGTTAGATATTTTGTGGCCTAAGAATATACATTGAATGGTTATATTTGCATATAGCTATTGTATTAGTCTATGCAAATATAAATCATATTTTTTTCTCAGATCCTAGAATCCAGTAGCCTACTGAAAATGTGGTGGATGGATGGCTGTATAGGAGAGATAGCCAACCAAGTCCGACAAACTTGATGCGTGTGTGTGTGTACAAGAGCCCATTTCGTTTATTAGTTTTAAATAGTATTTAGTAAAAATGTATTTGGACACCATAAAATATGTTTATTTGAACCATTATGCTATTTATTTCTTATATTATACAAAATTGTATTTATCTGTTCAGAAATTTTCCGTCCAATTTTCTGTCATTAGCTGAACACAATCGCATATTAATTATGTTTTAAACTGCAATTCGGTTTCAAACAGCCACATGTAATAATTTCATAATAAAAAGTAGGTTATTAAAGTGTTGGCGTCTCGGAATATAATTTGATATAACAGAATACCTTTGTCAAGGTTTCTGGTTTATCCACGCTGAGTAGCCAGGCTAAACCCGATTATTAATGGTGTAGGCTACAGCATTTTCTCTCTGTTAAAACTCTAAAGAACTTTGGTTTGTGTCACGGCTCTGGAGCCGTGGGATATTGCCGCAGCTCAGGGCTCTGTTGTCGAGTTGATTTTGTGCTGATGAGAGTTGGGTAGTAGGTGACTGTAGGTACATCTTAACCGTTAGCAGCAGTAGTAATAATCACTTTTGAATGAGCTGGGGCGATTATCTAATTCATAAAAATGTGTGCAATATTGTTAGATCGGAGCAGCTCGTAAAAAAAATTAAAAAAACGGAAGAAATGAACGTGAACTAGTTCATTTTTTGGGACTGTGAACTTAGTTCAAAATGCAAAATTGTAAAGGATGAACGTGAACTAGTTCATTTTTTGGGACTGTGAACTTAGTTCAAAATGCTAAATTGTAAACGATGAACGTGAACTAGTTAATTTTAATCTGTGTGAACTGAACTTTGAGCTAGCTCTTGTGAAGTGTTAACTTGCACAACACTGGTTACTTCAATGTGACCTTTAACCTCATGCAGCTAGCTATTAATGCAGAGTATGCTCTTTTGAACCAACCATGTTTTGTCCTGGAAAATATTACAGATATTAATGATTTATGCAGTTATTTTTCTTTATTACAATTGTACTTCCCTTCGGACTAAGCTTAGCCTACATTAAAATGTACACGACCCGTTTGTGATCACCTCAAACTTAATGTGACGTATTGTCGGCTACATGAAAAAACTGAATAATATATAGTAATATAATACCGTGCAACAAACCAGAACAATAATATGGACGGTTCTATCATTATTTTAAATCACAAAACAGTTAACGCAGCTGTCCACGAATGAAATAAAAACGTAGCCTAGCCTACTTCCGAACATTATGGTGTATTATTCGTGCAAAAAAAATGCTGCTTTGCACATTTACCTCTCATCTAAAATGACAACAAATGATTAGCTAACATATGAATCATATGTTCATAACCTACCCTGTACAATAGCGTTCTAATGCCCAGCTACATCCAAAATTAGGTAAAAAGTCACATGAATTCTGATATGACCGTTCTCACAGCAGTCACATGGCCAGTGATCGGATATGTGTCGGATTTAAGATGAGACACACATGAGAGCCCAGGAGTCTTCTGATGATGTTGGGTCACAGACACCAGGAAGTCATGGCATGCAAAGGATATGCAACCAAATATTAAATATGATGACTTTATTTCAGTTTGTTAATTTGTCCAATTATTTTTGGTGCCCTAAAATTGGGGGGGGGGGGCTATGAGTAAAAATGCTACACTTGCTACATGGTTCACCCGATATGGATGTAAACACCTTCAAATTAAAATCTGTACTTTAACCTCATAGACACTGTTCCATTTCAAATCCAATGTGCTGGAGGACAGAGCCAAAACAACTAAAGTGTGTCACTGTCCTTTTGGAGTGCACTGTATATATATTTTCAGTAAACCCAACACCGTATCCTCTCAACGCATTTGAGGCGTTCTATACGACCGATCATGTGAATTTTTTTGTGATTTGCGCCCTTATATAAAGTAGGTCACAGTAGTTGCTTTTGAAGTCCGCTCTGTGGCTGCTTTTGCAACTTTGAATTTAAAAGCACATCTTGGCTATAGTTTGGGTAGCACATAGTTTTAAATTGAAATGTGGCAGATTTACAAAAAACCGTGTAACTGTTTTTCCCATCCCTACTAGAAACTGTTGATGGGGGGGGGGAACACTAGTGTCTATGGTAGGGGAAACACTGGACTGTGGCGGCCCGCACACTAGTGTCTATGGTAGGGGAAACACTGGACTGTGGCGGCCCTCACACTAGTGTCTATGGTAGGGGAAACACTGGACTGTGGCGGCCCGCACACTAATGTCTATGGTAGGGGAAACACTGGACTGTGGCGGCCCGCACACTAATGTCTATGGTAGGGGAAACACTGGACTGTGGCGGCCCGCACACTAGTGTCTATGGTAGGGGAAACACTGGGCTGTGGCGGCCCGCACACTAATGTCTATGGTAGGGGAAACACTGGACTGTGGCGGCCCGCACACTAGTGTCTATGATAGGGGAAACACTGGACTGTGGCGGCCCGCACACTAGTGTCTATGGTAGGGGAAACACTGGACTGTGGCGGCCCGCACACTAGTGTCTATGGTAGGGGAAACACTGGACTGTGGCGGCCCGCACACTAGTGTCTATGGTAGGGGAAACACTGGACTGTGGCGGCCCGCACACTAATGTCTATGGTAGGGGAAACACTGGACTGTGGCGGCCCGCACACTAGTGTCTATGGTAGGGGAAACACTGGACTGTGGCGGCCCGCACACTAGTGTCTATGGTAGGGGAAACACTGGGCTGTGGCGGCCCGCACACTAATGTCTATGGTAGGGGAAACACTGGACTGTGGCGGCCCGCACACTAATGTCTATGGTAGGGGAAACACTGGGCTGTGGCGGCCCGCACACTAGTGTCTATGGTAGGGGAAACACTGGGCTGTGGCGGCCCGCACACTAGTGTCTATGGTAGGGGAAACACTGGACTGTGGCGGCCCGCACACTAATGTCTATGGTAGGGGAAACACTGGGCTGTGGCGGCCCGCACACTAGTGTCTATGGTAGGGGAAACACTGGACTGTGGCGGCCCGCACACTAATGTCTATGGTAGGGGAAACACTGGACTGTGGCGGCCCGCACACTAATGTCTATGGTAGGGGAAACACTGGACTGTGGCGGCCCGCACACTAATGTCTATGGTAGGGGAAACACTGGACTGTGGCGGCCCGCACACTAGTGTCTATGGTAGGGGAAACACTGGACTGTGGCGGCCCGCACACTAGTGTCTATGGTAGGGGAAACACTGGACTGTCAAGGAAGTGTTTTTCCTCGCCCTTCCTTCTGCTCCCCCGCATTCCTGTCACAAAAACGCTTCATCCAGGAGGTGACTAGGCTCTATTCTGGTAAACAGATTTTCTCTCTACCTCCAGCTGAAGCGCGTAAATAGTACAAAACAAATGCAATGTGCCAGCACTTAGCAAAATCCGCCTCATCACGAAACACAAAATGGATCCGAGCACAAATGGATTTCAACAACTGTAAGAAAACAAGTTTGTGTCCCACATCTTTTCTCTTTTCCAAAATTGCTTTGACTGCATTTATCCCAGCAAACATCAGTGCAGTTGTTTCTACTCACAATACCTGCTTCTGAGTACAGGACAAAACATACATTTTTAAGGTCATGGCCTGAACTGAGTCGCGTGCTCTCTCTCTGGAGTATATGAAGAAGTTAGAGTTTGTGAGTCAAAGTACTATGTTATTGGTCAATGGTTTCATAGGTCTGAATCATCACCTCCTTTTACTACCAGAGCCTCACCTACATGGGATCATGATTCAGCAAAAAAAAGTAACTGACCAATTTACAGTGCACTCCACAATTATTGGCACCCCTGGTAAAGATGAGTAAAAATGGTTATAAAACAACCTTTCATTTTGAGAAAAAAAAATCCCTCACCAAGAAATAATTATTTTAACAAAACACACACAAGTCCTTGGCTTTTTATATATTGGGCCTATTTGAAGGGGTCACTGCAAATACTTTGCACACATTGTTAGGGATTAAACCTTGGGTTTTAAGAAAAGTCAAACAAACATGATGTTGGTTTACCACAATGTGAACACATATTTGTTTTTTTTCAAATGCAGTTTGTTTAACAAAAAGCATATTAAATAAAGAAACATCAACGCAAAAATATAATTTTGTCATTTCCTTCCATAGATGGGCCTTATTTAACATTATTTTAGTCAAAAGATGCAGTTATTCCTATTCCTATTATTCCTATTGTCTTTCGGCTAAAGTAAAGTTTAAGCAAAAAATCTTAGGCTAATTATTTATCTCAATCACAGCTAGCTTCATCTTCACAAAGAGACTGAGAATCTTGACAATCCTCCTAAAATTCCATTTGTGTGGCGTCATCTTTGATGGGTTCAAAGAGTTTCAAGATTGACTGAAGAGCCACCAGCTTCTCAACTCTTTCGTTTGCCAGCCTGTTGCACACTCTGCTGTGTGTTCCACCAAACAGGGACCAGTTCCGCTCTGATGAAGCTGATGTTGGGGGGATCTGGATAATAATTGAAGTAACAGGGGACATGGCTTCACAGTCCTTTCCACCAGGTTGCTGCCTTGATGTGTTTGGCTGCCTCCCAGATGGCATCAGCCCTTCCTTACCTGGAAAATATACCCTCCCTTTGCCACCCTAGTTAGTGGTAATTTTACCTGTAAGAAATGTATTTCGTATGCTAAAATCTGTGAATTGGAAGCTCACATCCTGACTCTTTGAAACATTAGTAGTGAGGAATTCTGAAACTCCTTTTCGGCTCATCCGGCTGTTCGTGTTAGCCCTCTTTCCAATAGTTTATTAGCCCCAGTGACATCCTTGCAGAGGGAAGAGTGTGTTACAATTAAAGAGAAGCATAGAAACAAAAATCCCCACGGTACCTACTCAAGTGAAAGCTCTTGTAATTCGCGACTCCATAGTCCGAGATGTGAGAGTTTTTAAACCAGAAACTGCTGTCAGTTGCAATCCTGGTGCTAGAGCGAACACCATTGAGGCTAGGGATGTTAACAATTAATCGACTATCAATTCATTGCTAATACGAATTTAATCGATAAGATTTCAAATTAAACGATTAACTGAACAATCTGCGGTCTTGTTTCAACGGGAGTTTTTGTGTGAAATGTAATTGTGATTTAAGGTCTCCACACGAGAGCGCCTGTGGTTTGCAATACATTGCAATACCTGTGGTGCTGTTTTGAAGTATAACTACTTCGTTAATGTAGCCTACCACCTGAAAAGCGTAAATCCAACTGTGCTGCCAGGGCAAAGTGGATCGCGACCTACCATCACCTCAGTGTTGCCAAAGAGGGTGTGTGACGATAGACGAGCGGAGAGTAGGCTATTACTCAGAGGGTATGCAACATGGTTGAAAAGGACATGATGGCAATAAGCACCGTTGACGGTGAGGGATTTCGAGAGCTAATAAACAGGCTGCGCACACGACTCACTCCCGACCACGTAAATATGCTTAAATGTTCTTGAATAAAAATACGTAGGTCTATCTAGTATGCATATGAGGAGCCTATTCAAAACATAATAGCCTATGTTTTAAGTTGACTGTTCTATGCTAGGTCTACTAGTTTAACTGTCGCCTTTCAATTTTAAGAGCGATTATGTTAATGCTGCAAGTGCCTAGCGGAGCAACGGTTTCGCTTGCAACAGATGTGACGGAGCGCAATTTCTTTTCTGTTAAAGTAGCCTATACACGCCTTCATGTTCTATTTTTGTTATGCTACAATAATGCCTGTTTCTCAAATGTTACAATAAATCTTTGATTGAGGAATATAACATGCATTTTGTATTCTGTCTATCATAAGCTATATTTAGCTTTTATGTTATCATTAAGGTTAACAACTATCGATTAAGGAAATTCCTTAAAATTTGCATCCCTAATTGAGGCAAATTTGAAAGTGCGGGCTAAACATATATTCCCCCAAGTAGTTATTCACGTAGACACTAAGGATGTTTGATTGGGGTGTGTGTGTGTCTGTGTGCATGTTGGAAAAAAACTATGCCTCGGTCAGTAGCCTACTGGTCCCGACCCTATTTGAGGAAGTGACGAAACCTACAGCAGGTTGACGTTCGTAATTCAGAATTAATTATTGGGTGAGTAATCATTTTAATGGGAGTAGAGCTTCTAGTGGTTTTATGCCCAATAGACGCGACCCACCAAAGTTATGCATGGTGCTTGGCCGGGTTTATGTTGGCGCACTGACAAGCATACCAGTAGACATTTAGACACGTAATCGACGATTCCATTTGTATTAGGTTTAAGTGATGCGTTTGGTTTTCTGTTCGAAATATTAGTTTAATAATTATTTTCAAGTGAATATTGATATTGATCAAGCGGTATTGACATTGGTAGTGTTGAAATCCACCCACATAATCCTGTTTTGTCTGACCATTTCCTCATTACACTGCATGTACAATTAGCCCACCCCGTAGCATCTGAAACGACGATGTACACGGGGTCGCACTATCAATACCGTCCGCTAAAATATGTTTCTGAAAATATTTGGTGAGAAATGGGCCATGCAGTTGCTGAATCTTGATTCATATTTGATCTGCAACGTCTAGTTTGACAGTTTCATCCGAAATACGAAATCATTTGTACATTGTACGCCCCCCACCCCTCTCCCTCACTCACCCTACAAAGTATTTTTCTAAATTGTGTAGTAGGCGCAGACAGGCTGAGACAGTGGGTGCACTTACTCTTTAAAATGTGAAATGGAATGACTTTACCACCTGAATAAATTCCAGGATTCCAAATTCGATAGCATTAGCCTATAGCCTAATAAATAAATTGTACCATGTAAACTCTATTTTTGCATGTGTATATTGTAAATATGCCAGATTTACGACTAAAAACATTGTTGAGAAAAATATATGACAAAACAGCCGATTACTTACAATTCCTCCAAATATGGGAAATTTTTGAAGACATTTGCAGGGAGTTCTGTAATGTTGTTCATGCTGACGTCCCTAAAAAGAAAAGAACACAGACGCACATGAATCCTCATCATCCTCATCATCCTCTTCATCCAGTTAAACTAAACATCAAACCCATCCCTGCAGGTACTAAAGTACATTTAGAAAATTCACAGGGCAACAAAAGATACACTGAACTAACAGAGTGCTGAACCTATAATAACACGCAACAATATTTGTCATTTCCGTGTACATGTCATGTCACGATACACAGGGCCTTTGTTTTTATTTGGGGGGGGGTGCCGGTGCCTGGTGACATAAGTATGCATGTGGGCCATGAGCCCGAGGTCATAGGCCCCGAGAGACCAACAGCCAAGAGAGATGACAGCTTTTTGGATTTTCCACATGCTAAAGAAAGCACCAGGCGTGTGTCTGCACGCCAAGCACGCAGGCAAGGCCCAAGGAGCTTTTCTATTGACAAGTGACTTGTGCATGAAACCAGGTAGAGGCCAACGGCAGGCAAAACGCAGACGCTGGCACAAAGGCAGAGTTTCTAACAGGAGGTCCTCAAAGGGAGGGAGGGGGTGGAATGTTTTAATATTTAGATCTGTCCTGACAGTGTTTAGAAACCTGACTTGTATAGACCACCAAAGTGACCTGCACTCAAAATTCCTTTTCACATACTTCCCAAAACATGTTTCTCATTTTAAGACCAAGCAGTCTTACGTAAGTGTTTTGACAGCTGTAGAAGAACCGTTGGTGCACTAAAATAACCGATCCCTGTGCCACCGCAAAGGCATAATATCAATTATTATTCATTAATGATTATCAATTGGCTGGATATGCCTTCCCCAAGCTTCTTTTTTTGCATGGTTCATTTCTCAGTTTTATAGTACTACTGCATTACCTGTCAACTTTTATTTTACCTGTGCTTCTGATAATATGCACCACCTGTAATCCCCATGAAAGTAGGGCCGGGGCGATATGCCACAACAATAATTATTGTAGTGCCTTTCTTTTAGTCTTTTTAAAAAAATTATACCTGATGCAGGAGTAAACATCCAAACTTCAGAAATGCTTCCAGAAAACAAAATACACAATTGATATCTATTGGGTGTTGATAAGCCAGTCAATCAACCAGCAGCAAGGTGGGACAGCTTTCTTGTGATCATGTGACATGTTTTTGGTCAGGCGGCCTCTGAAGTTTGGATGTTTACAACCGCATCAGGTGAAGAGAAAAGCAATCAACCACATGGTGACGATGATCGTTAAGCATCCGATAATTATGGTTGCGATATATCGCCCAGCACTAAAAATTATACACACCTATTACCACTGTAGTTGTGCAGTTTGCACACCTGAATGGGTAGCGTTGGACACAAACTGATATGTTGCAGTCTGTATTCAACAAGAACCAATCATTGCCAATGGTTGTTCAAGGCATGGCTGTACGGCTGGTGCCTCCACTACTAACCTTCAAAATATTACTCTGGAATTATTTTCCATAATGTATTAGTGCTTTCAAACATTTTTTGACTGAAATCTACACTTGAACATTTGCTGGTTTCAAAAAAAAAAAAACCCATTTACAACAGATGGTGAAAGGGAGGGATCTAAAACAGAGCAAACATCCTGATTGGTTAATGAAGCGAGACCATTTTAAATCGCCCATCTTAGATTTCGCTGCCAAGTGCTTCCAACTGTAACAAGTGCGCATATGAGCTGCAGTTCATGGGAGGATCCCATTACTCTCTCACATACAGTTACAGGCCCTGGCCATCCGTCCGCCATCTTTATTTATGATCCCCCTCAGTTATCTTGCTATCGGATTACCCAGCAGGCTGTTTCATCGGGGCATCAAACCCCTTTACCTGCTGCTGCCGCTGGCTCCCTATTTAGACGACGCTCTCGGGGGTCCATCAGAAACGTTCTGCATCGCTCGCGAACGTGACTGCTGTTCTCTCCGTGCTGTTGCCCTTGACAGCGAGGTCTGTTAACGCAATCACGGCGCAAAGTGCAGGTTTTCGCATCGGATCCTCGTGGCGGTCTGACGCGTAACCTGCCACAGGGCAAGTGGCCGAGCACTGAATCAGTCGCAAGGTCTCCCAGAACGGTCTCAGGGAAACATGCATAAAACACATTTTGCAGGTATTAATGAATCAAATTGTCCGGTATATTTACTGTGGGCACTTTGTAATACAGCCACTTGTAGCCACAGAGGGCGCCACTGCTTGATCTGGCCCAGGGGAAATGCATGCATACCGCAGACACGCTTTTCTGATGGTCAGGAAAGCTGCTTGCTATCTCCAGTCTGTGTGCTTCTGGCTTTGCCAGCTGTCATGGGCTGTTTGCTGGAGGGTTGCAACGGATTCGACAAAGCAATTGTTGATTACAAAAAACAGTGAGCAACCATCACTGGTTTATTGTGTTAGCCAATGATACAGCAGCAAGCAGCGGGATTAACATGACACAATAACTCTAAATATTAGTTAATAAAATTTTAATTGTTCCAACAATCACATAAAAATAGCATTTGTTCAGGTACAGACATACTGTAAATCCTAGGGAAAATGCCTGTACATTTTTTCAGAGATACATAATCCCGTGTAGTACTGTGTGGCCTGCAGAGTGGGAAATAGTCACTGGCTCATGGACTGTGCACATACTTTGGCTGCAGTGCTGAGAGTGTGGATACAGGTGGCACAACGGCAACTTTAGAGGCTCAACTGACATTTCCAAATGATCTCATTTTGAAAAAGAATAACATTTTACCAGGTGTAATGAAACAAACAATATGTTCCTTCCTCGATGACAAATGTTTTGTGCTCAGTGTTAAATGGCTATTATTTGATTTCAAAATCCAAAAAGAAAGAAAGGGGAACTATGGTGCAGTTTGAAGAGGTGGGTCTTCGGTCTGCATTGGAAGATGGGCAGATGGGCAGGGTTTGGAAGATGGGCAGATGGGCAGGGTTTGGAAGATGGGCAGATGGGCAGGGTTTGGAAGATGGGCAGATGGGCAGGGTTTGGAAGATGGGCAGATGGGCAGGGTTTGGAAGATGGGCAGATGGGCAGGGTTTGGAAGATGGGCAGATGGGCAGGGTTTGGAAGATGGGCAGGGTTTCTGCTGCCCTGAACGCAGTGGGAAATGCATTCCATCAGATAATTAGGTTTTCAGCAAGTAAAGCTATTTGTTTTGTTAGCTCTTATTATTATTATTATTACCACCACCAAGCGAAATTCAAATATGCTAGTATAGAGGCTATGAGCCTCAGCCAACATTAGTCTGGTCATATTAAGAGATTCTTGAGGTGGACAAAAATAAGAAGGGTTGTTTTCTCCTGACTTATTTTTCCATAGTTCAAAATGGAATAGAAAAAAGACCCTTAAAGTGATCAATCCATATCTACTGCATATCTACTGCATATCTACTCCATATCTACTGCATATCTACTGCATATCTACTGCATATCTGGCAGCAGAGTGATGGTTTGAGGCTCGTTTGATGCTTGATGATTTACAGCCATTTAGCTAACCATGGGTTTCATACTATTCCCGTGTAATTTACATCTTAATCTAGTCCAGGGGTAGGCAACCCTGGTCCTTGAGAGCTGCAGGGTCTGCTGGTTTTTGTTTTCGCCTTAAATATGACAATTACTCAGACCAGAGAAACCAGGTGAGGCGAGTTAACTGTGTAATCAACTGCTTTAATTGATCAATTAAGTGGCGAGTAACAACTAAAACCAGCAGACCCTGCGGCTCTCAAAGACCAGGGTTGCCTACCCCTGATCTAGTCCCTCCGCCCAATTCCCATTGCGATCAATTCAAATGCAGAGAGGTTATAGTATCACTTGTAAAAGTACCTGAAAATAAGATATCAAGAGTCTTTTGATATCCTTTGATACCCAGTCATGATAGCATCACCTGTTTACCTGTGGGATGTTCCAAACAGGTGTTTTTTTTACTTCCCAGTCTTTTGCCCCTGTCCCAAATGTTTTGGAACGTGTTGCAGGCATCAAATTCGGAATTAGCGTATATTTACAAAAATAAATAAAGTTGATAAGGTAAAACATTAAATATCTTTTCTTTGTACCGTTTTCAATTAAATATGTGTAAAAGAGAATTTAGAAATCACCGCTTTCTGCTTTTATGTGCATTTTACACACTGTATATGTATCGGTCCATTCTATCCATCCGCATATCAGTCTTTTTTCCTCAGGAGAGAAGCGCGCTACTCCAGTACAGTCCATGCAGCACCGCTATAGGCTCCTTGTTGGAACTTTTATTGGTAGCAAACCTCCAAACTTCAGAGACAACGTGAAATGCTTCCTGGAAAAGAAATCATGGCTGATATCTATAGTAATAGGCGATGTTACAAAAGTCCCAAAACACCTAAATAATGAAAAATAATGAGTGAGAAAGAAAGAGATACCAGTTGTGTTTATTTCCCCAAAAGCATTTCACATTGCCTCTTTTCAGATGTTCACTGCATGAGGTTTATTAGAGAGAGAAAAGACTGAAAGAAAAGCAATACACCACATGATGTTACTATTATTGCCCTCAAATAAAGATTTGAACGAGCATATCACCCAGCTCTAACTCAGACAGCGCTGTGACAGCCCAATCAGGTATAATCACCGTTTGGCCTCCACTTCAGCAAAGTTTCGGCACAGATTTAATAGGAAATAACGCTGTGAAAAAACTTAATGGGGGAAAGCTAACTTTTGAAAATGATGTGCATCATTGATAGTTTAAAGGAAATGAAATGAAAACAACCTTTTGATGGGCAGGAGAACACAAAAACTCTTTGTTCACTTGGGCTCTTTAACAAGAGTTCACAGCAGAGGGGCCAAGTGTTCTCTCCGCAGGAATGAGAAGAGGAGAGAAAGCAGTGTAAAAAACACCTTGCTCATGCATTTCTCAGAGCCAAGAAAGAAAAACCTTGGAAAAAAAAACCCCCTGGAAGACGTGGACCTGCACTTGCCTTTAGCAATAACCGTTACCCGTGCTTCCAGACAACGAAACCTCCGGTCTGCACGTTTAATCATGAAATGAGAGCGAGCAGAGAGGGGGGGGGGGGGGGTGTGAGCGGGTTTGAGAGGGAGAGAAGAACGAGAAAGTTCACATTTTCCCTCTCAGCAGCTGTCCTGCTTGGGAAGAAGAACCAGCAACAGGGTTCTTTCACCTCTGTTAACCACAAACAAAAGTGTCATTCAGTTTCAGACACACACAATATGCCAAAGGATGGTCAACTAACTGAACCAATTGAGTGGAATAACAATAGAGCTGCAGCTCTTCCCCCCTCGTTTTTTTTTCTGCGTTTGTGCTTGTGTAAGCCATGAAAAGAGCTTAATTAAGATGGCCGACACTCCCCCTGTGCTTGCATTAAGTCACCATTGCTCAGCCCTTTTTTCTTGTCAATGCAAAAAAACTAAATTGCAATAGAAACAAGTGCAGAATGTATAAACGAAGTTAGTTAGTCAGAAGTTGCTTCCAAATCCATACGCGCTCCTATGAACCTTTTTCCCCGATCACCCGATGAGGAGGCTGTGCCCCATTTTGGCTGCCAAAGTTCTTTAAATTCACACGAATACACTTGACATGCAAGGCCTGTATCCCTCCCTCGGTTTTGAGACGGATTCATGAATCACGACTAGCTCTGCTAACGAGGGAAATCTTTGTTGACAGAATATACAGGCTATTTCTCAATTGTTAGTTACTCAAATTATGCAAGCCACGTAAGCTATATTTAACTGATTTAAATATACCAAAACATTGTCTAGATGATAACAGGTTTCTGCAGGTGGGCGGAACAGGACTCAGGCTTGCCTTTAAATCTGCACAGCAGTTAATATGTCCTTGAGTCACTCATTACCTCAATAGCCTATTCGACCTCAGCTTCTAATTATCAGCTGAATCCACACTAACCTCTGACATAAGTGCTCACCCATCAATATAGGCCTATCCTGCATTTCCATTTTCTTATTCATCACATTATAATACATTAATGTAGTACACAGGCTTATCCAGAGCGGCTGACAATGTAACAGAATATAAGCGCAGAAAATCTTCTTTTCCTGAGCGAATTACAACGTCAAAGAGCATTGTGAGCCAGTGGCAGACATGGCAAACAAATCTTCCAGATCAGCGAGTCTATGTGCAATACCACTAACTTCTGCCAACATATAACCATAATATAAGTGATAGATTTGTGAAATCTAGCACCCATATAAAACTATAAACCATTCTATAGCAATCTTAAAGCAATTGCATAACAAAGAGTGCTAGGGTGTGAGAGGTCTGAAGAGATAGGCCTTAAGCCTGTGTCAGAAGATGACCTGCGATTCTGCTGTCCTGATCTCCGTGGGAGGTGCCTGTTTGTTCTAGCCCCCACACCCAGTCAACAACTGGGGGGCTAGAACAGACAGGCACTGTGACCAGGACAAATCACCATACAGAGAGGAGATAACCAGTCGCTTCAAACTGGGGGGCTAGAACAGACAGGCACTGTGACCAGGACAAATCACCATACAGAGAGGAGATAACCAGTCGCTTCAAACTGGGGGGCTAGAACAGACAGGCACTGTGACCAGGACAAATCACCATACAGAGAGGAGATAACCAGTCGCTTCAAAACTGCGGAGCGGAAAGATCTGGCCGCTCACTGCCCTGCAGGCGAGTTCCAAGGTATGGATGTGAGCTGGAACAGGTAACCAGCGAAAGTGAGGCAAGGAGGGATGTCACATAAGAATTCCTTGGCAGACTGTAGACAGGTTGTGTGGCTGTGTTTGGCTGTGTTAGCCAAATTGATTTAGTGGCACAGGCACAGGCAGGAAGAACAGCAAGGAGGGAATTAAAGTCCAGATGTGAGAATACTTGCGAAAACACAGGCGTGATTTAACCAAGATTGAGCGTGGATATAGAATTGTATGTGACATTTATGTACATGATTTCAAAACAGATTCTCAGTCAAAGCAACTGAATTAAGTTCAAGATTGTTTCTTAGATAAGACAGTCAGCTCCATTAGAAGTGAAAAAATATATATTGTGCATTAAATTTAAATAATCCAAAAGTGATTTTTACAATGCCAACAAATCTGTCTCCATTGAGGGAAAATCATTATTAGATTCTCTACGGTGTAATGATACACTCAGCTCACGATTCCATTCGATACACGATTCATGGTTCACGATTCAATACTCTCATGATATTTTGAACAAAGTTTGAATGAAAAAAAATTACTGAATGATTCATTTTTTTTATTTCTGAGGCATCGAATAGAACAACTTTTATTTCCCGTCAGGGAACTTCAGTTGTAGCCCCAGCAACAGCAAAAAAAAAACGACAGACATCAAATAAAGACATTCAATAGAATCATTGCATTAATTAAGTGAATTAAAGTGGAATACAGCCATGATTAAAAATAGCCCCCGCTGTCCCGAGATGTCCAGTGTCATAAGCAGTCCAACACACAAACTCCGCCTCCACGATTTTCCTCCATACACGCAGTGCTGCGGTCTCTGTCCACTGTCGAAACGGAGCTCAGCCTTCCCAGTCCACATGATCTTCTCCTTCCCTGGTGGCCTTCTGAAGATTGTCCGCAGTCTTGGATCAGTCCCGACATCTTCCAGTGTGCTATTCCAGTGTTTTTCAACCTTTTTTGAGCCAAGGCACATTTTTTACATTAAAAAAATCCTGAGTCACACCACCAACCAAAAGTGTTACTAATTAAGTGAAGTTAATAGGATAAGATAATTTCCCACGGCACACCTGACGATCTCTCACGGCACACTAGTGTGCCGCGGCACAGTGGTTGAAAATCACTGTGCTATTCCATCGCATAATGACGTCCATGATCCGTTTATGCAATGGAAGCTCCAGCAGTTTCTGTTTAGTAACGCGCAGAGCCCGTTCAAGCTCCCACTCCAAAACAGCCGATTTCAACACTTCAGCTATGTTGATTCCAGTGTGCGAGTCGAAAAGAGGGCAAGTTTGGAGCACAAAACTTGCCATTTCCCACTCATTAGTGATGACATGGGCTGTGATCGTAATGTAGCTCTGGGTAACCGTCTGTAGTTAGTGAGATGGGTTTGTATGACTCTGGGACTATGACGTAGACCTTGAACGAGCCAACTTGTGTGGGCTAGTATAAATAATAATAATAATAATAAAACTTTATTTGTATAGCACATTTCATACAAGGATTGTAGCTCAAAGTGCTTTACATCAATAAAATAATGACAGTGTAAGGCAAGCAGCAAGTGCAGTTTATATAATGGGAAAAGTATAAAAATAATAATCAACATCATATCAGATCCTAATTCTATAATAGGTTACTTTAGTTACATAAATCTTTTTTCAAACAAACATTAACACATTAACAAAACATCATCACAGATCCTAGTGTTCTAATAGGTACTTGAGTTTAATAATCTCTCGTTACAACAAAGGATGGAGTATAAATAGTGGCAGTTAAAAAAATTTAAAAAAAAAAAAAAAAAAAAAAAAAAAAAATAAATAAAAAAAAAATTTAGTGTGTTTTCAGTGCAAGTAAAATAAAAAAAGTGAGTGTCAGTGCAGCAAAACTGGAACACTAGTAGGAAGACTGATGGGATGATGAAGGTCAAATGCTTTGGTGAAGAGATAAAGTTGAATGCGCCCTCTATTGTTCAAACAATGAAATAAAAAATAAAATGGCATTATTATAAATAATATAATGCAGCTGATATCGCGAGTCATGTTTCATCTCCGTGATGCACATCGTCACATTTTTATATCGCAAAGTATCGTGTCACAATGTATCATTACACAAGTTAACCTAGATGCAGTAATTTTAAGATTTCTAAAGTTTCAACAGGAGCACAGCAATGAATCAGAAAGCATAATCACAGCCAGAACGTTACGGTGAAGATAACTGCTGAAAAGCTGTTGATGGCTCACGAGCTAGTTACCCCAGGGTACACTTGGCAAAACTGTGAAGATATTTAAAGATGTGACCACTTTTAAATAATGACGTGTTTAATATCATAAGCCAGTGAAATTATGAAATGCAAATGTTGGGGTTATTTTTCACATGGGGTGTGTTCCAGGAATAAAATTAAGACACAGATGTGGCAGTAGCCCAGAACATGTCGATGTATTTTCACAGACATTATCATTACATTATTTTCATATAGTGGTAACCCGAATACACAGTTATAAGCACTCCACAATTTTATAGCAAATAAAAAATAAAATAAATAAATAAATAAAACCAAATGCAAAAGTAAACTTGTTATATTTCTCCATGAGCACGCGGCTGTAAGGTTTGGATAAAGCATAAAACCACGAGAAGCTCTGCTCCCATTAAAATGATTACTCACCCAATAGCATAAAACCCCTAGAAGCTCTGCTCCCATTAAAATGATTACTCACCCAATAATTAATTCTGAATTACTAAAAATGTAGCATGCCCCTGAAAGGCTGTTTTTTTCGTGTTTTTTTTCTTTTCTTTTAGCGAGTGGGTGGGGTCAGCAGTCACACCCATGTTAGCAGATTACAAAAGGAGGTGAGCCTGAAGTTGCGCCAGGCAAAGCTCAACATAAGACAAGACGGGAGATATGAAAGATATGAAAGAAATAAGAAAGATATGAAGTCTCAGTAGAAGCCCAGACATTTCTGCCAATTCAAAGGCTATCCCAGATACTTGAGCAGGGCATGTGTACCTCCCTATTTATTCCCCGGCTTCCTGTCCCCTGCTCAAAGCCCTCACCTCCTCATTGGTCCCCTGCTCAAAGCCCTCACCTCCTCATTGGTCCCCTGCTCAAAGCCCTCACCTCCTCATTGGTCCCCTGCTCAAAGCCCTAACCTCCTCATTGGTCCCCTGCTCAAAGCCCTAACCTCCTCATTGGTCACCTGTCATGGCTTTTTCCTTTTCCTGACTTTTCTATTTGGGCTGCGACCAGGAGAAATGGACCTGACACAAGTATGTGTGCCTATAGATGTATGTTTGTTTATGTGCACGTGCATTTGTGTGTGTGTGTGTGTGTTTGCCCTACCCCTTTCCCACTGGAAAAAGACAGGGGAACACTACCTGGCCTTGACAACTTAAGCAAAGTAATAAATCACCGAGAGGCCCAGAAAGCAGCTCGTACTTCACAGACCTCCCCCTCCCCCTCCCCCTCCTCCTCCTCCTCCTCCTCCTCCTCCCCTCCTCCTCCTCACACAGTGCTTAGCTGCCTCCTCCTGCAGCAGACTCTGCTTGAAAGGTAATTAACACCTCTTTTAGACCTTGCTGGGAGGCCCCTCCCACTCCTTGCATCTGAATCGCCTATGTCCGCCCATGTAGTCATAACAAACCGAGGGGGAAGAGAGCCGCCCTCATACACAGTGTGCGTCGATACCAAAGTCAAATATCTCACAAAATGGCTTATTCTGTGGGCGGCGTGCTGTGCTCAAATCAGATTAGCCTTCAGCTATAACAAACTATAAAGGTTCAGTGTTTGAAGACCAAATCGGCAGAAACTTTTGAGTATGACATCATGGAGATTACTATTCAATGATTAATAAAGATAGGACATGTATAGTTGCAAATGCAGAAAATTTAACTATCTACTTTAAAGTTACAGATGTTTGGATCTTATTACTTGTAAATGTGACATAGCTGACTGTCCCACAGGCATGGGAATATGTACGATGTGCCTGTGATTCCTCCATTTTGGGGCTCTGGTGGCCCTGCCTTTCTACAAAATCAACGTATGGATTTCAGTTCCCTAAACATAAATGCTTCCAGGTAACGGTTAATCAAATCAAATAAGTTGTAGTGTCATCTTTAGTCTAATTCTTTGCTAAGAACCTCCCTACAGTCAGAGTTTAACGTTACTTTTCTCTAATGTTGCACCGTTTTCACAGATGAATCTGGACATAAGCTATAGCTAAAAAAGTGCCAGTCTGTCGCGCTGAAAACTCTCATTAGCCGATCTGCATTCCGCAAATATCACTGGGTTCAATGATTTATAGAAAGGTGTTTGCGGCACAAGTCATTTTAGTTCCAAATTAAATGAAATAGCTTCTCTTTTTGCTGTTTTCAATGAAATATTTACAAAATCACTGCTTTTATGTGCATTTTGCATACTATCCCAACTTTTTTTTAAATTGGGGTTTGCACATAACAGGCATTGTTGCACTCTCATCTTAACTTTCTCATCTTGTTTTTCTTAAGGCCACTACTATAGGCTTACATTTTTTACATTTAAAATTGTTATTGTTATGCAAGCGGTCTCTTAGTAACCGATTAAAGAGATGATTGTCACAACATACCCCGATCTCCCCTACTAAATTATATAAAAGACCACGTTAGTGTTTGCAGATCTATTTTTAAAACGTTAGCTAACGTTGAATAACATTAGTAACATCTTGTAAACAAATAGATGATAATAACGTTGTCTTCATGAATGAGATATGGTTTGCCATTTGATGCCTAACCAAGCCAGCTAGTCCCTCTGCTGATGACGTCCGTTACGTTACATTACACTGTGGTAGCTAGCAAAAAAAATAATAATAATAGAAAACTGTGGTAGCTAGTTAGCAAATGAGACGGATGGAAATAATGCTGCCTAGCATCATAAAATCTACTTTGTATCATTTCAGCTAGCATTTAAACTACACTGCAAATATTAAATTGAAGATCAATTTTTCCAAAAGTTCCTCGAGTTACCAGTTTCCCAAAAGGGCAGTAGCAAAGATTTACCCTCTTTGGCAGTAGCCTAGTTTCATGGTTAAGAACGCTATGATTGCTTTGACGGACACAGAAAGCTTGACGGACATAGCAACAGTCACTAAGGGGGGCGGGACTTAGCGAAGAGTCAATTAGCCTACAAGATGCTGTTGTTTTTGCATGATGGGAACTGTAGCTCAATACAGAAATAGCCACATATTTCAAAGGCTGAAAACATAATGTCTAACCAATATTAAACCTTTTGCACCAATATATGCACCTTTTTAGTTCTTCTAACCCTATGTTTTAATGAGAAGAATGAATAGGCTCTTGTTCTCGTCTCATGTTCCTTTGACTGGACAGTTCAGAACAGTGTAGTGTGGCTCTCCAGGACAAGCAGAAACACAGTTATTCACCTCAGACAGAAGATAAGTTTATATGCGCAGTCATTACATTTCTTTTTCCAGGGAATGAAAAGTAGGAATATACAAGGCTTACTCATCAGGCTCATAATCTTATAGTATTATGAGCCCGACCAGGTTGATTCCAGGAATGTGCTTTGCTGTCGTTTTCTTCGGATGAATCATGGTCTTGTTTAGGTGGGATTCTAATTGGAGATGCCGATTCAAGCCAACTCAGCCACTGACCTATATAATATTTTGGCTAAAACTTGACAGAACCAATCAGATTGCAGGAAATCAAACACACACACTGTTACTTCTCTTTCCAGACACTTGAGAAAGAATGCCTGGGGTCTGGACTTGGTCACTGACAGGAAACTACATGGACTAAAACAATGTGAAAGTACTGTACATCTCGAAAGGCTGCACAATGCACCAACAATGTGCCTCACTGTGTGAGGTTGTGTGTGAAAGTACTGTACATCTCGAAAGGCTGCACAATGTCCCAATGAGGGAGGACCCCAAGACCGCCCGCTTCTTCAACCCACCCTTGCGCCCCTCCGACATCTCTTCATGCCCCCCCCCCCCAATCAAAGCAGTCTAGAAACAGCCCTGTTACATGTAACACCCTTGCCTTTGCATAGGCTACGCACGGTGACATCGCTATTGGCTAACATGCGCCACCCCTCTCCCCCACACATATCTCAGGGCAATGCGTTCTACCCTGCGTCCTCCCCCAATGTTCAATAGAAAGTAACGCCCTTGAGTAGCAACATTACTCTGAATAGCATATTCCATATAAACTCCTCAAAAAAAGTTTATTCCCTGCCAATGTCAAACAGTGTATTCTCCTGTTGGTATCGACTCTATTGTTTTGAGTTGTTTGGGGGATTGGATGATTGAACTCTATATCAGTAACAAGGAACAAACAAGACATATTGGTAATTTTACGCTTTATTCATTGAACAGTCAGGAGCCTCAATAGTGGGTGGAAGAACCATACGCAGCCACAACAGCCTGGAACCTCTTAACAAAAGACATGAGTTAACATCCAGTCTCACAAACAGTGCCCTTCAAAACACATCCAATCCACCAAACAACTCAAAACAATAGAGGCAATACCAACAGGAGAATTTCAGCAGAGAAATTTGGCACATTTCACTTGGGACTCCACCTACATAGTCAGCTGTGCTGCTCATCTCACAAATGCATGATCCTTACAAATGGGACAGCATTGTAAAGGGAAATGAACAGGCTTTCCAATGATATAAGATACGATGCTAATAATACAACAGAGATATGATCGAACAAACACTAATTTCTAAACTTTTTTTTGAAGAGAAACTAGACCAGCTATCTCATGATTGAAAATGTGATGGGCTCAGTTTAAAAAAAATAAAAAATAAAAAAGTTTGGTGAAAACTTGCAATCTGCTGGGCACAGGTGTGTGGGCCAACACGATCTGCGTCGTTTAAATCAGCACATGGACAGACATTTAGCATAATAGAAGCTACATAAGGGGCTATGAATTCTTCTTGTTAAAAAATTACATCTGACAGAATCAATCACCCAATTTAGGTCTAGTTCTCATTGACTCTCAATCGGGAGGGAACTTGTGGGAAAACAAGGGTGCAGAACCAGTTATGGCCAGAACGTCATACTCTTCCGTTTCTGGAACAGATTGTTCCCCTGGGCCAAACTAGCCCTTTATTCCTCACTCAGCTTATTTCTGGCTTATGTTTAAGTGACATGCCACTGTCGGCACATCATTGCCTATTGCTTGCAGTTGTATTACATGTGATTCAACAACCCACATTGTAAAGATAAAAAAGTGGCTGGTGCAAATTTGAGAGATTACACAAAAAAGTTAATCAGTAATTTGAATTGATGGTTCTCAGTTATTTTTTTGGCAGACCACTTGTAAATTATGGGAAGCCTTGATTGCCCACATAATAACATAGTATAATTACACAAACTAATTTTAGACAGTTTAGACTTCCCCGCATCAAGAAGGTACTTCCCGCTCACATACATTTACATCAACTCTGATATATAAACATATAGTTTTCTGGTGACTGGTATGGTTTACTGCCCTTTCTTTTTGGATTAAAGTTAAAGTTTTGAATGTTCCTTCAACTGTTTTGGTCCATCCCGGCTCAGAGTTCATAATCTTAACCTCATAACCTTAGTGCGGCAGTGTAGTATAGTGGTTAAGGAACTGGGTTTGTAACTGAAAGGTTGCAGGTTCGATTCCCAGGTCGGACACTGCCGTTGTACCCTTGAGCAAGGTACTTCCCCTGCATTGCTTCAGTATATACCCAGCTGTATCAATGGATGCTATGTATAAATGCAAAAATGCTGTGTAAGTCGCTCTGGATAAGAGCGTCTGCTAAATGCCTGTAATGTAATGTAATGTAAACTCTGCAACATTTAAGCTACATATCCATGCACGCTCGCCTGTTTGTCACACCTGTGGAATTTCACCCTCCCTGGCTCAGCTCAAACTGCCCAACCACACATGCCCATCATCCCGCTACCTGGCAACCAGCCTGCCAGGAACAAAACCCAAATTCCACCTTCAGGGGACTCGCTCTCCACTGAGGTTGGCTTCTAACTGACGGCTCTTCCTTGAAGAGAATCTGTAGGTAGGCCACAGTGTCAGTCCCTTTGTTTACTGTACTGTAGGGAATTTTCTGCTGGCCACCATTCTATCGTAGACTGCCAGGACTGGCGTCAGCACACGTAATGCTCCAGTCTCCTGCCTAGACCAGCAAGCTGCAGCCAAAACGGCTCTCTGTGCAGCAGTAGGACAGTTTTTGGCCTGTCCCTGGACTGTGTTTTTTTTTTTTTAATGCTGCCCTGGAAAAATGGCAGCCTCCTGCCTGACCTGAACTTTGTCCCTGCCAAAGCTGCAATGTAGCTGCAGGTCACATGCATTAACTCAACTATGCAATACCTTAACCTCTTTTCTGAACTGTTGGTGCAAGGCTCAGTTTTAACTCCACTATGCAATACCTTAACCTCTTTTCTGAACTGTTGGTGCAAGGCTCAGTTTTAAGGTTAGAGAAATATTAGGTTAGAGAGATATGCTGGTTTTTATTGTATTAGGATAGAAAGTTATGTAGGTTTTTATTGTATTAGGATAGAGAGATAAGCAGGTTGTACTGTATTAGGTTAGAGAAATATGCAGGTTGTATTGTATTAGGATAGAGAGATATGCACGTTTGTATTGCATTAGGATAGAGTGATAGGCAGGTTTTATTGTTTAATTTGCTTATTGTATGTATTTCCCTGTTGTAAAGCACTTTGAGCTGCATTCAGTTGTATGAAAGGTGCTATATAAATAAAATACTTACTTACTTACTTAAGGTGTGACTACTGAACTGTAACAAAACTTACTTACGATTCACCAGTAACCATCTCCTAAGAAATGTATTTCAACGTTGTTGAGACACTGGAATTCTTAATAGACCTAGATATCTTCACAGGGGACAAGGATGTGGAGCTATTTTTTTAATTTATTTTTTTATACCAGGCACAAATCCTAAAGCAACCGACATCATTCAAATCACCAACACAACAATGACTACTGACCTCAGATACTCATACATATTATCCTTTTTAAACACACAATCATAAACAAGCATGCCACTTTGAGAGCATTATTATTAATTACCTTAGTTTGATCTGCCTGACTGAAACGTAGCAACATCAAGTTTTTTTGCTAAACAAAATGGCCCCACCTTGTTAAAGATATCTTGGAACAAGCTTGCCTGTGACCAGGTCATTCCATAGATTTTACCTAAAGTTGCATAAAATCTGAGAAAGCTACCTCTTCCTGTTACCATTTGAATGCCATTGCATTCTGCTCAAATCCTGCTCACCTGGCATCATACACCTTGTCAACAAACAAACTCAATAGCTCTGACCCTTTAGGAGTGGTGCCCTTCAGTTCACACTGCCACTACTCATATAACACTTTCTGGAGATTTTTAATATTATTTTAGTTTTAGTGTATGTTTTCAATTAGCCAAGACATTATTTGAGAGTGATGAAAGACATTTTAGATACTTAAAAAAATTTCTGATAACAGGTGAGATGCAGACTCCATTGAAAATACACATTTCTTTAAGCTAGTGTAAGCTCTGGTACTTTCATGCTTTTCAAAACAAATGGTGTCAAGTCATTGTTTAAGGTAACAATAAAGAATTTCCTACATAAATTGGTATGGCAGGTATGACATCCACCAAGTCAGGGCTTGGCGGGGCATGCTCCATGCCTATACAGCACCGAGAGTTTGCCACTTTTCAGTTTCCTACAGAAATAACCACAATGGCCACAGGCTCTCAGCTCTTAAATACATTTACTTCTGTGCCTTCTGACATCATGTAACCACACAGAAGTCAGATACAACTTCATACATCCATACAATGAAGCCCCAAACTTGGGTTATTTTTGCGATTCTTATTTTTCCTGCCGATTTCCCCATCAAAAATGCTCCATGCCCTCAAAAAATAATTCTCATCATTGGATAACAACATCCGTTCTGCCAATAAGTTTTGTTTTGATATCAATCAAATTTTTGGAGCAAACTAGTTTTTTTTGTTAAAATTGTTTGGAATTTGGGGGCAGACACAGTTTCAATAGGAATCAGCGGTTTTGAGACGCTAGCAGACAACAGTGCTGACAAAATGTCTATGACCTGGCCTTAGCGCTGAGTCGTCATTTTCAAGACATACGTTTTGAAATATTTAGACCTTGTAAATAGTCTAAATATAGAATTTTACAAAATTATTCAGAAATATGTTTGCCCCATTAATGTAGCCTACTGCATGATTGTGGGTCAGATGAAGCCAGGGAATAATTAAAATAGTACAAATTCTTTTAACACATCAAACAATAACAAATGTTACTTATGAACACAATTTTGCGAACAAAAAAAATGTCTAGGCTCTGTAGGACTACACTACATGTTTCTATTCAAATACAAATAAATAAAACACAATAAATAAAATAATAATAATAATAATAATAATGTATTTAATTCATGCTGTGCTTTTCCCAAAGCACTGGATGCAGAAAATTAGCCCTTTGTAGCTGAATGTTTGGGATATAATTTTACGGGGGAAAACAACCAATTGCAGCGCTCTAATGCATAGCAACTGTTGCTTACCTCTACTTCCCCCGACAGCACATAAATGCAGTGTATAGGGGAGACCGGGGCATCTTGTCACACTTTTTGCTCTCGTTTACATTTCTCAGTCACAGTACATCGCAGGTACTTGTTTTTCATATCAAAGCAAGTATTATATTCTGAAGCATAGATGTTTATTTCTTAGATTTTGAATCCTCACTTTAATATAGAGATATCAATGATCAAATAAAAACCTCATGGGGTAAGTTGTCACATTGTGTGGGGTAAATTGTAACATTGTATTTTTCAACAACTAAGAACACAAACAATTCATTCTGAACATTGATTTTTTTATTGCAAATGTAAAACCAAAGGCAAAATGTTCATGAACAAGCCTACCTAATTCATAAAACTGATAAAATCAGAACAGGTTTATATACATATACATTTGTAATTCTTTTACATTCATCTTTTGCTTACTCTCCTTTTTACCTAGTCTTTGTCATCCTCATTGTCCCAATTCTGTTTTTACCTAGTCTGTGTCATCCTCATTGTCCCAATTCTGTTTTTACCTAGTCTGTGTCATCCTCATTGTCCCAATTCTGTTTTTACCTAGTCTGTGTAATCCTCATTGTCCCAATTCTGTTTTTACCTAGTCTGTGTCGTCCTCATTGTCCCAATTCTGTTTTTACCTAGTCTGTGTCATCCTCATTGTCTCAATTCTGTTTTTACCTAGTCTGTGTCGTCCTCATTGTCCCAATTCTGTTTTTACCTAGTCTGTGTCCTCCTCATTGTCCCAATTCTGTTTTTACCTAGTCTGTGTCATCCTCATTGTCCCAATTCTGTTTTTACCTAGTCTGTGTCATCCTCATTGTCCCAATTCTGTTTTTACCTAGTCTGTGTCATCCTCATTGTCCCAATTCTGTTTTTACCTAGTCTGTGTCATCCTCATTGTCCCAATTCTGTTTTTACCTAGTCTGTGTCATCCTCATTGTCCCAATTCTGTTTTTACCTAGTCTGTGTCATCCTCATTGTCCCAATTCTGTTTTTACCTAGTCTGTGTCATCCTCATTGTCCCAATTCTGTTTTTACCTAGTCTGTGTCATCCTCATTGTCCCAATTCTGTTTTTACCTAGTCTGTGTCATCCTCATTGTCCCAATTCTGTTTTTACCTAGTCTGTGTCATCCTCATTGTCCCAATTCTGTTTTTACCTAGTCTGTGTCATCCTCATTGTCCCAATTCTGTTTTTACCTAGTCTGTGTCATCCTCATTGTCCCAATTCTGTTTTTACCTAGTCTGTGTCATCCTCATTGTCCCAATTCTGTTTTTACCTAGTCTGTGTCATCCTCATTGTCCCAATTCTGTTTTTACCTAGTCTGTGTCATCCTCATTGTCCCAATTCTGTTTTTACCTAGTCTGTGTCATCCTCATTGTCCCAATTCTGTTTTTACCTAGTCTGTGTCATCCTCATTGTCCCAATTCTGTTTTTACCTAGTCTGTGTCATCCTCATTGTCCCAATTCTGTTTTTACCTAGTCTGTGTCATCCTCATTGTCCCAATTCTGTTTTTACCTAGTCTGTGTCATCCTCATTGTCCCAATTCTGTTTTTACCTAGTCTGTGTCATCCTCATTGTCCCAATTCTGTTTTTACCTAGTCTGTGTCATCCTCATTGTCCCAATTCTGTTTTTACCTAGTCTGTGTCATCCTCATTGTCCCAATTCTGTTTTTACCTAGTCTGTGTCATCCTCATTGTCCCAATTCTGTTTTTACCTAGTCTGTGTCATCCTCATTGTCCCAATTCTGTTTTTACCTAGTCTGTGTCATCCTCATTGTCCCAATTCTGTTTTTACCTAGTCTGTGTCATCCTCATTGTCCCAATTCTGTTTTTACCTAGTCTGTGTCATCCTCATTGTCCCAATTCTGTTTTTACCTAGTCTGTGTCATCCTCATTGTCCCAATTCTGTTTTTACCTAGTCTGTGTCATCCTCATTGTCCCAATTCTGTTTTTACCTAGTCTGTGTCATCCTCATTGTCCCAATTCTGTTTTTACCTAGTCTGTGTCATCCTCATTGTCCCAATTCTGTTTTTACCTAGTCTGTGTCATCCTCATTGTCCCAATTCTGTTTTTACCTAGTCTGTGTCATCCTCATTGTCCCAATTCTGTTTTTACCTAGTCTGTGTCATCCTCATTGTCCCAATTCTGTTTTTACCTAGTCTGTGTCATCCTCATTGTCCCAATTCTGTTTTTACCTAGTCTGTGTCATCCTCATTGTCCCAATTCTGTTTTTACCTAGTCTGTGTCATCCTCATTGTCCCAATTCTGTTTTTACCTAGTCTGTGTCATCCTCATTGTCCCAATTCTGTTTTTACCTAGTCTGTGTCATCCTCATTGTCCCAATTCTGTTTTTACCTAGTCTGTGTCATCCTCATTGTCCCAATTCTGTTTTTACCTAGTCTGTGTCATCCTCATTGTCCCAATTCTGTTTTTACCTAGTCTGTGTCATCCTCATTGTCCCAATTCTGTTTTTACCTAGTCTGTGTCATCCTCATTGTCCCAATTCTGTTTTTACCTAGTCTGTGTCGTCCTCATTGTCCCAATTCTGTTTTTACCTAGTCTGTGTCATCCTCATTGTCCCAATTCTGTTTTTACCTAGTCTGTGTCATCCTCATTGTCCCAATTCTGTTTTTACCTAGTCTGTGTCATCCTCATTGTCCCAATTCTGTTTTTACCTAGTCTGTGTCATCCTCATTGTCCCAATTCTGTTTTTACCTAGTCTGTGTCATCCTCATTGTCCCAATTCTGTTTTTACCTAGTCTGTGTCATCCTCATTGTCCCAATTCTGTTTTTACCTAGTCTGTGTCATCCTCATTGTCCCAATTCTGTTTTTACCTAGTCTGTGTCATCCTCATTGTCCCAATTCTGTTTTTACCTAGTCTGTGTCATCCTCATTGTCCCAATTCTGTTTTTACCTAGTCTGTGTCATCCTCATTGTCCCAATTCTGTTTTTACCTAGTCTGTGTCATCCTCATTGTCCCAATTCTGTTTTTACCTAGTCTGTGTCATCCTCATTGTCCCAATTCTGTTTTTACCTAGTCTGTGTCATCCTCATTGTCCCAATTCTGTTTTTACCTAGTCTGTGTCATCCTCATTGTCCCAATTCTGTTTTTACCTAGTCTGTGTCATCCTCATTGTCCCAATTCTGTTTTTACCTAGTCTGTGTCATCCTCATTGTCCCAATTCTGTTTTTACCTAGTCTGTGTCATCCTCATTGTCCCAATTCTGTTTTTACCTAGTCTGTGTCATCCTCATTGTCCCAATTCTGTTTTTACCTAGTCTGTGTCATCCTCATTGTCCCAATTCTGTTTTTACCTAGTCTGTGTCATCCTCATTGTCCCAATTCTGTTTTTACCTAGTCTGTGTCATCCTCATTGTCCCAATTCTGTTTTTACCTAGTCTGTGTCATCCTCATTGTCCCAATTCTGTTTTTACCTAGTCTGTGTCATCCTCATTGTCCCAATTCTGTTTTTACCAAGTCTGTGTAATCCTCATTGTCCCAATTCTGTTTTTACCTAGTCTGTGTCATCCTCATTGTCCCAATTCTGTTTTTACCTAGTCTGTGTCATCCTCATTGTCCCAATTCTGTTTTTACCTAGTCTGTGTCATCCTCATTGTCCCAATTCTGTTTTTACCTAGTCTGTGTCATCCTCATTGTCCCAATTCTGGCACTGGGAGGCCTGGGCCTCATGTGCCCACTTGCAGCATTGAAAGTATGTTTGTAACATTTTTTAGGAAAATGTCATTTAAATAAATAATCTGGGCCGAAACAATCATTGTTTCACAAACTGCTACACATAATGAATGCTATAATCACAAAAAAATTGACCGATTAGGTTCTTTGGTTGTCAAATCAGCTTGGTTTTCTCCATTGATTTCAATGGGCAGAAAGCGCTTTTATGCTCAGCAAGCATACTTCCAGGGTGCTCCACTGCCTGGCCCCTCCCACCCTCTCCAGTTCCTATAGGCTACACTCTGGATACAGCAGATCAACACACAGTGATTTGTTTACATATTGTTGCGCAACCACCAACTGTAGCTGGAAGCAACTCTGCCTATTAGTTCATAATGAGGCAAGTTGTCACATGTGACGGCTTGCCCCGACAGCATTGAGACAAGTTGCCTCGAATTGACTTTGTCGCTAAATCTAGCTAGAGCGCTGGCTAACGTAAGTGCAGGACTGCAACTAAGATATTAAAACACACCTTACTCTCTTAAAAATAATACAATGGAACATTCATACTTACCACAGTTTTCTAACATAAAATGTACATTCTCATATATTTCTGTTTAAGGGTGAAAAATGAGAACATTGTTCTCACCTCAGATTACTGTGACCTTGATCTCTTCTCAAAAGGAAATTGGCCTGACAAGAGGGCATATATAGTACTGTCACATTTTTGAGGTAGCGCCCTCTGGTGTTGGAGTTATGAGCAGTGTGACAAGTTACCCTTGTGATGAGATGCCCCGGTCTCCCCTACTGTCAGCTAACTTTCATATTTTTTCGTGATGGTTAAAAGGTGTGTCTGGGTCACATGCAACAGTGATTCTCTCTACAGCTCAATCGAGTTTTTTACGTTCCCTAAACCTAAAAGTCAATTGGAGAAATGTAAACAGTGGATTTGGTCATTTGGACGACCACACAGGCAGCAGAATAGAATAACTTTTATTTTCCTGAATGTCAACAATATCAGCAGACATACGTATGTTTGCTCCAAGATAGCCCAAGTCATGTTTCATTAACAAAAGTTGTGATAGTTAACTCTTGTAACGTATATGCCTAAGTAACTAGCTTATAACTTAGTAGTCGTTAAGACCTAGCTAGCTAGTCTACTATAAACCAAGATGTAACGTTAACGTACACCATAAGCAGGTACGGATCTGTCAGATGTTGGGGCTTCAATCTCTTCCTCTGAGATTGGTAACACTTCATGGCATATTGCAGACCTTGCTGTATGCATCTAGCAGAGATTTTACCACATTTAACCAAAACTAGTCAAGCAGACGGAACTGTCATAGCTAACGTTAGTTAGCTAGCTAGCCAAATAATATTAATTAATTAACTAACTAACTAATCAACCTAACGTAGCCTATACTATAGCAGCTACGGCTACAACAGAAAGTTTTCGCAGTGACAGTCTGTGAAGCCTACAGTGAAGTCTTTCCATTAAACTTGATGTTTTACGTTATCAGTCGATTTACAAAATAGAAACAACCGGAGAATCAGACGTTGAATGGCGTCATGAACGTTAGGGTGAGCTGGTGAGGATGCAGCAAGAAAGGACACTTTTCAGAACCATATGCTTGTTACGCTACAAGGTCGTTTCTACGTAGTTCTCATGTAATGATCAAAGAAAGCACCCAGGGTGGCATAACCGATGGTCTCCTGATTAGTCTTGGCCATTTTGTTTTTTAGTTGATCAATAGGTATAAAAGCTAGAGGAGTTTGAGTTTCAGCTTAGTTTAAATGGTTCCCTATGGGATGGAACGTTCAAAACGTAAGGCTTGTCGGAGTAGACAACAGTAACTAAGGGGGCTTAGCAAACGGTCAATTGTTCAAACAGCCTATAGTCTAGTAATTTTTTTTTGCACATCTGAATTGCTGATTAGCTCTTCAGATGGTAAGATGAAAAAACACAGGGCCAAGTTACATTAAATAACTTAGGAAAGTTTGGGCAGCATTGCTTTGGAATAGAGCTAGTTTAATTAGTGTGAGCTACGATGGGCAATGTTGTTTGTTGTAACTTGGTCTCATTTTGATATCAATAATTTTAACGGCAGGCCTAGTTTTTGAAAGTTTTAATTAATGACTTACAGACAGTGCTTTGTTGGTTATGCATGAGTAACTTATATATTTGTATGTTGAAAATGTTTTTTGTTGAGATTTAGAAATACGCTCCATAAATTCAAAATATGCTCATATCAGACAACATTATCTCAAGTAATACAGTACAAATTTTCCCAAAATCATACAACATATCACTACTGATGTGTCATTTTGTAAACCATCTGGGCAAACAGGGGTCATTGAAACAGTGGTCATGTTTGGTGACATTGATATTTAATTATACTAAGGCTTTACTCGCAGAACTTGCATAATCTGGCATTGATGGGCTTTAGAAGTACCCTAAACATTAATCCTTTCCATTGCTTTAATGGGGGGAAACAACTATGGAGGTTACCAGAATGCACGATAACTGAACAAGGAGCAGTTGAATACCCACCATTAGTGGTTACGTAAATGTTTACCAAACTTGAGCTTTTGACAAGGCTTTGACAGACGCTTCTACTCCCAAAACTGCAAGAACTCCCAGTTAGCAAATGATTGGTGCATTTAAATAAAAAAAATTTAAAAAAGGATTTGCACTATCCCAACCAAACTTCCATAGACTCATTTTAACAAGCACAAGATCTGATGTGATTTAAAATGAGGTCTTCGTTGATATCACTGGGACTTGTAGTTCAAACTTCACAAATGTGTTCCACATAAGCTAGAGAAGGCTTTTTTCCCAGGACCCTGCTCTTTCTGGTCTGTTTTTATTTTTCAGAGCACCTTTGACTAAACAGTGAGATGTGAGTGCATGTGAGATACTGAGCTTTGTAAAAAGCGATCTACGATTCATTCAGCTGACTTTAAACTTGTCAACAATGCAAGTTAATGGAAAACTATAGACTATGGTATGTTTAATATGTTCCATATTGCATCATTTGCCCTCACAATGCTGAGATTAGTGGTGGAAAAGAATCAAAACAGCACACATTTAACCTTCAGGGGCTTAACACTAGATAATTACTAGAAACTTGATTTTGTTGCCATCTCTTATCAGACACTGTATAAATGCATGTAAGCTACACATTTTGATTGGCATTAGACAGCTACCATAAAGACACTATTTTCATTAGAAATCTTATTTCACAACAATTTACAAATTTTCTGTTGACGAGTCTTCTTCTCCATGCATTATTAAAGCAACCAAAGCCTTGCATTTCCATTTGAAATGCTTGATGTGGGATTGGTCTTGGATAATACTGATATGCTGCAATGGAAAGCACACTTCAGCTGGGCCCATTCCCATGAAATCAAGGACAGTCCTTAAGAGCAAAGCTTGCAAAGCAAAGAGATGGGCCACTTGGGTGACCAGGGCAGAGGGCACACGTTCTGTGAGGGGTCTGTGCTGTGTGAACAGGGACCATCCAGACTAGGGGTGGGACGTTAGAGACAAAAAACAAAAATAGTAAGACTATTTCCAATGTCTTATGTTCAATTAATTATTACTACGTTAACTGTCCGATTCACAAAATGAATGTCGTGGAACCTAGATACACCATACAGAAAATATTTGAGTGAAAAATGTATACCTGCTCTGTATGAAGAGGTGAAGAAAACTGTTCGACTGTCCTTGCAAAACGCTACGAGAGTAGCTTTAACTACGGATGGATGGGCATCTTGCTCCACCGAAGTTCTAGATCGTACTAAGATTTAGGAAAGTACTATGCATGACACTAACCTATAGGCTATTTCATTTTTCTTGGCCCAGTTTAGTAATTGTTATACATTTTGCCATTTTCATTTTGTAAATAAAGGAAATGTATTAGGGTACCATGTCTGACACTGTTTGAAAAACAATAACCTAAATAGGGCAACTTTAGAAAATACACTGTTAGTCATGTTTATTGCTGCATTATTTGCTGCAGACAGCTGCAAAATGTATGGCATGCCTTAACAATAAACATAATTCTGTGAACTTGGTGTAAGGTTCTAATTGAATATTTAATTACTGCTGAATGTATCGGTATCAAATCACATTAGCATACCTATTACTTTTTTTTAAGTATCTAAATTAATCGAATCGAATCGTGGTCAAACGTAAGATATTATGATGCATCGAACCTTTGCCTAAAGAATCGTAATCGAATCGAATCGTTATGGGATTGAATCGTCCCACCCCTAATCCAGACAGATGACGGGGGGTATTTACAGAGAGGAAATGTCTATAGCAAACAAACCACTGACTTGGAAAGACCAATCTTCAGTGGCAACTTAATGAGCTTTGTGAAACGTAAAGAGAATGATTTGGGAGGGGTCCGAAGCATTGGCAAATACACATACACAAGAGGCCCAGTACTGGTTTCTTTTTTGTATCACCATAGAGTAAAACATAGGCTATTTAAATGTTCATTTAATTCATTTCTGTTTCTAATGAATGTCACACATCTCATTTAAGCTTTTTTGAGTTAATTAGGTCTAAACATCAATCAATGGTCAATGTTTTAATACTTTATTACCTTGTGATGTGTTGAGTATTACGTAGTAGGCCTTTTGTAAAAGGACAATGCAAGTCCTAAAATACATTATGACAGTTGCGACTGCTAATATGAATTAATCTGTTATAGCGGCGCATTAAAGGCTATTGATACATTTACATAGACGAAGAATAAAAAATATATACATCCACAGAGCTTGCTGAAAGATTCAGAATAAAATTACTGCTTTTCCCTAAAAAAAAATATTGATTATGAATAAAAATAAAAATTACGGGATGTACGAGAGTGTGGCGTTTATCTCTGTCTAAGATGTCAGAGTTTGGTTCCCGCCTCTAACAAAGCTCCTGAGCCAGTAGCATTACGACGTTGGTACCACACCCATCTCTGCATCAGGAGTACCGCACCCATCTCTGCATCAGGAGTACCGCACCCATCTCTGCATCAGGAGTACCGCACCCATCTCTGCATCAGGAGTACCGCACCCATCTCTGCATCAGGAGTACCGCACCCATCTCTGCATCAGGAGTACCGCACCCATCTCTGCATCAGGAGTACCGCACCCATCTCTGTATCAGGAGTACCGCACCCATCTCTGTATCAGGAGTACCGCACCCATCTCTGCATCAGGAGTACCACACCCATCTCTGCATCAGGAGTACCACACCCATCTCTGCATCAGGAGTACCACACCCATCTCTGCATCAGGAGTACCACACCCATCTCTGCATCAGGAGTACCACACCCATCTCTGTATCAGGAGTACCACACCCATCTCTGCATCAGGAGTACCGCACCCATCTCTGTATCAGGAGTACCGCACCCATCTCTGCATCAGGAGTACCACACCCATCTCTGTATCAGGAGTACCACACCCATCTCTGTATCAGGAGTACCACACCCATCTCTGCATCAGGAGTACCGCACCCATCTCTGTATCAGGAGTACCGCACCCATCTCTGCATCAGGAGTACCGCACCCATCTCTGCATCAGGAGTACCGCACCCATCTCTGCATCAGGAGTACCGCACCCATCTCTGCATCAGGAGTACCACACCCATCTCTGCATCAGGAGTACCACACCCATCTCTGCATCAGGAGTACCACACCCATCTCTGCATCAGGAGTACCACACCCATCTCTGTATCAGGAGTACCGCACCCATCTCTGTATCAGGAGTACCGCACCCATCTCTGCATCAGGAGTACCACACCCATCTCTGTATCAGGAGTACCACACCCATCTCTGCATCAGGAGTACCACACCCATCTCTGCATCAGGAGTACCGCACCCATCTCTGCATCAGGAGTACCGCACCCATCTCTGCATCAGGAGTACCGCACCCATCTCTGCATCAGGAGTACCGCACCCATCTCTGCATCAGGAGTACCGCACCCATCTCTGCATCAGGAGTACCACACCCATCTCTGCATCAGGAGTACCACACCCATCTCTGCAGCAGGAGTACCGCACCCATCTCTGCATCAGGAGTACCGCACCCATCTCTGCATCAGGAGTACCACCTCTGGTGCAGCATATATTTGGGGTGGATATTAATAGGGGAATTTTTGAATTTATTTTTGAATTCTAAAATAAATTGAACGGCATGTTTTTCTATTTAGTGCATCAGCTCTCAACAATTGAATACAATTCCAGATATCGACAGTGCTGTGTTTACTAAATATCTACAGAATTTTTACAGAATCCACAGAATATGTTTCCCATAGTTAGAAACCTAAAGTCTTTTCAAATAGGTGCAATGGGGATTTTCAATGGCCCTAAACACTATAATAAATGCTGGGTTATTTTGTCTACCCAGATGCTGGGTTACACTGTTGTGTCATTTATTTGGGTTAAAATGATTACTGCTGGGTTATTTCATGTGACTCAGGTGGGTTAACATAAAAATAATTTCACTGGGTTGATTTATCCCAACGCGGATAGAAGAGACTCAGCAGCTGCACGCTGGAGCGCTGTGGCTGGATCCAAATCACACTCACTGGCAGGTGGCGGGCACTCGAGCAAGTACATTACATTACATTATAGGCATTTAGCAGACGCTCTTATCCAGAGCGACTTACACATAATTTCTTTTTTGCATTTATACATAGTATCCATTGATACAGCTGGATATATACTGAAGCAATGCAGGTGAAGTACCTTGCTCAAGGGTACAACGGCAGTGTCCGACCTGGGAATCGAACCTGCAACCTTTCGGTTACAAACCCAGTTCCTTAACCATTATACCACACTGCCGCCCGTGGCAGCATCCGCCCGTTGTCCATCCAGTACTTGGATGGACAACAGCTGACAGAGGCACCTCAAAATTTCCTAATGAAAAACTGAGAAGTTAGTGACGTGTTCTCTTGATACCATTGCTAGCGTATTTAATATCGCTAAATAACGTTCACTCACTTCGAAAAGTGGTGGATTACTTTTGCCTTATCGACCTTAACATAAAGCGGTTAACTTTGGTTAACTTATCGTCGTCGTTTGTTAGTGATATGTTAGCTAACGTTGGTCCTATTTCTTAGGGGAATAACGTTTATTTGGACACAATATACAGTGGTTCCTAGCTACGTTTTTGTGATTATCAACCGTATATTACGTTAAGATAGTTAACGTTATAGCTTATCCAACTAAATGTTGCGTGAATTTTAAGCTAATATTTGACACCAGAAAATGCGGATTACTACGTGTTTTCATCAACTGTGTTACTTGAATAAATGATGTCTGTTTCTCAAACCGCATACTTCCATGCTCCGTACCGTGCTTCCGAGTTCGCACACCAGCCAAGTCTTGGGAGTACACACTATGGAGCATTAAAGTAGTATAACGTCACGGTACCAGGGAAAGTTTTGTTCAGTGGAACCAAAACCAGGGGCCGTGTTCGTATCAGCACACTTCTACTATCGAGAATGCCTGTTGAGTACACAGGGAAAGCTATTAAGTAGAAGAAATGTTCTCTAAATGTAGTATATTTCAAATCCCGGGATGATGTACTTATTTCTGGGTTTTCCCCAATAATAGTATGGATTAAATTATTTTGCATTCTGCATGTCACTAAACAATATGCAGTAAGCAGGATACAGTATGCTAGGACACAGGACACAGGACACAGGACACAGTAGATAAGGCTCTGATTTAGTCAGCCCGGGGCTGTAATCAGAGCCCTATATACTGTGTCCTGTGTAATAACATACTGTGTACTGTATACTACATACTAGTACATGACATGCAGTATGCAAAAATAAACTACTATATTTTAAAATGTAAAGACTTTAGGTGTGATAGTATGTCTTTTTTTACAGGCTGCTACAAACATGGTGGAATATTTAGAGAAGAGTTTGACTCAGAAGCCATTTCCATTTGTCCTGGGTCTTGGGAACATTGCTTGGAGCACATGATGTCTGTTTCTATGTGTTTGACATAAACGTCGCCCAAGTAATGTGCTCCTGCCTGGGTATGCATTTGTCTTTGCATCAGAGCAGTAGGCAAGTGTTTATTTTATTATTTTGTTTTTTATTGTAATTTTTGTCTGTGGGTGTGTGCACGCATGTGTGTGTGTTAAGGGGGATTCTTTGTAGTTAACCCAATGCCTAACCCAATAGGATATGAGCCCATGGTGACTTCATGCAGCCTCTGAAGTGTGGACGTTTACTGCCGCAAATCGGGTAAACTTAAAGACAAAAAGAAATGCAATACCCCACATGGTGACGACGGTTACTGTATTCCATAATTATTGATGCAGTATATCGCCCAGCCCTACTCTGTACAATAGTCTGATACATTATTTACAATTGCATCAGTGTTTCCCCAACCCTAAATATTAGTGGGCGGGCCAACCACTAATAATGAGTAGCTGCTCGGCACTCAGCAATCGTCGCCCACTCTCAACATTAAGCTACACTGTAATAGGAGTTCTCACACTACTCATTCAGTAGTGCAAAAAAGGCAGGCAAGAAGAAAATAGCAAGATAGCGAGCTAGATTAAACGGTGCATTAGCCAATGAGGTGATTAGCTATTTAGGAAGCTAGTAGCCAACATTAGCTTGAATAAATCTGATCTTTACATATTTATTGTATAAGTGACAACATAATCGCAACATATAAACCATTATAATAAAACCTTCAGTTTCACCTGTAGTTGGCTGCTGTCGTTTTTCCAGACCGGACTGATTATCAGAAAGTAATTGAAAGTGAATTGCTTTTGGGGGCTCTGGCTAAACAGAAAATCTGTCTCTTTATGAGCTCACATTTTAAAAATTCTACAAACCTATCATTTCCAGTACATGTATTGATGATTAAAAAGACGGTTAGCGTTGGGTCACAAAACAGCTATGAAAATTTAATAAAAAGAAACATCCAATCCTGCAGTTGCAGTTGTTAGTTTTCAATTACACCAGCCCTATTTTTTTTTTTACCACTTGTCCTTTTTCAATGAGGGTAGATCACAAAAGGGAGGTGCCATAAATAAGCACTGTAACATAATCACTTGTATAGCCAGTTTTTAAATTGTGTATCTACGTGTAAGGCCTTTGTATAGTTCATGTTATGCTCAACATATGTTAGAAAATAAAAGAATGGCACTTTTTGGGCTCAAGGTACAAAATGTCCTTCAAATAGTTTAAACCCATGTGCATTAGTTCATAAACAAAAACACTAAGCTGCTAACCACAAACCACACTGCTTTCCTGTTGGTCTTGCATGCACTGAACACAATGAAGGACCGTAGAGCAGCTCTCGTGCGACTGCCCACGACAACAGCACCACAAACAGAATGCTTGCAGTGAATGCTACAACAGGAGAACTTGTGCAAATACAATATAAAACATTTTTCTAAATGTCTTTGATGTCTTCACTGGTGTCTTGAGGCTTCTTTTGTTTTGGCAGGTTTCAATCATGCTGTGGCTCAGACAAAACAGGCTAAAAACAGCATTGAAGAAAACTCAAATGAAATATGAAACTAATTGAGACGAAAGAAGCCAGTGAACTAAACCCCTTCTCAAAGCTCTAGTCTTTTTGTTTAATTAATCAAACAAAGGTTCTGAAAGACAAGAATGGGCCTAACGGCATCATTGACCTAATATCAACGGGAAAAAGGCTTGTGGATTAACAGTTATCACAGTTATGACAAATATCAGAGCACTTAACTGTGGAATGTAGGCCTACACAATGCTTATGGAATCTTTATACTTTAACTCCTTCGCGTAGATGTGAAATTTGGTCAATTCTCTATTTAAGGCTTTATAACTCACTTTTGCATCATTTTCAAGTGGGAATTACTATCTTTTTAAAGCATGCAATCAGACAAAACCAATCCAAAACCAGTCATAAAATGAATAAAATACTTTTTGTCCATTATAAAGCTATACATTTGCCCCTTATGATGGTTTAAGATAAAAACATTAATATTACACTGGTACACGTCACACATAAATATGTAGCCTAATCATTCACTCTTGTACTTCAATAAAACATCACTCTTTCTGTACTCTACCGTATTTAATCTTTTGCTGCATGCCCTGGGATGACATTTCTCTGTATTTATTTTTTTCTTTTTCAAAAATGCTACCATTCATAATCACTCCAATGAAAATTACATTAATTTAGCACATATCAGCGCACAGTCAATTGGAATGTGTATTTTCCATGCTCCAAGTGACATGTATAGCCCAGGGAGATACTAATATGCCATAGTCTATATTATGTAATATACGATTACAATAAACTAATATTCCACCATCAGGAAAACGCTGGAAAATGTTATTCACAGCAAATCAGTGCTTGTAAAACATGACTGAGCCACCTATGAACGCTTACACTACAGTATGTGAAATACACTCAAAATGCGAAAATAACAATATCAAACATAAGGCACAAGACAGTGGTCGAGTGAAAAAAATAACGTACATATTTGAATTATTACAGTAAGCAGTAATACTTAGATATTGAGGAGGAAAATATCCCTCATGTTCGTAAGTTTATTCTCAGATAGAAACAATCTCAACAATTACGCATTGGCGAGCGAATCTTGAAAGTGACATCTCTGAGTAAAACCAATGGTAGGACTATATTATTTAATATTTAGTAGCAGATATTGATAGTAGAATGACATGGTATAATTACACAAGAATTTCACTTGTTTATTCTGCAGCTGAGTGAACAGGGTTTTCGCGGCTGTATTGGCATACGTTCAGGCTATTGTTGGCTTTATCTTGTTGCTATGACGGAATACAAATTTTTGGTGGTGAAAAAATATTTTTATGAACTCACAGATCGATGTAATTGTCCACTGTGTCACACATGGGTCGGTATAACTGCAGATGAGACTGGGTGGGGGGGTTGCTTGTTAAATGGACTAGCTACGTGACAATAGTGGAAACTCTGTATTCTGTATAGTTGTCACGAATCACATAACAAGAAAGCTAGAACATGGAGTTTGTTCTTTCCACTCATAGTTTGGTTGCAGGAACAACGGAGGTCTCAGCGCAATCGCACGACGGCACGGCCACTATGAGGTCTGCACAAAGATGTTAAAGAGTGCAAAGTTTTACAAACTGAGAATGCCAGGGATATGCAAAAGCTAGCACCAGACTGTAGTTCTAGACAGTATGTTGTAAAACTCCTATGGTGTTGTAACACTATTAATCTTTAAATACAAGTGAGACACTCTTTATATTCAATCATTCAACAATAATGTTAACCAAACTTTAAAATTTTGCATTTGCGTTTATTACCACTAAACCCTCAGTGGTGTTCATATTCACTCTCTTACTTCCTTTGCCTTTAACAAATGCCACAAGTCATATTTGAAGCCTTGAATGCCTCCCAAGTATATCATTAACCACAGAATTGTGAAACCTTTCAGTCAGTTTACTGGTACAAACCTATTACCCACAAAATCCTTATGTCCGTTTCTTCCCATTGGAAAGTAATGATTAATGAGGCTAGTACACAGATAATTGGTAAGGCATAGCTAAAATGCTTAGCTAACCAGTTGGGCAAGCGCAGACACAATGTTGACACTGCACAAGAAACAGGAAGGCAAAACAGCAAGTGGGTTGTCTTTTGTTATCATCTACATAAATAGCTGCAAGCTTTTCATGCATACAATGCTTGTGAATATAAAAGTAAGCTAGCACCAGTACATTTTAAATGTACAAAAACAGGATCTAATTACAATTATGGGATTTACCCAGATGGCACATCCTTTTTGGCACATTTAATATTTTATTGCAAATACAAAAAGCAGGCTAAAGTGCCATAACAGTGGGTGTGCCAAATCATAATGTATTATCAGGTGTTTCTGGACAAAACCGCTGAACTCTACAAATCAAATACCGACTCTTACACCCTGGAAGTGATCAAAACTGATCTCTACTATTGTCTGGAAAGAAAACAGCTACTCTTTAAACTAATTTCTGTTGCATTCAGCCATGTCAGATTTATCCAATATGCCAGACACAATAATTTTCTATCAGCGCGCAGGTGGTATAGGTAGCCTACTGAGATTCGGCTCAAGGAACTCCTTTGGGAAATGGGTTAATTGAATCTAGGCCTACAGTCTGCACATTATACACTGCCATTATAATATAGCCTAAACAGTTCATTAATTTTCAATCCTGTCACTTTTCTCTCAGAAGAGTAACAGAAAACACCGTGTAATAGGCTAGTTACGTTTTGTGTAACGTTACTTTCCACTGATTACCCCTGACCTTACCTTACTAGTTTTGTGGCATGAATCCATGCACGATTGAGGGCAAAGCTTTATAGCCTAGTTGCAGTGCATTCTGTTCACATGCAGTTCCTGAGATTTTGAGTTTAATGACAAAAAGTTTATTAATTTAATAGTAACTTAATATACTACTTCCAGACAACGACAGATTTGCATAAGAATATTATGCTTTTTTTTGCATAATATTCTTACATAAGTCCTTATGTGCGAGATGTAGCCTACGCAACCAGTTGCTAACTAGTTAACCAACGTCCAATTGAAGCGAACATATATGTTGCTTTTTGGAGCAGGCTAAAGTGCAGAGGATGCTGTAGAACAGCCTACACATCTAACTTTGGTAGCTACGAAGTGTGTTGGCCTACACACAGTCATTTACTAAACATTACCCAGAATCTTAACAATATAACGTAGCCTATATCCACAACTTCTTCGTATTTAATGCAAGCTATAACGTTAATATAATCTCAGTCGGAGGATGTCATCTTGTTTTCAGCGTAGTAAGTTAGAAGACATCGACACAATGCACAGGCTATATTATACATAAGTAATGTTCACCATAATCACCGTGAAATCAAATTAAATTATTTGCATTCAACTGAAAAACAACCAACCATTCCATTATTCAACACCGAAAAGGCCTTCAATTATTTTGCGAACCTACAGTTCACAGTCGCTGAATGTAGCCTACGTTAGTAGCCTAGCCTAAAAAGTCAACCTAACTGGCGTCCCGTGTAGCAGCAGTAACGTTAGCCTGCTTGTCTGCGCCTTCCCAGCTATTGTCAAACCCATATAAATACAACGTAAAAACCTACAATGTGAGGCCTCTGGGTGCAACAACATTTGCAAGTCAACTAAATAGACTACATACCAAAGTAGAATTTGATACAATAAACGGGAGTTACTTACAGATAGTACGTGAAAGCACTTAGTCCAGTTGGTACGGCGGCGAGTCCTTTACCGGAGCAATCAGCGCCCCCGTCCCCGTCACAGCGACACGAAGTCAGGCAAAGAACCGGAGTAGATTGCCCTGGTCCTCCAGCACTGCCACATATTAAATACCACCCCGACAATACTATCCGAATGATCAACAAGCGCATTTTCCTATTTGGCTTCGGTTAAAACAAAGCGAGTCTTTTCGAGTCTTTTTTTTCTGTTTAAAAACAAAACAACCGTAGATTTGGTTTCCTCTTTGAATACAAAAAAAGTCCATAAAATAAAGGCTACTGCACGAGCTCTCAGGTTAACTCATTTGTATCAATGCAGCAAAATCCATGAGCTCCTTTAGCTTAGCGAGCAACTCATAAATCACATAAAATGAAAATCCATGTCCAATATCCAGTCTGTGCAAAAAGAAACACATACGCGAATCCCTTTTCGCTCCTCTCCGGACCTTTAGCCTATGTTGTTATAAACAGAAGGCGAACAAAATTTCAGCCCAGAATATATTCCAAATGTGTCCGTTTATGTTAAATCCTCGCAGAGTGAAGGGTCCGGAAGACCGAGCGGCACCGCGGTAAACAGATCAACACCTTTCGCTTTTTTACGTTTTCGGTGTCCCATTAAAGCTGTAACCAGGCTTCTTGGAGTGGCCTTGAATTCAACAAGCCGTATACAGATTTTGAACTGCGACAAAATAATAAGAGGTGCCGTATTTGCGCTCTGTTTTCTTCTTGTGGTTTGTTTCCTGTAAAAACACAGTCAGCTTTCAGCCATTCCTCACGTTTTCTCCCCTCGCTCCTTCGGTACCAACCTCACAACCCCGCTCGTTCTCACTCACTCGCTGGAAACACTGCGGGACACGGAGCAACACGACCTGCTGAATATGTAAATTAAAACCTACATATTAATGAATTGTTGACGTCACTCATTGGAAAACGTGTTGGTACACAGTTAAGTGTGTGAGGAATCATTATCGAGAGCAGTAGCCTATCCGATACATGGATGGTTCATACCCAGACAGACACGTTGACATCCCAAAGTCAGAGAAGTAGGCTACGGTTCACGGTCTAATACAGGATTCATCCATTGATACTATAGCGTACTTTTATTCCCGACCTGGACACATCTTTTTTCTCTCAACCCTAAAACCCTCCTGCACTGTTTTCATTGTCCAACATGTTATTTATTTATTTTTTAAATTTCTTTGGAAAGCACCGAGTTGTTGGTTCCTTGATAGATCCAATAAATAATAAATAATCAAATATTTTATAACAGTCTATCTATTAGAAGTGTAATTCTATACATTAAACAGTTTACTTAACTGTGAAGGCTGATTTTTGAGTGTCAATTTACTTGCATTAATCTGTAACGATTTAACATGTAATATTGTCATCTTATGATTACTGACCATTTGTTAAAGTTGGAGAACAGCTCTGCATGAGCATATCCAAAACATAGTGGTGTGTTATCTGTATTATATAGTAATAAAATGTGCGTTTTGCATGTTTGAGAAAATAACTCAATTTGTGAAATAAAAAATAATCAGTTTTTAATTTCATTATTTGAAATAAAGATAAATGCATTAATTGTGAACGTTTGTGAACAGCAGTGAATCTGCATGCTCCAAAGACAAATATGATCATAAAGAAAGAAAAGGTCTGAAAAGGTAGTCAAATTTAATGCAGATACTATTTGCATAACTTGCTTTAGTCTCTGTTGGCTGAAAAAGGACTCATACAACTTGTTATGAGAGATTATTTAAAAGGAAATAGCTGAAGCTGAAATATATTTACATGGCAAATATCTAGATCAGTACATATATAGACAGCATCTGTCAAAATGGATGTATCAAAGCAGTGTCAAAGAGACCTAAGGAAGGAAGCCATCTGATATAATTTATTCATTCCACAATGCATTTATAGTGTGACATGGATTTAGAGGAACGTCCTTTCAGAGGTTTGTTCTCAAAATGTTCAATATTTGAATAAATGAGGGAAAAAAAATATTTTTTTCATGTCTTATGGAAAGAGTCAGTAAGAACCACTATACCTTTCCATATCAATGTAATATGAGATGTGGACAATGAACAGGCCATGACTTTGGTCAGCACTCTGGTGTTGAAGCAAAGCTCATGTTAGTAGAGTGGTAACAGATGAAAGAAACAACAGAATAAACTCAAGGATGGTGAAGATATAAGTCAGTTTAAAAATGTAAGGCCCCCTGGTGTGTGATTATATCCGGATCGGGATTATCCACGTAGAAACGCAGGTGTAAATGCACCCAAGACTTATTTGGAACAAATTCAAATCCAATTGTCTGAACCCCTTCAGGAGATGGTCTGAGATGCATTTGAGACATATGTTATATAAGTGTAAATGCATCCATCTCTCCAAGATACATATGACAACCAAAATTCCTCCCAAAGTATAACATCCCGCGACGTAGCCGTCCCCCAAAGCGGAAACACATGTAGCTTCACAATCTTAATAAGCTGTATTAAACAATCTATTTGCTATTTTGAAAGCGGCTACCATCTTTGCTCTCCGAGACGTGGAACAAGACAAGAAGTGGGGTGCGAAATAGCAATCCGATTTCAATCCAGATAACCGGAGACACATCTGACTCCCAAGTGTTAATGTAATGTGGTTAAATCTTATCTGGATACAATATAGATATAAGTTGCATGAAACGACCAGGTTTAAATGGGGTGTAGGTGTCTATCAGATTTCAGGTTTTTGTTTTGGATTGACAGTTTACTCAATAAGATGTTTAATGGGATAATGACTGAGTTTCAGTACAAGAGAGAACCAATGTTAGTCAGATTTTAGAGCAGACCACCCCGGAGAGAATGTGCAATAATACACACTGTGGGAATGTGCAATAATAGTAGGGGTATATACTGTACAGTTGTACATTTCCTCTTCCTTTGTAAACAATGTCACATCAAGTCAATTTCCATAATGTTCTGACATTACTATTTTACATCTGTTAATCAAATGGAAAACAAGTTCAGACCAGTTGAATGACTTAATAAATCAAATGTCACCGTTTATGTCTAGATGAAAACATGTGGAATTTTTTCTGAACTCTTATAAAGATTAGCAATACACAGGTACTGTAACATCCGCCGGTTCCCCCCAGCCCATCTTCCTTTGGTTTCTTGCGTTTCCCCGTTCCTCTTGTTCCATGTCACGTTTTTTCGTTCACCCTGCCTGCCTGTTCTGTGTTGTGCAGGCTGGGCGCGGTTTCCCCACTTTAGTTCCTCATTTTCTCTCCATTATAATTCAGCCAATCACTCGCCTTCCCCCGCTCGCATTCCGCACTCCCTCATTAGCTCATTAGCTCTTGCGCACATTCCTCACGCCTTTTGAATGAATCCCAGCGCATTCTCACCTGTTTTCCCTCTACTTAAGTATTCCTCTTTGTTGGTTTCTTTGCCAGTTCGTACCGTCTGATTGCAACGTGTTATTCGGCCTCTGTTTGTTGGTTCTAACTTGTGGCAGTCGTGTTCCCCAGTTCTCCCGTCCAGCCTGCTTTTCTGATCCTGCCGTTCCTGCCTCGTCATCTGCTCTGCCCTCCTGTTACTCGCCAACCCCGTATCCTGACTACCACCCAGCTCCTCTGTTTGCTTGCCTGTCTGTTCTCCTGCTTCCTAGGAGAACAGGAAGTTTTGCCTGAGTTTGCCTCCGAGTTCTTCTTTTGGGTCCATACCAGTTTCTACGTTGTCATAGAGTGAACTGGCTATAACATGGACTCAGCGGACTCGGAGCAACTCCAACACGGCCTCGCCTGCCAGAGGTCCATCATCAGCCAGCATGGGCAGATGCTCTTAGACATCCAGGAGACCCTGAACAACATCTCCAGCCAAGTGGGTCAGATGATGGCTCAGTTCCCCAGCTGCTGCTCCCGAGGCTCCCCGCCAGCCAATCAGTCCAGGCTCCCGAGGTGCAACCTGCCGCCCCGTCACACCTCCCAGCCAGAGAGCCCCGCATTCCCTATGCTGTGTGCTACCTGGGCGATTTGGGGAAATTTCGTGGCTTCCTCATGCAATGCGATCTTGTGTTCCAACTACAGCCCGGTTCCTATGAGTCCGACCAGAGCGAGATCGCGTTCCTGATGGCCTGTCTGGGAGGCAGTGTACTGGACTGGGCTACCGCAGTGTGGGATAGCCGGCTGCCCGCCAGTACTCATTTCCTGACCTTCTCCACCCGGTCTGCGGCCGCGACGCCACCCAACGCCTGCTCCACATCCGCCAGGGGTCACGGAGTGCTGCAGAATATGCCGTCGAGTTCCGTACTCTGGCCACGGAGTCTGGATGGAACAACGCTGCGCTCCAGGGGGTTTTAGTAAAGTACCAGTAGGGTTGTGTTTAGGAGTTAGGTTTTAGAAATCAAAGGTCCTTGAAGCTTTTTGAATATTACCCCATTTAGGCTATTTTGATAGCGCACAAATAGAAAAATAAATAAACAACACTCTAAAACACAAATAAAAAATAAGTGTAGCTACAAGTAAAAAATAAAAAATAAAAAAAATGTACAAAAGTATCGTGTGTGTTTTTACATATAACACTCCCGTGCTCCGCACTACTGTACTTCGATATGGACCCACATGGATGTGCGTGCTCGCTATGCGTGCTCGGAGCAGGGAAGAATGTGATTTGGGACACAGCCTGTACAGTCTACATTTGCTGTTGTTATTTCAGCCCTAAATGCGATAGGTCACTGTGGAAATGTTGACTGTACGGGACAAGATAAACAAGATAAACTCTTCAGGGTTAATCATAACACAGTGGTAGCTGCACATCGCCTACAGATAAGATATTTGGTTTCATTAACATATTTATAGCTACGAGAGATTTTGGAGAATAAAAATGAGGTGTCTTCTAAACCGAAAGTGCATCAGGTAGCGAGTAGCCTACAGTAAGCAATGGAAAACGCTGAATGCTTAGGCCTATTTGTACATTTAAAAAATATATTATTGTTTCTAGCTATATCTGAACATGATTTTATTGTAAACGATGCATTTTATGCATTTTTTCAGTCTGTGGCTGTGACGAGGGTCGTAAGCGCTTTGGGCTATTAATAGCACACTCTTATTGTATTGCACTGCAGTATCAATCCTGCGGGTTTTCTTAAAGCTGTAGTCTAGTTTATAATTTAAGACAAACATGAATACTGTACTTGGGACCGATACGTCTACCACTATAGTATGGGGCGCCAACGTGGATCGAGTTAAAGCTTTTACCTTTTCAGGAGTTATGGCTTCAAAGGTAGCCTAATTCAAGGTAGCCTTCAAAGGTCCACCGGGCTTGGCAGGATCCACGTCGTAGTTCCGCTCAGCTGGGGTTAGTCGGTGGGAGAAGAAGGCGCATGGATGAATTTTAGAGTCTTTACCCGAACGTTGAGATAGGACCGCCCCTACACCGGTGACGGAGGCATCGACTTCGACCAGAAACTGGCGGCTGGGGTCAGGATGGGACAGAATGGGTGCAGAAGTGAATCTGGACTTGAGGGTATTGAAGGCAAGGTTAGCTTCAGGGGACCAAACAAAAGGAATAGAAGTAGAGGTAAGGTTAGTGAGTGGAACGGCAACCTGGCTGTAACCGCAGATAAACGGCCTGTAAAAATGAGCAAACCCAAGGAATTGCTGGAGGTGTTTTCTGGAAGAGGAGGAAGGCCACTCCACCACAACCTGGATCTTTGTGGGGTCGGGTTTGATACTGCCGTTGGAGATAATGAATCCCAGAAATGAAACGGATGGTACGTGGAACTCGCACTTTTAATAAAAAGCCTGTTTTCGAGGATCCGTTTGGACCTGTTTGAGGATCCGTAGGACCTGTTTGACGTGGTTTAATCTACCTGGATCTACGTGGTTGTAGACCTGTTTGATCTAACCCCACACCCACCCCCCCCACCGCTAACCGTAACTCCAGGCCTTGTCAAAGGACAAGTCCAGGAGTTCCACAGGAGAGAGCGGATACCAGGGAACAGACACCTTTCATACCAAAATCCAACTGGGAACCCAGACCGGAAGAAATCCCTAAAGAGATCACACAAATTATTAAAGAGGACAACACACTGATTAAGGCACTGAACCCGCAAACCCACAAAGACCAAAACAACCTCAGCAGAGGTGAGAGCCAAGCGCTACTACAGCTGGCTAACAACAAACAGATCATTATTAAACCAGCAGATAAGGGAAGTGCCATAGTTATTATGGATAGAGCACAATACACACAGGAAGCCAACTTCACAACATTACACATTACAGAAAATTAGATGGACCCATATACCCAGACACAGCCCAGAAAATGCATGCCATCATACAGACACTAGTAGAAAACAAATATATCACTAAAAACAGTGGCGGGCCGTGCATTTCACACCTAGGCCTTCAGTGATGTCCTACACAGTCCTACCTGAATTATTCCACCTCTTAATACCATCATTATGACGCCATGGCTCTAGAAACTATACATTTAGACAGAAACGCAGTATAACCGGACGTTGCATAACCTTAACATAGTCAAGTACAACAGAGTTATATTAATATTTCCGAAGCATTTATAATCAATAAATCCGCATTTACAATTAAGAGTGTTAAACTACCAGCTTTAAGATCGCTTGGATACTGTCAAAACTTTAAAATAAAAATCGCTTTTAAGGGATTAGTCTACAAAGTTTTATTAAGTCCACCAAACGTATGTTAGCTTTAACAAGTTTGTTCGCTAAACAGCGCATTGTCGCACCCAAAGCAGTTTCATTTAAGAAACGTGACGATAAAGACACATAAACTATTCACTGAAAATAAAAGAAAACAAACAAATAATTTGCATTTGTTCAAGAGGATATATTTGCGACAGTGGTGAAAGTGTATTCCTAGCCTTGAATGTCCACTTTGACTCGCTAGCGTCGGCTCGCTAGCGTCGGAGTTGGCCGTTCTCTTCTGACGATGTCTAGCTTTTCTTGAAAAGTTCGTCTTGAAAATGGCGTTGTAATTATATCTGCGACCAAATCAATCTCTTCCCCTCCTTCAGCCATTGTGGGTTGAAAAAAAACAGCTTGTAGAAATCTCGTTCAAGTTCAGTTTGCTATCTCTGCGATAGCTCTGCCTCTCAATAGTGCGTATCCAATCAAAAGACGTGCACGTGCTGACGTTATCGTACGCCTGCTAGCTGGCCCCGGTGTCGCCAATTCGAAATCTGATTGGTTAACACCACAGGGTTGTTTCGGTTCACTTTAAGCTACAGGCGCCCGCACTGTCGATTCTGAAGGCCTAAGGGCAGATTTATTGGACCCTGGCAACACATTATGGCTGAAATATGATTGGATAAAAGCTCTAACATAAAGGCCAGCCCTCCAAATCTCGATCTGAGGCTGGAAGCAGCGCAATCAAGAGAAAAGCTATGAAATGAAGAGAATAGACTATGGGGAATAATTTAATACATATTTGTGGAAAAAATATATCAAAATTAAATTTATATTCTGATGATGTTTAGGCCAGCAGAGAAGGCCTTGCTGGCCCTGACGGCCCGCCACTGACTAAAAAACAAAGTTTTTACCTGAGGGGAGAGGACAACCCAAGACCTAGGATTTTTTACCTCCTCCCTAAAATACACAAGCCACCAGAATCCTGGAGCATACCATATGAGGTCCCGGCAGGGAGGCCTATTATTTCAGACTGCAACAGCGAATCCTATAGGATAGCTGAATACTTAGATTTTGTTCTCAATCCACTGTCCACAAAACACAAAAGCTGCATAAAAGACGCATATGATTTCATAAACAAAATAAAAACCACCAAAATACCTGAAGAAACCATCCTGTTCACCATAGACATAGATAGTCTATACACCAACATAAACACAGCAGCGGGATTAACAGCGCTAAAAACATGGATGGAAAAGTACCCAGACAACAATCGACCGGATACGATCCTCCTGCGATTACTGGAGATAAGCCTCACCAAGAATGACTTTGAATTCAATAAATAATTCTTCTTACAGACCAGCGGCACAGCTATGGGCAAAAAACTTGCACCGGCTTATGCCAACATTTACATGGTGCATTGGGAGGAGTCATGTCCCAAACTTCCCACTAATTATTTTAGGTATTTATATGACATTTGGAGAACATGGACACATAGACTCCTTCCACCCAGCACATCATCTGTTTGACCTGATGCCCTCGGGCAGGCGCTACAGGTCAATGAAAGCCCGTACCTTCAGACTCAGCAACAGCTACTTTCCCTGGGCCATAAGAACTCTTAACAAACAATAATCTCCTGTAATATTAACACTGTGCTAAATTCCTGACTGCTGTTTTTATTTATTTTATATTTATTTTATTTTTATTTCATCTTGTGCAATATCCACATTTTTAAGCAATATTTCCGACTGCTGCTTATTTTGTGCAATATCGATACTGTGCAATATTTGACTGCTGTTTTTATTTATTCAATGCTGTTTTTATTTATTCTATGCTGTTTTTATCTATTTTTATCTATTCTATCTTGCTTTGTTTTTATTAGATAGCTGTGTGTGCCATGTCCTGTTGTCATGTCTTATCTGGTTGTCATGTCAAATGCACAAATGGAGTGGTTCCTGTAATCTCATTATATCAAAATATAATGACAATAAAGCTTTCTGATCTGATCTGATAGCTCAGAAGATTTCAAACACTTCATACGAATCCTCAACATGCACCACACATCTATCACAATTAAACACACCACACACTATGAACATATAGATTTTTTGGACACTACCACATACAAGAGGCCCCCATTTCCCCAAACATACACATTAGACACTAAAGTATTTTTTAAAGACACAGACACGCATGCCTTCTTACACAAGGACAGTCTCCACCCGAAACATACATTCAGAGGTTTGATTAAATCCCAATTGCTAAGGTTCAACAGAATCTGCACACAAATTACAGACTTTGAGGAGGCTACTAAGACCCTCTTCAATGCAATGAAACCAAGGGGGTATTCCAGATCGTTCATCAAATTCGGAACACCTTTTTGGCTACAAAACAACAGGACACTAGAAAAATCATTCCGCTTATCACCACCTACTCGACATTCAGCCAAATAGCAAACGGAAAAATTAAACGGAACCTGGCCAGGATTCTGCAAAACACAGACCTGCTCCAAGTATACAGAATAATTTCGGTCTACAAAAGCAACAAAAACCTTCAAAATCATCTGGTAAGTAGTAAACTACCGGTAATCAACATTTTACACACACAAAGCCCGATATTTTACAAACAGGCCACTACAGTGAAAAACAACACTACAAACACAACATACCTTATTAAACAAACACTCACAGCTAACACATATAACTGCATATATGTCATAAAGTGCACACACTGTGACATAAAATATGTAGGAGAGGCAGAAAATACAATTAAGACCAGATTGGCACAACACTAGAACATAAAAAATCATAGAAAAACAGACACACATAGTGGCTCATTTCCTACACCATGGACTTGAAGCAGTAGAAATATCAGGCCTGCATTCTAACATTAACTGGACACAGGAGGACAGACGTAGGACAGAAAAACATTGGATTGGAAAATTTAACACCATATTCCCAGGAGGATTAAACAAATGCTGGTAAAAAACTTCAACACAAGAGGGACCAAATTCTTCCTACTTAAAGGCTGCAGTACACTGAATGGCCAGTGCAAACTTTTCTCTCGTAAGGGGTAACTTGGGAAATAAAGTTTTCTAAAATTTTAAATTTTCCTAAACCAATTATTTTTACAACTTAAAAACCAGTTTCCTGCAATTTTACATATTGTTCATAATCGACCAGCACAAGTAAAAATGAAAACAATTGGAAAATCTGATAAAACAAGACAAATAAAATAAATTGTTTTATTTATAAAATTTCAATGAATACAGATGGATGTATAACTTCATCCTCAGTACAGAGTCTAAAGAACATTCGGCCCCTTCAATAGGGTATGGGGTTAAAGAATGACTCAAATCAGCCCCTTGGTCAGCAGCAGCATGTGTGTGTGTGTGTGTGTGCGTGCGTGGGTGTGTGTGTGTGTGTGTGTGTGTGCGTGGGTGTGTGTGTGCGTGCGTGCGTGCGTGCGTGTGCGTGTGCATGTGTGTGTTTCGGTTTACAAACGGTGTTCCATGTTGTAGATGTTTGTGACAGATTTTGATGCTTTGATAACAGAGGTAGGGGGCTCCCACTTGAAACATTGCGGCTCAAGGCCGGCATCTTCAAGGCCGGCCATCTTCACCGTCATAATGGCACACTTGTAGGTCTGCACAGTGGGAGAATCTTGAAAGCATTCTTTCAGCAATGGGACCTTCTGCTTCAGTTGAAAGATGGCTAAAAGCTCACGGATTCTTGCAGCTTCGACTGCATTCCAACTAGGATGTTGCGCGTGGGCATTCACGTAACGTGCGTGCGGAAAGGATCTCCCGTTCATCACGCAAACAGTGCCGGGCACCAAGCAAGCTCAAGCGACGAAATATATACGTTGAATTTTTAAAAAGAAGCAATTTTACTTATTTTGGGATTCTCAGCATGAGAAATACAAGATGTGGCGTGTGAGCGTGTGAACTGGTTGATATGCGTGAGTCTCACGGTCAAAGCGTGAGACTTGGCAGCTCTGATTATGATAGCTTACACTGAGCACTAGGGATATTAAAATGCACAAGATGTATTAAATGTTAAATTAATAATTAAAATAATAATAATTAGAAGTGACATTTCATATGAAATACGGATTATGTTCCTTGAGTTGTGCTGTGTGTGCAGCAGTGACCACTAGATGCTGTGTAGTTAATGTATTTCCACTCTGAAACATGTAAAATTAGTCTTATTAAAATAGAGGTATGGTTGCTAAGGCTGGATAGTCGCTGGTAAAAGTCGTTCCTCTTGTGAGAAAAAAGCTGCAAATAAATGGTGCAAGCAGGCAAGCTCACAGCAGGACAGTGATGTCACGGATATGGCTCTGGCTGCAACATTATCATGGTCCATGACCGGTATTTTTATACTCTAATTCTTGTTTATGGAAAACTAGCTAGACTTTTGGACCCGAGTCATAGCTTAGACCCTGTGAAATAAATTGTGTTGTTAGCAGTGTTGGGGAAGCTACTTTGAAAGCATAGCTTTGCAAGCTACCAATTACTTCACACTGGAAGAAGTTGAACTACAGCAAAGCTACCCTAGGGAAAAATCTAGTTTGGTTAACTAAAGCTACTTAGAAAAAGTAGTTCAAACTACTTTGTAAAAAAATTATCAAATTGACAATATACATGATACGGAATTATAACAAAATATAATACAAAAAAGTCACATGCCAGCAAAAAATGCCACTCAATTGAGTTTATTGCAAAAAGTGCCCACTTGTTCACAGGTCATACATAAACCAACAAAATAAAATACCCCATCACTATTCATGGGAAAGTGCAAGGAATGTCAGCTTTGGTTTTGTATACAATGTCCATCAGTCAGACACCTACATTCCAGAAACTAGAGTCCAGGTGGGGGTATTGCACCAAGCAGGATTACTCAGTTAGCCAGGTAACCTCTAAAATAGCATGCAGCAACTTCTCTGAGCATTTGTTAATAAATAGCAATAATCAATACTTATTACTAATTGACACCTAATTTATTCAAGTTTAGTTTTACAAATTCACATTCAAAACATTAAAAACTATAGCCAAATATTTTTCACAGGTGAGCTGACAATCCAGCTTCCTGGAATACCTCTGAGACCTAAACCTGTCCTAAACAAAACAATCCCATCTGGGCTTTTCACAAGGACAAAATTGGAATGTTATATTTTTATTGTAAACAAATCTGGATTTTGTATTATTATCTGACTACAACTAAAACAGTAAAGAAAAAAATATTTAACTTGCACCTTTTTAGACCGTTTGACCGACTTGAACACTGGTCTAAAAAATGGGCCAAAAATTGTGTCACTGTCCAAATACTTACGGTATGCAAAAATATGTATACAGTATATGGCTGTTTGCGGCTCGAGTCATTTGCATAATGCATCTTAGTTGATCACCCGCAAAGAGTTAAATGATGACGTGCAAATACCTTTTACGCACCTAAAATAACACCCCATATTGGTGATCTGACGGTTTGTTTTATTTCTCAAAAGTATATCAATGGTAATTACTCCAAGGTTACATTATGGCTGTCAAATATCAGAAAGATCTGAGAGGTAAAGGTTAAAATGGGTCCATTTCCCCCCGGAATGACCCCAAAGAAGAAGAATTTTGTTTGTAAACGTTTATGAAACAATACATACAATACAATTAGGATACAATACCATTGATAGGAGGTATTGGTGGATTTAGAACATGAAAAGTGTTGTAAATTTGAAGGATTTGTCAACTAAACAAATGCATAATGCACAGGCCAACATTTACCAGATATGTTTTCAATGGAAACATGTGTAGTTTTGCATAATATCAGAGAAGTGACAGAAATCAAATTGACGGTAGATAGAATGAACGTGTCAAAGGATAAAACCTTAAATCATGTTAAATAAATCGACCACTTATTGACAGGCATTTGTCACATATTAGGATTAATTGCATAATTGCAAGTCTCTTATAAAATTGATTATTTAAAAAGAAAAAAGGGAATCTCACCTACCTGTGTTATTTGGTGGTTTTGTCAAAAATTCAAATGGTCTGAATGTCAATCCACTCCCTAATGTAACAGATGCTGTGTAGTTATGAAATGGAGACACAGTGCCACCTGGTGGTAATATTGAGAACACAGTTTAACATTGCCTTAAATCACATCCTATTGCGTACATTTGTTATGAATTCACACAAAATTGCAATGCAGTTTATTCAGAAATAAAAGTTTAATGCAAATCAAATAGATTTATTTTTATTGTGATGCAAATCAAAACTAAGGCAGTCTGTCACTTAAAACACTAGGGGTTTATAGGTCCTGGAAGTAACATATTTCTCCTGCATATAAATAGAGGACGTAGATATGACTAACTAATGATAATAAAATAGCTGAAAAAAATGTTGTGTGCTTTTCCACACAGTACCCTTTCCCCTTTCCTTATGGTGTTTTTGAGTTTATAATTTCTGAATTATTTCAGAGTTACATGCTACCTAACCTTCATTGTTTCTTTCAGCAATTGCAGTCTCTAAGAATGTGACCTATACGTATTTTCTAAATTTATTTTCAGCAGCTGACATGGTAATTGAATCAGATATTACATATTTAAGTGCATTCTACAAACTTTCACCTCATTTTTTACACTCCAAGCAACAATTACCCTTAAAAAACAGCAACACTGTCACGAATGCAAGAATCTCTGGGTACACAACAGTTAGTCAAAGTAATTAGTCTTATTTCTTTATGTGTCATTAGCTGTAAAAGCACAGTATCCCTGACCTGATGCTATGAATATGCTGCAAATAAAAGGTGTATACCACACATGCACATGTTTCCGCTTCAAAGAGCCACATGTGCCTTCGTTAATGAGTTCATAAATGCCTTTTTTATATTTAGGGTTTGCAGCTCTTACAAATTAGCCATCCTGGGAGTTGCCTGGAAAACTTTCTCCAGGGAATATATCGTCTTTCTATAAGCAGAAGTCACACCACTCTGGTGACATAAACAAAGCAGCCTACTGAGAAGTCCAGTCTCACTTTGGCAACAGGCAACATTTATGGTAAATAAATAATTAAAAGGCCCTTTAAATTGTACATTTTCTTACTATGGGCCTATGAAGATCTTCATAAAGTGAGGGCTATATTTTCATGCCTCATCAAAACTGTCCAAACATCTAAAATGCAGTGGGCCTCATTCATGAAACGTGAGCAGAATGAATTTGTACATAAATCGTTCGTAATTGCAATTTTGCCCGTATTTTGGTATTCATCAACAATTTCCTATCTGAGATTTCGAACAAAGTTTACACCTGCTCAAGAGCACGCGTACCGTGTTCATAAATTCAGAATGCAGGTAAATGTAGCTTTGAAATACACATTGCAAACGTAATAAATTATGATTGTAAAAAGCAAACACTTTAGATTATGCCCATTAATCAATTGTAGGCTATGAAGCTGTTTAATAAGACCCATAACGTAGTCTAATGAACGCTCCCAGTAGCCTACTATTTTTTCTAAATTGCTCAATTTTATACCTTGCTTTGTGGTTGAACAAATTCTTGACCCTGTTCCCACTGAAATTGAGCAGGACCTGGACACAAAATGGACAGGCACAAAAAGTACTAGATGAGTCAAAGACTAATGTTTCTTGTAATCGACTGCAATGGTGGTGTACAGAAACCTTTCTGAAAAAGGAAATGCAGAATCCAGTGGTTCTCACACGTTTCCAATACCAATGCCACACACAATTATTAGCAAAGGCTACGAGATCAATTACACCTGTATGCTTCTCTAAAGGAACAGCACAGAGTACACATTTCTATGATAGGATCATTTATTGTGTGAATCATCCAGTCCAATAATTCTTGCATTTTTGCAAGTCATGTATACAATTACATCAATGTTACATGTGACACAAAACAACAAGAGAAATCTGTAAAAATCACAGCAAGGGTTTAAATAACAGTCCAGATGAACAGACTGAACACAGCATACATCGTTTAAAGTTTGGTCTTGTTACTCGAAATGGATAATGCATTCAGAATAAAAATGCACACAATGTCAGAACATTTCCCACAAAAAACAGTTATCAAAAAGGCCATTATACAAACAAAAGGTTGCATTACAAAAGAAAGCTCAACCTTTATTGCTCTTTTTGTGTGACATTTGAAAAGAGCCCATCAGACTCCCTGTTCTGTGAAAGCCATAACTATCCTCTGGATTTGCCAAGTCTCAAAAACAGCCCTGCTTCTCAACGTCAGTCCTGCTTCTCAACGTCAGTCCTGCTTCTCAACGTCAGTCCTGCTTCTCAACGTCAGTCCTGCTTCTCAACGTCAGCCCTGCTTCTCAACGTCAGCCCTGCTTCTCAATGTCAGTCCTGCTTCTCAACGTCAGCCCTGCTTCTCAACGTCAGCCCTGCTTCTCAACGTCAGTCCTGCTTCTCAACGTCAGCCCTGCTTCTCAACGTCAGCCCTGCTTCTCAACGTCAGCCCTGCTTCTCAACGTCAGCCCTGCGTTCATCAAAAGGAGGAATCTTTAGTTTACTGCATGTTTTTTCTTTTGTAAAAAAAAAAAAGCCTTCTTGTATAAAAAAACCCAAGTGTACTTTAACTGAGCACTATGAAAGATTTATGGGACGTTATATTTAGAACATTACTGAATGGTTTATGAGCATGAGGAAAAATCCAGACTGGCTTTTCTGAGCTTGCCAGACATTAGAATACCTGCCTTTCTGAGTAAAAATAGATGCACTGCGTTAATTCATTTTCTGTGCAATGTAATTTTTGAGAAAGCTGAGATGACTTGAACTCATTTTTAAATAGGCTGTACAAATCAAATCTACATTAAAAAAACAGTCGTTCATTCTTGTGATGTTTCTTGCATAGGATTGCTCAGTTAAGTGATTAATTTATTTAATAACAGCTTAAAATTACATCAAAAAACATTCCAGGCAAGGACAAAAGTTTTTTTAAAGTTCATTGTCTAGTTGTAAAAACGTTTCAAAAGGCAGTACATATAATGCAATTACATTTTTTTTAATATACAGTATCTAACAGAATTTGCACTTGACATTTAGAAAGCTAGACACACCAACACGCTGGCGAGACCATCCAATCCCTTCCTAATAATTTCCTATGCTCTTACTCTATAAAAGATGGCTACAGTTTCCAGTCAACATGTTTTTCTCTCCAGCTAAAACAATACAAAATGGACACAATGGAAAAGTGAAAACAGACAAAACAAATTCTAATATATTTAGGATGATTTGGGCAGGGACAACACAACACAATCTTACAACGCCACTCAGCACGTATAGCTAGCCAGAAAATACCGGACGCCTCATAATAGCATCTCTAAAGTGACCCATTCTTCAAACCAGACTTGAAGGCATTTCCTTCAGGCGTGCTGGAATCATTTCAGAAGTGCAGGGTCAAATTATTATTAATTTCTTTCTTTAAATACAATAAAATTATTTTGGACAGTGACACATTTTTTGTGTTTTGGCTTTGTACTCCAGCACATTGGATTTGAAATGGAACAGTGACTATGAGGTTAACGTGTAGACTTTCAGCTTTAATTTGAGGGCGTTTACATCCATATCGTATGTAAGAGCATTTTCCTATTGAACTCTAAGAAAAAATAAGTCAGTCAAGAAAAAACCCTTAAAGTGATCCATCCACATCTACAGCATGTCTGGCAGCAGAGTGACGGTTTGAGGCTCGTTTGATACCACAGACCCAAGTTTATGTTAATAAATTTGTGAAATTGCTTTTGGTTCCCTAAAATGGGGGGGGGCTATGTATAAAAAGGGTTATAAATGCTACACGGTTCACTCAATATGGATGTAAACCCTCAAATTAAACCTGAAAGTCAGCACTTTAACCTCATAGTCACTGTTCCATTTCAAACCCAACGTGCTGGAGTACAGAGCCAAAACACAAAAAGTGCCCGTGTCCAAAGACTTTTGGTCTGCAAGGCCCTATACATGTGCGATTTGTGAAGAAGAGAGGGGGCGAGAAGGGGGGTAGGACATTTGTGCACATGTACAGACATACAACAAGCAAGCACACTCGCCTTTACCTGAATATGCCGAACTTTGCGTTGTTTTGCAAGGAAATTCTAAGAATCATATGCTAAAGTTAGCCTTTAAAGCTTAATAAAGTGCAGGTATCATTTACCATATACTTTGTTTAGGTCTACAGCATTTTTCAGCATTTTTCCAGAATTTGGCTATGGGAGAATTTAACAACAAACACGCTTGCAAGAGGAGTGCTCCCTTGTGCCACCTATTCTCCTTTAAAATAACACATAAAGGAAGTAGGCCAACTTCATAGGCTTCCCTTCTTCGTTTTCTCATGGTCTTGAGCTAGCGAGGTTTATGTTTGTTGTCCCGAAGATAGGAATAACATAGAATGTTTGTTGTAATAGAGCTTTGTAGGCTAGAAATCTAGTTAGAAGACCACCATAGATTCCTGACCTTGTGGTACTTGCTAGCCGCCACAGGTTCAATTCTGACGTTAGACTATATGTCGCTTAATTAGGACATAATTAATAACACATTAACAATAAACGGCAAGAATTTTAGCACTGAAAAAGCAAACGTCTAAAAGGTAACAACTGACTACGCTTGGTAAGAGTAGTGCAGATGGCCATGAACATCCTAACTTTGAAATTATAGTCTACAATTTGAATGCGACACTATGCGAAATGTATAAACTTTTATTTGCTGTTTGGGTTCTATTATAACACTCATTCAGAATGAGGCAAGTATCGGGGGGGACAATTAGTCAAGCAGAGGAAGGGATAACCTGAGCAGTATGTAATTCCTTAGCTAACGTCAAAAGTCAAGATGTAGAAGACACATGCCATTATTTTAATGAGCCGAAACTACAGGACATTAACACTGGCTCCGCTGAGCAGCAGGCAATAACAACGGTAATGTAAGTTATAGCTGTGCATTGAGTAAGCAGCGCAGTCTATCCCAAAGGCATATAGCTGTGCATTGAGTAAGCAGCGCAGTCTATCCCAAAGGCATATAGCTGTGCATTGAGTAAGCAGCGCAGTCTATCCCAAAGGCATATAGCCTATGAAAAACCAGAAAAGCACCGACCTTCCAACTTCTTAATCTTCTTGGGGTGCACTTTGAGTGTAAAACAGATCTCACTTAGGCGCTAGTTTTGCGCGTCGATGGGGTTTTCCGTCGGTAATCGGGTAGCTGAAAGTTAAGCTAATGCTGCATTGTGGTTATTTCTGTAGGAAACACTGAAAGGTAGCAAACTCAGTGCTGTACAGGTATGGGACATGCCACGCCAAGCCATAACTTGGCGGATGGCATACCTGCCATTGCAATAGATACTGCACTGATAGTTAGATCGCTAGCTAGCCAGAGAGAGGTCGACAGATGAATCGCTAGCAGTTAGTACAGCTAAATGCAGCACAAGCCATGTTCTGACCAAAGGGTTTGGACTTCACAAAATGGTGAGATCCGTAATCACAGTTTGTTGGATAATTTGGAGAAATCAGTAGATGAGCATTTATTAAAAAAAAAGAGAAAAAAAAAAATTAACCCATATATTTTTTTTTAGCCAGGCCCAGGACGGGTATTTTTTTTTATATATATATCATATAATTATATATATATAGCCAAAAATTGTGTTGTGTCCATAGGCCTATCTCACATCACATTATTTAAAAAAAGGAAAAGGAAATTAAATAATTTCTTCCGGGAGCTTAGTTCTGGTTTGATCTTCATTGAAAATAGCTGTTTAGAAGCAAAAAAGCTAGCAGTGTTCCTCGCTGCTCCATCTCCAAGACAAAACAACCTAGAGAAAAGTGAGAGAACTAGCTCCACTGTAGCTTGTTTTCTGTCAGTGGTCCAGGAGACAGCCATGTCAGTGGTCCAGGAGACAGCCATGTCTAGGGGCTTCATCACCACTAGCTAGCTAGCTAGCAAGCAGATAGCCATGTTAGCGGATGCCTTTATCACAAGGCTTTCTTAATTTTCCTGTCAATTTTATGTGGCCTTTTGCATCTCCTGATGCAAATCTTAATGTTTTGTTGCATAAACAGAATTAGAAGCACGAATACAAGATTGTTTTGTTAGCAAGTTAGCTGCATTAGCTATCCGTGGTGTCCGATGCGGAGATACAGGCGTCTCCAGCACCGGAAGAACACAGCTAGTCTAGATCCGTGGTGTCCGATGGGGAGATACAGGCGTCTCCAGCACCGGAAGGTTTTCCTTCCTTCTGGTCTAGGTTGCCATCTTGTGAAATGGGCCTATTAACCCAAATCTGACCCAGGGGAGACATTAGCAGGGATTATATTAACTAGTTAAACCATCGTTTCTTGTGTAAATTTTTTTATTTCCACAGAGAATGTTGGCCTCTTTTTTGGCTTTCTCCATTGACTTACAATGTGGGAGGGTGGGAGGGGTTTCAAGTTCTTTTCGCAACGATGCGTAGTTCACTCTGTAGCCACTGGGAAAAGCTTCAAAAACGAGTTGTTGCTGCTTGGTTTAAACACACAATGGATAGTTCCATTTTATGAAAGCAAACTAGTTAATGCTTTACACAGAATACAATCTGTGACAGCAGATACCCAGTTACGTCTTGTAATTTGCATCTAACAAAACCGTGCTGAATTGCTGAGTTGCCTCATTCTTTTCCAATGTAGCTTTGTAGGGAAGGCAATTCTAAATAAATGCTAAACATCCAGGATCCAATTACCAATCTGATCTAAATACACTGCCTGGCCAAAAAAAGAAAGTCGCCGTTGCACCCGTCATGCATAGTGCCCACTGTACAAGCCTCTGGAGGCAGTGTTATGATCTGGGGTTGCTTCAATTGTTCAGGTCTAGGCTCAGCAATGTTATGCAGCAATAAAATGAAGTCAGTTGAGTACCTGAATGTACTGAATGACCAGGTTATCCCATCAATGGGCATATTCCAGGACGACAATGCCAAGATTCATCGGGCTCAAATTGTGAGTGTGAGATTCAGGGAGCATGAGGAATCATTTTCACACATGAATCGGCCACCAGAGTCCTGACCTTAACCCCATTGAAAGTCTTTGGGATGTGCTGGAGAAGACTTTACGGAGTGGTTCGACTCTCCCGTCGTCAATACAAGATCTCGGCAAAAAATGAATACAACACTGGACGGAAATAAATGTTGTGACGTTGCATAAGGTTGTCGAAACAATGCCACGACGAATGCGCGCCATAATCAACAAAATGTTTTCTTGGCCAGGCAGTGTAGTTCATCCATTTAAAAAATGCAACATAACGAGCATAATGTAGCTATGTTCAAGAAGTCCCACCTCCTGAACTCAGATGTTGATTACATTTATTGTTCATAGCATCAGTTCATTCCTCCCTTCCAGCAGAATCACTGTATTTATATGCAAGTGCTCATAGTGTGAGTAAACTAAGTGATGAAACCATCTATAGTAGGACAAGTCTGAAATATCAGTGCGCTGTTCCTCAACGAAAAGGATTTGTTTGCTCCTGAACCTCAGCACAGTACTGCAGAAGCACGGTTACTTCTCAGAAAGATGGCCCTGATAAAGCAGACTTTTAGCTTTCAGATCCTACTTCCTTGCGTTTGATGGAATCAATTAACTAATAGAGTCATTTTGAGAGTGAAGAAACGCTTATAGTTGTGGATACGGAAATGAAACGCAACACATGCACTTATGTGGAAAATAAAATTGAACATGAAGACATTGTACAGCGTACGATTACAACAGAAACTGTACAGGTCGATTTCGAAAGGGACAGCTGCAAACTTCAAGGTTAAAAAGCTCAATAATCATTAAACATATTTGAAAAAACTGTTAAAAATTCTGATCAATCTTCAGTTCCTTAGTAACATTCACTGAAATTCTGCCATATGAACTATATATATATATATATATATATATATATATATATATATATATACTCGGACTAAATGTTTTTTTACCTAGATTGTACAAAGTGCTGAATCTCAGCTTTATTCTTAGTTATTGTTGTTTGAATACATTTCAGAGCACTGATTAAAAACCCCTCTTCCCGGTAAGCATCTAGCAATGCTGTACTGAGCCTTCATTTAAAACTCATTCTCAAGATTCATATCATTCCAAGAAACAATTATCAGCAAAATCCTCATTAAATTCCCAAGTACATACTCCATAGCACACTGGCAACAGATATCCAGAATGCACATAATATGTGAAGATAAGAAGGTGCATTATTGGAACAAAATATTATTTTGTGTTGAGACAGTTGAATAACACGCCAATGTGTTGAAACGGGGCAAAGAAGAAGAGTAAAAGGTAGAGTGAGTGGAGGAAGAGAGACCACCTGAGGAGAAATCGGAGGGAAAAACGGGTGGGAGTGATCCGTTGGCCGGAGTGAGGCACGCTACTGGGGATAGCTATTCTGTTGCCGGCGTTTGGCGGACCTCATCTTCTCGAAGCGGGACTCCATCTCCTCCAATACTTTGGGGGTGTACCTCACCACCAGTTTGACCGTGCCCTGTGCAGCCTTCAGGAGTTCCACAGCCTTCTCGTGATGCTCGCCCTCCACGCTCTGCGAGAGAGAGACAGGCAAACGCCATTAAGGCTCTCCAATCTGAACCTCGATATCTCTGCCATCTCAAAACCAATCTCAATGCAAATTCACAGGTGGACTACAATCGCCATGGGCTTGCCAAATTTTTGTAGCGCTACGTTAAGCCATTATACTATGTTGTGGATACCCCCTAAAAATTTGAATAAAGAATTAAGACACTTTTTGCGCAAACATAACTCAATTTAAATTCCATACGGATCCTGACAATACCCCTAATTCGGTCATTTTGAGACATGCATGCTTTTTATACTTTACACTGTTGTGTAGACCATATTCAATTTGAATGAGACCTAAAAATTGTCCAAAGACTCTAAATTCTGACCTATAAATCAGGCTGGCTTCTCAACTGTAGAATAATTCCATCCTTTGAAAGTGCAAAACAAACATGAGATCAATGGGAGACTTATGTCTAGCGTCAGAACACGAGCACGCACAGGCAGGCAGCAGATAGGCACAACTAAATTCAAACGTTAGCTGGCCTTGTAATAAGGGGTTGTAATAATGTTACCTAGCGATCACATGTAAAAATTACTGACTGGCTAGCGAGGTGCTTAGATGTTGTTCATTTTAGCAAGGTTACACCTTGATGGAGAGCAGGCTCACGTTACTGTTAGGGCTGATCAATTTACTTTCCTGTCTTTTGAGGCTTTGGGCAAACGCAAACATTTAACTTGAAATATCGTTTTTGTGATTAATAGTGTATTTTCCAGTGGACAGAAATGATAGGTGCTTGAAACACTCATAGAATCTCCAAGTGCAATCTTATAAAATCGTAAAACAGTAAAATAAATGAATAAATAAACAAACCAAAATGTATTAATTAAAAAAATTGTTCCAACCGAAAATATTTAACTTAATCTTATTAAAAAAGCAAGATTAAATTTCTGAAACATAATCAGGTGATACACACTTCTGGAGGCATAATGCCACTGCTCACAAGCTGCTTTGGAGTTGAAAATGTTATTGCTTTAGACCACAATTATTACCGACAACAGTGCGTTCGAGTTACACTGGGAAAGTTTTGGCTTTGCTAGCAAACATAGCTAAAAAAGCTAATAACTAGCCTACAACTAGCCTGTGTCATTTCTGTGTCAAGTGTGCCAGCAGAGCGGGGATTCTCGCTCCAAAACCGGATCAAAACCGCACTCAGAAGCCGCCTGCAGGAGGAGAAGGTTACGCGACTCACGCGTATCTCAAGCTGCGCTAAAATTTACAAGACATTCGATTTCAAATCAGCAGCTGCTCACTTCCATGAAATGAAGCATCGTCGCAAATGAAAGATGCCTTTATGGATTGCTCGTTTTTCTTTTTTTGCCAGTTATAAAAAGGCCGTCAGTAGGCATAGGCTGCTTGAACTCAATAGGCTATAAGCTTGATATAATCAGCTTTTTTTTTTACCTTGTTAAATCAATAGCCTACACTGTTCTGGTCTGAGTTTCCTGAAAGCAGTGTTCGTTAACGTTAGGTCGGATCCCAATTGTCACGTGTTGTTGCTGGCTCTTTTCCTTATAGCATCTTCCGCAACTCTGCAATTTGCCTTGTAGTAAAGAATTGTTACAATCGTTATTCAAAATTAGGTTATTGCTCGTTATTCTGAAGAAAAATGTGTTCCAATAAACTAATGATGCAAAATCAAGACTTCTTTTGTTGAGAAAACATTACGCACGCAGTCACGCACACCAAATGCGTGATTTTAATGTAATTCATCCGCTTTTGCAAGGTGAAGCTGAGATATTAAATTTTTATATTATTCCTTTATTTTCAAATAGTTTTCAGTCCAAAACATAATACTATGCTGTAACATATGTTGTCAGGCTACATCATTAAATGCGCCTGCCTATCCGTTCATGCATTGAAAATAGATATGGCCGTTTTTTAATCATATGTCCGACAAACTGTAATCATTCCGGACATTCTGGCTGGCAGTTTAAAATCCTAGCGTGATTTCTGGTGCAACACTACATTATACTCACTGGACTGTTCCAGCTTTATTGGCGGAAATTATTTGGAAGATGAATGGGCCTTGGGAATGGATGTGCAAGTCTCCTAATGGCGTACGTGTATTAAGGCAGTTGAGCGCATGCGCATTCCGTGTGGACTTACCACTCCATTGACCGATAGAAGCTGATCCCCCCTCTTCAGGCTGCCGTGACGATCCGCGATTCCGCCAGGGATGATGCGGGAAATGTAGATGGGGGAGTTTTGCTCCTTTCCTCCCATGATGTTGAAGCCCAGGCCCTCCTCAGTCTTGGGAAGTTCCACGACCCGGGGGTGAGAGTGCCCTTCGCTTGCCGCGAACGCTGCCACCGTGGCCTGGAGGGGGATTACATTTAAGCACATCATTCTGAGGGGCGCTTCAAATAAGAGTAGCTGCACAATTCCGTTTCAAACGTCAAACATTATTGCATAATGACAGCTAACCGAATCAAAGTAGCAAAGGCCGTCTACAGTCCCACAATAGAATCTGCAGTCATCAAGTGTCTTTAAGGGCCGAAACGCGACCACTTCACTTAGGTCACCATTATTCTTAACCTACCAGAAAGAATATACCACATCTACTGCATATCTGGCAACAGAGTGATGGTTTGGGGCTCGTTCGATAGCTCAGACCCTTGATAACTTACAGCCATTTAGCCAGCCATGTGTTCCATACTGTACCAGTGTAATTTACAGCTGAATCTAGTCTCACCCCCCAATTCCCATAGAGATCCATTCAAATGCAGAAAGGTTATATTATTGCTTTTTAAAAACAAAAACGGACTGGAAGCCAATGCAAAGACGCTAAAATAGGGTTGGGTCAGACTTCAAGAAGTTCACAGCATGCAAAGGATATGCGACCAAATATTAAATATGATACTTTAAAAATATGTATGATCCAAGGGTTCACATACTTTTACCAACAAAGCATTTAATGTTGGATCATTTTGCTCAATAAATAAATAATTAAAAAATTGTGTTTTTTGTTGAGCTGGGTTCACTTTATCAAGTTTTAGGATCACATTTTATATCAAATTTAAGCAGATATACAGAAAATTACATACTGCTCAGGTTATCCCTTCCTCTGCTTGACCAATTGCCCCCCCCCGAAGAACTTAAGGTCCATAATAAAAAAAAAAATCTTTTCACCTGAATGTGTAAGAAAATAAGGTGTTTCTCCCAGATTTTGAGTGTTCAGTAATGTTGAACCTTTTTGCCGTCTCTCTCTTGCCGTCTCTCTCTTGCCGTCTCTTGATTCATGAATCTCATATTTTCTTTGTGCACCTTTACGGCTGTTGGAAACTCCGTCTTCCATCTGTTTCACCATCGAGAGCATCTGTTACCCGTGACTTGGCTTTTGGGGGGCGGACGGCAGGCTGTGTCCTCACGTCAATATGACGGCACATTCCACCTTTGTGAGCCATAGGCCACCCCCGGCCAACCTTTTCCTGCAGTTTGGCCCAAGGCCTTGTGGATAGCGTTTCTGTGACCCCCCACAGGCACGTCGGAGTGATGGAGAGGGGATGTTCAGGGAGGGAAGACTGATGGGCTCGTCTGCCTGGCCCCAGCGGGCTGTCCCTGCAGCGTCAGCTAAAAGCATGCAGCTTTTTGAGGGAACGTACGAGGGCGTAGAGATTCTGTGCCGGCTGCTCGACATGACACTGGCACTACCAAGCTCTGCCAGCTTTATACCACTCAACTTTGTTAACTGCTGTTTTTAAAGCATGGTCAAAAGTATTCCATTGTTCAGTTGATGTATTCTTTATCCATGTGAGTCCCATTGAGATCAAAGTCTCTTTTGCAAGGATACCCATCTAAGAGATTTCAGCACATGGCATAAAATGAAATACAGCGTATTACTATATTAAACAAGCTTGATGTACAGCCACCATATCTGTTACAGCAAGAACATACAGTGCTGCTCGAAAGTTTTGTGAACCCTTTAGAATTTTCTGTATATCTGCTTAAATTTGATATAAAATGTGATCCTAAAACTTGATAGTGAACCCAGCTCAACAAAAAACACAATTTTTAAATTATTTATTTATTGAGCAAAATGATCCAACATTAAATGCTTTGTTGGTAAAAGTATGTGAACCCTTGGTTGTGTAGTTAGCTGGCCGTGATAATGGTGGCAAAATATGTTCGTTAGTTGCTCTGTGCTCCCTTGGGTGGGGTGTTAATCCAGAATAGGATATTTGTCGCTCTCCATTTAACTTCTATAGGGCAGCTAAACCAGTCTCAAAATGACACGTTTAGCACATAAACGAACGCGAACTAAGCGGATTCTGTCAATACAAACAATAACCAGAATTCTTTTTTGCTACATTTTTGCATTCATTTTACCGTAAATACTGTTTTTTGAGTACAAAGAGCCCATTTAGGCTTTGGTTGTAAAGCACTAGTAGGGTTGTGTTTAAGAGTTATGTTTTAGAAAATCAAAGGTCCTTGAAGCTTTTTGAATATTTGAATATTGCATTTAGGCTATTTTGATCCAGCCCTTTCATTTTGAGAAGATTCATCAAACTGGAAAGCTTTGGCCTCAACGGGACAGAGACAGTAGCTTTAATGCCAAGAACCCAAAGTGAGGTATCTGGTGAGTAATGTGTGGAATGTGTGGAAACATCGGTGCTACGCTTTGCATTGAGTGATCTTTAAATTTGCTTTCTCCCTTCCCAAACATTAGGTTAGAATGGCATGCATGCTACAAGACAAAACATGGCAAAGAAAAGAAACAGCCAAGTTAAAAGTAAAAAAAGAAATAAATAAAACATTTACCTTAGCAGTAGCATTCGCTCTGACCTCTGGGCTGCTATTAATGTCCACCGTCTCATACACATGTTCGTACACCTGGAACAATAAGATAACTGAGTACACCTGGAACAATAAGATAACTGATTACACCTGGAACAATAAGATAACTGAGTACACCTGGAACAATAAGATAACTGAGTACACCTGGAACAATAAGATAACTGAGTACACCTGGAACAATAAGATAACTGAGTACACCTGGAACAATAAGATAACTGAGTACACCTGGAACAATAAGATAACTGAGTACACCTGGAACAATAAGATAACTGAGTACACCTGGAACAATAAGATAACTGATTATTGCAGCAGTAAATCCCATGAATTTGTAATAACAATGAGAATTAAAAATGGAGAAATTGCAACATTTACTTGCAGAATTCCACTTTTATTAAATACAGAAGAGTTTAAACAAACATTTAACAATTTGGCATCATTGGCCAAGCTAGCTTCAACTGGTTTGGCTGCACTGCCACAGACTCTTTCTTAACACTTTCAGCAGTTGAATCTCGTCCATCACAACCCAGGGCTGAGGACTAAAATAATGAACCCGGATACGGACCTTTTAATTGTTTGTACTGCCACAACCCACCAGTGGTACACAGCGGAAGGGGTTCCCCTGGCTTGCGTTAATGAGTCAGCCAGACTTATAATGGGCAGCCTGCAATTGTTACATTTCTATCACGCTATCGGTTCTCAAACTCATTACAGTGTTTATGTGCATGCCGGCCTCCCTCTCTTCCTCCCTCACTCTCTTTCTCTCGTTTCCTGTTTCCTGTTTGGTGAGTGACTGAGCTGTGCTACTGAGCTGTAGAAAAGTTTGGTGGTTGTCGTATTGTGCTGGCAAATCTCCAAATTTGTGATTTTTCTTAAAAACAAAACAAAATATATTAGGCTACCAACTAACGTTAGGTTATTTGCTGCTGAGTCAGCCTCTATGGAACCAGCAGGGTTGATCCTCAGTTGATCCTGTTTCCGACAAATTTTGTATATCTTATATAAGGGTAAGCAATGGCTTCGTTTGACCCTTCAGTCTCTCCCATTCCTCACTCGGTTTCTTCTTCCTCGCCCTATTGGGCTATCTCTTGTCTGGTATGTGACACGTTTACTTATTCCTTCTCCACCATTAGTGGGAACTTTACTTGTGATAAGTGTAAATTAAATACTAGGTTGACTGAGAAGATGGCCGATTTGGAATCTCGCATCCGTACCCTGCATGAAATTCAAAAAAGCAGTATAAGAGCTGTATAAATGAATTCTAGCGAGGATGAGATCAGAAAGTGATTGATTTCTGACTAAATGCCCCTGTGGCAAGTTTTGCCAGAACTGTTTAAAAGTGGTTGGATAATAATGTTGCCTACGTCTGCACCCCTCTTCCCCCTTTGAAGCAAAATTCCCCTACCGACTACAACGTGCATTCAGAATGGGAAATAATTATCCTGTACAGCAGTACAAAGAATACCCAGGAGGACTTGTGTTCCAGCTGTGTCAGCATGTTCTCCAAGTGTTTCCTAAATAAATTAACCGGGCAAATGTTTGGGCGCGAAAACCGAAGGAAGAAAATAAAATAAAATGCAAACGATCATATTGATCATATTTTCAAATGAACGTATGATCAATATGATCGTTTTCAAATTCCAATTTCATTCTTTCGAAGGAGAGCAGGAGAGGTTCCTTGTAATCGAGGCAGGTTTACATCGGCTACTTTTCAAAAAGCAGCACTGCAATAAACTCAACAGGGTTGTCAACTGATTTGCGTCAAGTAGTTGCGTGGAATGCCCTTCTGCCGAAGTGGAGTTGAGCAGACAGGCTCTGAAAGTCTGAAATCTCACCCCTAGCGGCCCGTCATGAAAATCTTTGACTATGCGGACATATTATAAACTGGATTTATTTGCTGACTGGTAATTTGTCAGAAACTGGCCATCATAATTTAAGGTCATATTGGTGGTTGTCCAGAGCGGCAGAAACATCTGGCCTTGTAACTGGAACACAAGCCTGTTCTGTTGCGATCCCCACCTCTCGCACAGCATTGCAGAATTCACTCTGGAGGACCCTCTGTAGTGCCTGGAGTTTCTGGGGTGGAACCTCACCGGTCCTCTGTAGCTTGTCCAACAGCTCGACGGCCCGAGAGATGTCTGCAAAATGGTATGAGAGCAAAAGTCAAAAACATCAATTTAACTAAAGATCAGTACTTTACAAATACTACACTTCAGGAAATCACACTGTCTATTTCATACAGAAATATATTGCAGGTTTGGTAACTTAATTGAATAGAAGTTTTTTTATAGCAAATTGTTAAGCAGAAAACAATAAAGGTAAATTAAACAGGATTGAGGGTTGTAGACAGAATTAAGTCTGAACCAGAAAACATAAGGAAAGGGAGTATTCCCTGTTCCCTGGAACACAGAAACTTTTGATGTAAAAATCTAAATTTGAGTAATGTGCATAGTAGTCACAAGGGCTAAAACCCCTGTGGGAACAGGCAACCAAGTTTGTCGATCAGGGGAATAGAGAACACAAGTCAGTGCACAAGTCAGTCCTTAATATAAGACCTTTTGTATACAGATGAGAGAGGGTTCTGCAACAAGAAAGGGTTCACTTGAAAAAATGCCAGTGTTTCAGTCTAACAACTCTCAAGGAAGTGAGGATTAAGTAAAATGTAATTATTTTCTGAATTCAGCAGTTCCAACACTAAATGCCCTTATAATATTTAGCACTGAATACTGCACACAAGCGCCATTGCGTGCTAAAACCCCCCACTTAAAGCTGGAGTAGGCAACTTTTTTCAGAAAGATAGAGTTGGTAGCAATCATAGAAAGCTGCCGTTAGAGAAATCCAGCACCATTCACTGTTTTCAAAACAAAGTGGCTCATGACGTGAACCAATCAAAGAGATAAATAAAAAGTTAAACACGACACATATCTTCACATTTTAAAGCAATATTACTTTTTATTAAAAGATTTTACATTTTCAAAAAGAAAAGGCCCTGTGCAAACGTTTGGGAACCCTGTCAGTTTGTACTTTGTAACTCCTCGTCGGGCCACTATAACATCTTGCAAACGCTCCCTGTAGCCAGCTAAGAATCTTTCAATTCTTGCTTTTGGAATTCTTCCTGACAGAACAGCTCTCGCTCAGAAATATTCTTCGGCCTCCTTGCACGCATGGCATGTTTGAGATCTTTCCACAGATTTTCAATAATATTCAAGTCTGGGGACTGTGGTGACCTTTCCAAAACCTTCATCCGTCTTTCCTGGAGGTACTTTGTGGTTGATTTTGAGGTATGCTTTGGATCATTGTCTTGCTGAAATACCCAACCTCTCTTCAACTTCAATGTCTGGACTGACCTTTGAACATTAGCCTCGAGAATTTCTTGATATTTGGTGGAATCCATTCTTCCTTCCACCTGCACAATATTTCCTGTGCCTCCCGCTGCCACACAACCCCAAAGCATAATGGATCCACCTCCATGCTTAACAGTTGGCAAAGTGTTCTTCTCACCAAATGCTTAACCCTTTTTTCTCCAAACATGTGATTTGATGTGTGTAGTTGTATATTTAATCTTATTTGAAAACAATTCAACCAATCTGGAGATTAAGTGGCTGGAGCCCATTAAGAGGTCATAAATCAGAGGCTGTCTGGGCAATGGGCATAGGATTATAATTGGGTTTATTCTGAGAGACATAATGTCTAACTTGTAAGTATCTAAATAAATCAGCAGATGGGAGCTTAAACTTAACTTAATTGATCAAATGAAGCAAACTTAAGAGTCCAAATAAAGACCCATTAGAGTGTTAAGTCCCTTTTCTTTCCACTCTACGAAAACGCCTTCTGTCTGGGAAGGAAGAAAGGAATGGTTTTGACAAATTTACACACCCCACCATAGAGTGGAAGAATTCTCCAACACAATTTGAGTTTAAAGATTCATTCAGGATTCCTGGGGACATTAATCCCCAGGTATTTAAAATCACCACTGGTGATTTAAAATGGTAAACTATTTTAAAATTGGGGGTCTATTATTTGTAATAGGCATAAAGATATTTTTGCCAGTTAATCGAATACCCTGAAAGTCTACCAAAATTCCTGACCAAATCCAACAAAGGAGGAAGTGATATTTCAGGATTGGAGAGATACATCATCGGCATATAAGGATATACGACTGCCAACAAACTCCAATCTTATCCCTGAAAAATGCCATGAGTTCTCACACTAACAGCCAGGGGCTCTATTGCCATAGCAAACAGCAGTGGAGAAAGACAACGTCCTTCTCGACTATGTTGTAACTGAAAAGGAGCAGACTTATCTTGGTTGGTTAGCAGTGATGCCTTTGGACAAACATATAACATTTTAATCAATGAAACAAAAGAATCACCAAGGCCAAACTTCACTCCACCTGGTCAAATGCTTTTTCAGCATCTAATGAAAGAACTTCAGACTTTGATCCTCTGTCATAGTTACTGTACAATGTATTAACCCTTTCGCACGTAAGTTCCAAAATATTTTCAACAGCCCCAAAGCGTGAGTTTTTTTTCTGTGTGCAACAGGTGTTCTATAATTCTACTGTTACGTCACAGCAGTAGCCTTCGCACGGTTGAGAGTTCGCTAATATTAGCACACACACATACATACATATACATAGCCTACACTATATATATAAATATATAACAACACTAGATGACTCTCAGTATGTGTGAGGCGTCAGTCATCATCTGACTCCGAAGCTAACTGCACTGTCTTTCATTTGCATCAATAAAAATATCTGTCAGCTAATTGTGTGGTGAAAATGTTTTTATTTTAAATATTTTTCGCATGTTTTTAAATAGTTGTTACAAATGGCGTGTTCCGATTCAAGCAACCATTGCAATGGACACCCATGATGTTGGTAAAGTACATTTTTGAAGGTTGTACGTTACTGCTTACCATATGCTATGAGATGCTATTTATCTCTTATAAAGCTAATAACACGGGCGCAGCCATACAACGTCATCTCTGGTCAAACCAAAGATGATAACGTGCCAAGATAACTCACTTCCAGGTTAACTTGTTTGAGAATTGATATGGTTACAGTTGGGTGCAAGTGGAGCATCTTTTCATCATGAATCATCTTTGGTTGAATGCGGAAGCGGAAGAACAAGATGGCAGCGCCGCAAACCAATATTAGCTTACTGCCGGATTTTTTTCGAAAATGCGTTTTCCGAGTATTTCGTCAATTATTTTGATCACGGATGAGTTTACCCGTGATGTAAAACATTGTAAAGTGTAATCGCTATATCACAATCGCTTGTGTATATTATATTTTCTGTCAGCCCGTAGTTAGCTCATTTGGACATCTTGGTCAGCAATGACGTTAGCGAACTGTAGCTAAATCAACGTTATAGGCTAGGGGGTATTTGCTGCTTACATTACTTCTGTGAAAGTGTGAACGTCTGCATAAACAAATAAATGTAAATGTTGTAAAGATGTTTATTTGGTACAATGTTTTTGTGGAACTGTGTGTAGTCCTAGGGTTAAGAACGAGGGTTAGCCCACAGGCCTATTGTTGCGTCAGCCCACAGGCCTATTGTTGCGTCATTCGTTAATAGACGTTCTAATCTTGTGTTCTAATCACACCGGTGTGACCGTACGCTTCAGGGACCACTCTAGCACTGTACAACCGGTGTGACCGTACGTGTCAATGGGTTAAGCAGCCTTCTGACATTAAAAAAAATTAAAACCTATTAGGAATAACCCCAGTCTGAACTGGGTGAATGATAGCAATATGTCTACTCAGTCTATTAGCAAGAATTTTTGCAATTTGGCTTTTATGTAATACTGCTTTCTGCTTTTATTTGTACTTTACATACTGTCCCTACTTTTTTGGAATTGAGGTTTGTAGATACGCCTGCAGGATTACAGACTGGTATAGCTAACATAACAGTAAAAAGGTCATCTAAAAGTCCAGGTAACACAACAATCTTTTCTGTTATTAGTAATTGCATAACACTGAGTTTGTGTAGCATTAGTCTGAACCAGGCATTATCTGGCTACAGCTGATATGCATGGTAACTTAAATAGCCGAGTAACGTTAGCCAGCTCGACCTAACACGATCTATACGACATATAACGTTTGCAAACATTTCCTAGCAATTATTTGGTTCTGAGGTCTATGGTCATAAGCCACAAAATTAGCTGGTTTTAGAATGCAGAATTTAAGGGTATAAACACAGTGTATAGTGCTGGATTTCTCTCAGAACAGTTCTTTCTATGATTGCTATCAAATAAGCATGACCGTTCCTGGATATATATTTTTTTGTTTAAACTTGCGTACTCCAGTTTTAAGGTCTGGATTCAAAGATGGCCAAATTAAGTCATGCGCTTAAGTACCTCTCCTGCGCGGCTTTTACGCAGGGTGATCTCCGCCATATTCTAATTTTATCTAATTTTATAAAAATACGTGTGGTACAGGGCATAATATTCTAATAACCTGTTCCTTATACCTGCCCCCTGGATTGCCAGGTTTCTACAAAAAAATATTCATGGCAGGTATGCCTTTTCAACATGTCAGTGACAGTGCCTTTAATAACCACATTTGCCTTTGCAAAGTCGTACCTTTGTGCATCATAGTGGCTTTTGGGTGGTGGGGAAGGCAATTAACGTTTTGATACGTCGCATTATAGCGATCATAAAACTGGGATATACCCATCACACACTCCCAATAACCGTTGGACAGTGGTTGCACGCAATATTATTAAGTAAACAAATAGTCCTCATTTTGAAGCATATTCCACTAAGCGGCGGACTTCATGTACTTAAAGGTACAACTTTTGCTCGCAAGCTTACCAGCCTGCGCCATACTCCCTCTTCAACTGATCCAGAACGCAGCTGCCCGGCTTGTGTTTAACCTCCCGAAATTTTCACGTCACCCCCCTGTTGAGGTCACTCCACTGGCTGCCAGTTGCAGCTAGGATCAGGTTCAAAGTTCTGACCCTGGCCCACACTGCAGCTAACAGGACAGGCCCCGTCTACCTGCAGGACCTGATCCAGACCTATGTTCCTGCTCGACCACTTCGCTCATCTACAGCAGGGCGCCTCGCACTTCCGCCCCTCCGTGTCAATGGCGCTCGCTCCTCCCGACTGCGGAGCTTTTCCACCCTAGCTCCCCAGTGGTGGAACGAACTTCCCATTCCCCTACGCTCAATACCAACCCTGCCTGCTTTCCGTCGTGGCCTGAAAACACACCTTTTCAGGCTCCACCTGGACTAATACTTATCTAGGACCTCATGGTATGTCTTCTTGTTGAACTGTGTACTCAAGTTTATACTATTTAGAATAGAATTGTAGTAGAGATGATTTACCCAGTTCACTGTGAACTGCACTGTGTTCGTTACTAGGGATAGCTGATACTGTATGGGAAGAATGTGCTTTCTTATCTGTTCTGTAGTTACTTCGATGACCTTTCTATATGCACTTACTGTACGTCGCTTTGGATAAAAGCGTCTGCTAAATGACTGTAATGTAATGTAATGTATACTCAGTGTCAGGAAGAATAATTATCCAGCTTCTGTTGATATGTGCTATTCTAACACGTTCGTGACCTGCTTCAAATGCTACTGGGCCTTCCTGGACATGGTTGATGTATCACATTACTATGCAAGTTGGGGCTCGACAGTCATTACCAAGCAGAGGAAACCTGTTCTTTACGTTTAGGAGTGTTTATAGCAATAATTTGAGAAACGGGCTGGGCCAGTTTTTAATTATATACAGAGGCCCAATATTATGGAGCAACCTCAGATGCATGCTACTTAAGAGCCGCTTCTCCTTGCATTAAAAAAATGAACCTATACTTATTTAAACGAATCATGTACTTAGATCAAATCTGGACCGTGCTAGTGATGACTGGCCGAATGCTCCACGGGGCGACGCACAAAACTGCGTTGCCCCGGCTATAAGAGGGTTCAGTCGGTTAGGGGTGTGCATTTCATCGCTCTCTAGCGACCCCCGCTGGTTGATCAGGCTTCTGTGGCCTGCATGCCAAAGCCACATAATTATAAATAACGAATCAAGTACAAATAGTCTTTTTTCCGACTCTCACCTAATTACCTGACAAATCTCTATACTAAATTATTGTATTATTATCCAAAAAAGTTGGGACAGCATGTAAAATGCACATAAAAGCAGTGATTTGTAAATTCTCATATTTAATTTTAAACAGAACAAAACATTTTTTTTAAATGTTTTAACTTTAATGATTTTTGTAACTATACGCTAATTCCAAATTTGATGCCTGCAACACATTCCAAAAAAAATTTAATAGGAAGTGTAAAAAAAAAAAACACCAGTTTGGAACATTTAACAGGTAAACGGGTGATGCTATCATGACTGAGTATAAAAAAATATCAAAACACTGTTGATATCTTATTTTCAGGCACTCTTACAAGCGATACTATAACCTCTCTGCATTTGAATGGATCTCTATGGGAATTGGGGGGGTGGGACTAGATAAAGCTGAATGGAATAGTATGGAACCAAATGTCCAAGTCATCAAGGGTCTGAGGTATCAAACGAAAATAACGCAAGCGGGGAGAATCGGGGTTGTACAAATATATATGTTTGAACCTACCGACACTGATTTTGAGTGTGTAGACATTCCACAACCAGTTACCCGCGTTCTCGGGCTTCACAGGTGGTGACGGAATGGTGGGTTTCAAGTAGGGGTGTGACGAATATTTTGCGATATGAAAACGTGACGATATGCATCGTGGAGCTTAAAAATGCATCGCAAAACAAGCATGACTACCAGTAATTCACAAATTCACATAACCACATATTTTAATCTTCTATCACACCCTTTGTGCACAAGAGGGCGCCATCAACAATTTGTGTTAGTAAAGTTACTTTGACGCACAACACGCACGCACACCGAAAGTGCAAGACTGTTTATGCCCAGCTAACTGAGAAAGCTGCACACTTGAAACAGAATCAGGTCGGCTTATTTATTTTAAATGGGGTGTGTGAATTTGTAAATGTATAATTCTAAAATTACTCAAATAACGTTACATTATTTGTGACCTGCTCTATCAAAATCAGTCACACTGAAACCCAAACACATTGGGGCTTTATACTACCTGAGGGAGGAAAATGTAAGCTTTCTAATGAAACCAAAATTATCTCTCTAATCCAAATATCAAGCGAGTTACGTCGCATTACATTTGGAATGCCATCAAACCATGTTTTTGAGAAAAACGCCTTCAAAGTTCAGCCGCGAAAGTTGCTGGCTATGTGTTAACATTTCTGGATAGAGCTTGGTCTCAACAAACTCCGGTGTTAACTTGTCATGCTACATTTAAATGCTTCAAAACTATATTTTCACAATGATTTTGGGTAAAATCAGATGAAACCCAAAGCATTAGTTTGTAGCCGTGAAAGCAGGATAGCCAAGCTACCTCGGTGCCTAGTGAGCGGGTGTTCTCCACTGCGGGGGACATTGTAAATGCTGAAAGATCTGTGCTACTGCCTGAAAATGTTGTTATGTTCATTTTCCTGAAGAACAACATGTCCATATCCTAGACTCGACAATCAGTCAATGTCTAGCTTTATGTTGGTATTTGTAAAAGTGCAATTTTGGCTACCATGTAGGCCTAGTAGCTTATATTTTCTTACATTAGTCTTAAAATAATATGTTTTAAGAGGACATTCTTTAATTTAAAAAGTACTAAAGTATTTCAAATTTAATTTCATAGTGCACTGTTATTTTAACAAGACGATCTTCCATGTATGTTTCATACCTCCCATGATGGGATGAGTAAGTAAACTTTCAGTCTTGTTCAGCCATACTTTGTGGTAAAAATTGTACTCCTAGTACATTTTTTGCCTTGGGAATAAACAAGTAATCTTGTTCAATTAAACATTGTCTTCATCTGAACTCTGATACGACAATATCGTATTGTGAAACCAATATTGTGTATTGTATCGTAAGTTGAGTGTATCGTCCCACCCCGAGTTTCAAGATACTAAGTTTCCATGTAATAATAAATCACATTTCTTAACTTTGTGCTTAAAAATATCAGACATCAAAGAAAATAAGACACCAGAAAATAATGAAAAAGGACATGAAGAGGATAAATTATCCGTTTAACGTGTCAAAAAAGATGTTGTTTAACCGCTGCTCTGTGATTGAGATATTTAGGTGTTTCATCCACTAACGAAGATCGCAAACTTAACTTATGAGTTAGTTACGCTGGTAGGCGTGTTTCATAAAGCTGCACCGTAACATTTGCGTTGGTTTTTGTATTATCAAAACAGCTTCCAGGCTCACCATTCTCCCCTATCTCATTTAGCCTATAGGCTACATTTACATGGAAGAAAGACGAGATCTTTAACGTTACCTGACCATTTTTTGGAGGCAAGCTGGCTCCTCTTATTTGCTGAAGATGACAAGGATTGAAGATTATCACTTAGCTAATTTTAGTTGGTTATTCGCTTTCCAAATCTACTCAACTGTGCGTGGCCAAGCAGGCAATCATTGTTAGATTATTCTACCACCAATCAAAACACTGCAGTTTTACACTTGGATTTCATTATAGGCTCCCGAGAGAAGTCAACACACTCCACAAATCTGCTGAATAGTTGATCATTTCCGAAGACGGATCGCAGAATGGAGAGCTTACGATCTTGGAATCGATAAGAGAACTGATAAGCTCGAAGTTCGTACGATTCCGAGGAATCTGACAACTTGGAACCACCGATTCCCACCCCTAGTAGCTATCTGGCCTAGCTTCCCTGAAGTAAAAAGTTGTGAGTAAAATTTCAATAGCAATGAAGTCCCCCTCCCGCCTGGTGAAACAATACTGACAGGACGATAACGACTACGAGAAAGATTATACATTTCAGCCATATCCACAGTTGTTCGTTCATAATTTTTGGGTGCTACAACTTGTAGCCTACTAGAAAAAAGGGACAGGGAGTTAGACAGCAAACTTCTTACTCAAAATCTACGCATGCGCTTCAACATCAGGGGATCAGGCAACCAGCCAGTTAGCCAACCAACCAGCCAGCCAATCAGTCAGTCAGTCAGTCCTACCTACATTCACTCGTTTAAGCCCACAGTGAGGGTATGCGATGGGATAAACAAATTGGAGGTGCCATTGTAAGTACAGTTAGGCATTTAGCTTACTCTCTTATCCAGGGCAACCTATTAATTTGACTCTGAACAGTTGAATGAAATGGACTTGCATTTTGATGACTCTTACATCTGGGTGATAAAAATTGAATTTGATTGACTCCCATGGGCAAACTACTTATTTTAATATATAATAGTAACAACACACTGTGATAATATTTAATGAACACCAGTAGAGAGAAACATAATGGTTACCAATAGACAGGGCCATCTTAAAGTGCGGGCTGTTAACGCGATGAAATCATAGCTAACCCGTCATAGGCTTAAATACAATCGATTATATAACTATAAACAAAGCATTTACAGGCTACGACATCAACTATATACAACGAACCAATAGAAGAATTAGTTGGCTATGCCATTACTCTGCCCTTGAATTAAAATATTGCAATTAACAGTAACAACTCAAAAATTAAAACAATAATACTCTGGGTTGTGGTATCATCGTAGCTTATTCTTTAGACATTAAAAACTTTTTTTAAGTCACAAGTCGCATGTTCCTGAGCTTAATCGAGAATCTTTGATTTACAACTTTCAATATAAGAAATATTTTACTTAAAAAAAAATATATATATTTTTTAAATCACCAATAATAAAATATTTAGCATGTCTTCTTACATGCTAAACTTTAAAACATTTTTTCATGATTATGTCAAATATGCTCAAAGCTGGTCCAGAAAAACGACATAGTTTGTGAACGAGCGTTATATCGAACAATCCGGGAAATTGACGGTAAGATATAATCAGTAGAAATGGTTTAAAAGTAAGCTTTTGTTAAAGTCTGGGGGGAATCTGGAATTTACTTCCGAAACCAGCGTGACACAGTCACTTGAGTACTCTATGATGTAGAGGTACCTCCAAAGAGGTACTCCGACATCACGATTGGGGCGGGGGCAGTGTGGGGAGCAGAAAGGGAATTTCAACCGTTAGGAGCAGCAAAAAAAAAAAAACGCTTTTCTACGTTTACAGTGGAAAAAAGTTATCTAGTGTGCTTACCATTTAAGCTCATACTGCCCTAAACTAACATCATACACTTACTTTGTAACACCACATTAATTCAGTATAACAATATCTTGTATTTATTTGAACTTTCCTGAAAAAATAACTTGATAATGTCAACCCTGTTATTTATGAAATATTAAATAAAAGATAATAGATTTGAACACTTATTAATACAAAACAATATTTTAATGTTGACTATGGGTGTAAAACAAACAAGCTATAATTTTTTTTGAAACTACAAAATTAGTTATTTATCAAATAGGGACTCATTATATACTAGAAAAGGCAGTTCTTTATCCCATTAATGCATTACTAGGCATTTGTGTAGATACACAATACCATAAACAGGGTTGACATTTCAACGTGGGAAAGTAAAGAAAAACGGATTCTGGTTTGAGTATAATAGCATGCCAAGATGGCACAGCATGTTTTTCTGAAATGTCATCATGTCCTTTATTCAATTTAGTGCCAAAAAATATATATTTTTTATTAATTAATTAATTTTTTTTTTCAAACTCAGAAATGTCCTCAAACGCTTAAGTTAAATGACCCAGCTATTGTGGGCTACGATAGGCAATAGTTTGTTGTACGTTAACTTGGCCTCGTTTTTATTTCAATCACATGCTTTCCGGCAGGTCTAGTTTTTCCAACTTTTAATTAATGACTTACAGGCGGTGCTTTGTAGGCTACGCGCGAGTAACTTGGCTTTTTTGTACATTGAAAACGTTTTTTGCTGAAGACTAACGTTACCAACTCCAACCGCTCGCTTGGTAACGTTACCATGAGTACATTTACTGGAACATACTTTAAAGAATGTCACGAATAAACAAATAAACAAAAACATTTTCACCAAACGGTAACGGTAGGCATAGACTTGACTAACTTGATTTTGAACAGGATAGCCATTTAACGTTAGCAAAGAAAAAAAAACATTCGTTAGGATTGTTAGCCAGAATGCTAACGTTAAGAAACTTAACTTAAAGATCCTTGTTCTCCCATGGTCATGTTAATATGTTTATATTCTTATGTTTTACCTCTTTCCAGCCTGACAGGTTCAGTCAACGAAGCCATTTTCAGCATAAAGTCCACTGTCTCCGCTTGGGAAAAGCTCAAAACAGAAATCTTTTTCCAGTGAGATCCACTCTGTCTCCAACCAAAGATAGGCTAAATACGGAGCCTGAGCCTACTCCCCGATGGACTCTGATTTTACAATACACTTCCCTCTACTGGCCGGAGTGCAAATTGCAACAAGGCAGGCATTTTGCTCGTCGAATTTGAGAACGCTGAGCAGAAGAGACTGAGGCCGTGACCGAATACGAGCCCTGTTCCCTGTTCCCTGTCCCCCGTCCACTCAGACCCCTGTCTACTATGTGCCCTGTCCCCTCACTTTGCAAGCACTGTGCGAAAGAAATCCTACAAAACTCTTTCCAAACTAGAGGAAGTAGTTCGTAATATATATATTTATTTTTATTGAGAATATCAATTAGTTTACATATTACGATGATTACAAAGTGTAGATTATGAATGAAGATAGAATTAACAAAAATTAAAAAAAGTAGTTTGTAATATGACCCGCTCTTGTATCATAGATATGCATATACGCTCTATGGGCCAGTTTCACAGACATGGATTAGGCCAAGTCCTGACTAAGATAAAAATTCAATGAAGATCTCCATTGAAAAAAGTTTTTAGTCTAGGAATAGGCTTAATCCATGTCTGGGTAACCAGCCCTATGTCTTTTACGTTTTTACTTACTTAAATTGTCGGATCAGTGCAATGGAAATAAGGGGTTCATCCTGGTATTTTAAGTGCCCCCATTTGTGAGAAAAAGTCGTCCACTCAAAAAAGCTTTTTTACAAAGTTGACTCAAATATGCGCCCCCAAAGGGGATTAGGGATCGGTTAAGGTCACGGCCGCTGTGTCAGAATCAGAGCCCTATCTACGGCGCCCTGTCTCCGGCGTACAGTGCACTGTGTCAGAATCAGAGCCCTATCTACGGCGCCCTGTCTCCGGCGTACAGTGCACTGTGTCAGAATCAGAGCCCTATCTACGGCGCCCTGTCTCCGGCGTACATCGCACTGGTGGAAGTGTGCTGTTTAATGTGCACTGCTTGGGACGCAATGAAAAATTTTCGCCATACTATTTTCCAACCATACTGTGGAAGTGCCATAAGCAGGTTTTAAGACGTCCCACCAGGAAGTCATGGCATGCAAAGGATATGCGACCAAATATTAAAAATGTCAAACATTTTAAGGCACAGTCAACTTAGTGTATGTAAACTTCTGACCTATTGGAATTGTGATATAGTGAATTAAAAGTGAAATAATCTGTCTGTATTGTTGGAAAAATTACTTGTGTCATGCACAAAGTAGATGTCCTAACTGACTTGCCAACACTATAGTTTGCTAACATGAAATCTGTGGAGTGGTTAAAAATGAGTTTTAATGACTTCACCCTAAGTGTATGTAAACTTCCGACTTCAACTGTATATATATATTTTTTTTTTACAGCTGTGTGGATAGGCTCCTGTCGGCTACTCTGTCTCGTTCAATTTGTTGTCCCGCTTCAGTGACGCCAGATGGGAAATATAAAATTATCGTAGGCCTACGGGGTTCTTAAAATTATGTATTTTTTGTGTTGTGCATAGACAAACGAAGAGACATTATAGGTGTAAGTATGCGCAATTTTTAAAAAAACACTGTTTGTTCAATTATACCAATCGTATTATTTGGGAAATCCCAACACAGCACAGTCCTCCATGACAGAACTAGGAATGGAGAAATAAAATTAGAAAGGTAGGACAATTTATAAGTCAAATATTTAATCTGATTGGTTATCACGCCACGTTCCCCATCTCTTCTGGTCATTTCGCCTGATTACCGACCTCGCATCGCCATCCAAAAATGCCTTGGGAAGGGAGGGGGATACTCTTTTTCATGACAGAGCGAGGGCAGCGTATGGGAAGGGTCGTGGTGGGCAGCGTATGGGAAGGGAGGGGGATACTCTTTTTGGTGACAGAGCGAGGGCAGCGTATGGGAAGGGGCGTGGTAGCCAGCCATAGTCCAGCTCCTTTTTTCTGTCGCTGGATGCATTTTTTTTAATAATGAAAGAGGCGTGGTCTAGCTAAAACTCAGGGCTTGGTTCCCCTTTAAGAGCGTGTTGTTGCATTAATGTAAACAAGACGAGGCAAGCCTAGCTCAGCCCGGACGCCTGTATGCAGCCAGTGAGGAACATGCGAATATTGTTCTGGAGCATGCAGGTTGGCCTGATTCACAAAGGTGTGTGTGGCATAGTATGTGAGTGGGAACGAGCGAGAAGGGGAAGCGGATGTCATTTAATTAGAGTGATGAGCATTATTAGAATGTTACTACTCCGCAATCTCCAGTTTGCTCCGGAACCGCTCAGCCTAGAATGTCTAGTTTCTGCCAGTAGTTCTAATTTCGACAGTGCTAGATGGAGTTTTGGAAATATTTTACAAAAAACCCAAACAAACAATACAAGTAGGCTATACTCTACTTGTACCCGCATAGTAGGGTTTCTAAATGCTTGAACTTCCCGGACGGCTGGAGTGCAAAGAGATCAAAGTCTCTGCCTCCCCAAATTCATTCGCCTCAACACTACTCTACACAAGAAGAATGGGTGAAGTGGAGTGGGCTTCAGGGTTTCTGAATGTCACGGTGCTAACCTGAAGGGTGTGGGCAGTATGGCACGTACGTATGTGCATGTGGAGTGACCTACCTTGTACCCCCCTCACCATAACACCCTGCAGCAGCAAGAGAGGCGCCCCTACTCCAGGGAGAATACTTCAGCTTAAAGGGTGGTTAGCATATTTAAGGTAAGTATTATATATAGATAAAAAACAAGGTAAGTAATCACGTCGAGAAGAACAACTGTATGACTCTAACAAATACTCATACACGAAAGATTTAACTTTTTGGAGCAAAAATAAAAAAACTTAAATTGGATTTATTAACAAAACATTCTCTCCTTTTCTTTTTTACTGTTCTGACAAAATGGAAAAAAAAGTGGTATTCTGATAACCAATATAACATTGAAAATCACATTAGCTATACCAGAGGGGTGCTAATATAACCCACCTAGGTTACCTTCCTGACACGTCATCTAGGCTAATGGAACTGGTTCCTCTTAAAGGAAATAATTCTTGAGCGCTCAAGTATCTAAACTGATAAAAAAAATCTCCCCAGCAAATAGGGAATTCGTTTTAATTTATATGCCAGTTGTATGAGAGAAATAACCCACTTCAGTGACAAACCAATTTTAGCACAGAATATACAAAAAAATCGGCTATAGTTATTATAATTTTCTCAGTAAAAAATATGTTTTCTTCCATTTTTTAGTTCAGTCCACAAATGAGAAGTAGGGCAATGTGTTTTTTGTTTTTTTTATGGGTTGTAATTGTGAACAATAGTCAGATATACAGTTACATCTGTATATTTGGCAGAAAAACTCAGTAAAGCCCTATTTGGGCGGGGGAGGTGGGGTAATGTAATAATTACCAGAGGACCTTTGATATTTTAGTCCCGTCTGAATCTGCCATGTCTGTAACTTTTACGGACTAGGTGCTCCTGTGCCAGTAAAGATTCCGGCGTCTTTTACCTACTGTTAAATGCCTTGTAAAATTGCGAATAGAAGCGTGAGGGCTGTATTTTTTTTAAAATTAGGCACTGAGTTAAAAACCTCTGACACTTTCCTGACTCCCCGCTATACCGCAGCGGAAGCTGAAGCTTAGGTTCCCTAGCGTCAGGTGGAGGTGGGGGAGGAATGGGATGTGTGGGTGCTTGTGCAACTGAAGGGGAACCTGCCATGAGAGAGAGAGTTCTGAGATTTTCCGACAGATCCCGCAGAGCGACCGCCTGAAGGCGTAGCTGCTTGTGCAGAGCCTGCTGAGAGACCTGAAGAGCATGAACACTCTCTCCCTGGGCAGCAAGGGCTGCCTCCTGAGTGACTAGGACCATGTGAATGTTAGAATCTATCGCTGGCACCTCCCCTTTGGCTTCCATGTTCTGTAGGGGATCTCTATGCCCAGAGACACGGAGGAAAGATGGAGGTCCAGGTGCGACAGATGAGGACTCTAAAAGTGTTCTCACGAACACCACTAAGACAGACAATAATCCGTAGTGGATGGGGAAAATATGGAGAACACAAATAACCTTGCGATAAAAAGCGAGGTACTCGATATCCGAGCAAAACAAAAGAAATAAGCAGTTACGCTTATCTAACTCTCGTTGTGGAGCGAACAAAAAGAAAGGAAGGAGAAAAATAAAAGATCCCTAAATCTTAGGGTGAGAGCACTCATAGGTTTGAGTGGGAAACAAAGAAACCAAAACCTCTGCTCTGAAATAAGAGAGCGAAAGAGCGCACTTTACTTTTTCTAAATTGTACTGCTAACAAGTCCCGCGTTGAGAAGCGAAGCGGTCGATAGCAGCAGGTCGATAACTTCCTATACCTTTTACCGGCTAGAATGAAATAACATGGAAGTGATGAGAAAAGGAGGAAATGAGGTATAAATAGTGAGCGGAAATGCAGGACAGGTGAACTCGCTAATCACCTAGGCGAAAGCAAAACCCATTTCGGAACACAGACAAATCCGATAGATTTACAGGTAAACGGAAAAAAGGAATACTAAGCGCGGAGATAAGGGAAGGAAGGCGTGATCCATGATAATTATAGACGTAATATGAGTTTAGGTAGTGGTGTTTATTGTATTTTATTAGGTATTAAATACTTAATCTACAAACTGACATTTTACAGTGCATTCGTGGGCTGGAGAGAGATTGGAGAGATGTTATCATTCTCGCCAGAAGAGTTACGGTTACGGGAATATCTGATTAACGTTAATAATAGAACTGCTTCTGATAGTTAAAATGAAAATTTTACTATTTAAGTGTTGCTGGCTAGCCAACACTGTCATATGCAGTATCAATGATAATCATTCACATTAGCTGGACACCTAGCATAAGTCATAGGCTACATTAATATGTAATATGTAAATACATTATATGTAATAATGATTAGCCTAATATCAGTTACTACAAAAATACTACAAAAAACATTTTCAACGTAAATTTAAAAAAATAAAAGTTACTCACGCATTTACAGGTTTTAAATTTTTGCTGCTGCTAGAAATTTTGATGCAATTCAAACATTTATCCCAAGAATCATAATTTACAATAGAGAAGTGGGGTGAGTGTATAAATACATACAGATTTTGAACTATTTTGACGTAGTACTAAATAGCCAAAGTATTGCATTTTACAAACCTATCCAGACATATGTTTGCCCCATGAATGTATCCTACTGTATGTTTTATGACGCCAAATAAGTAAAATAATACTCATTATTTTAACACGTCAAATAATTACAAATGTTATTTGTGCAAACAGTTTTGTGAACACAACAATGTCTAGGCTCTGTAGGACAACACAGGTTTCTATTCAAATACAAATATTCCACATAATTAAGTCAATAATTAATAATAATAATAATAATAATAATAATAATGCATTTTATTCATGCTGTGCTTTTCATAGACCCAAAGTACTGAATGCAGACGATTCCTAAAACATAGCATATAGTCTAGTCATGTATCTTCTTCATGTCTATGTGTAAACACGTCTGAATCAGATTCTTTCCACTATAAATGTTTGTCATTTCACATTTTCATGTGGAATATAAAGTTTCATTGAACACATTGGGCCTCATTTATCAATATGGCCGTAAAAATGATTTGAGCTTCCCAACTTACGCACAAAAATCTCACGTGGGATTCATCAAACTTGTGTAAATCACTGATCTGAGCGTAAATGTGTTCGTAGGCTGATAAATCAGACGTGACCGTATATTAGGGAAGCGCGTGCACATCATTATGAATTACCATACTCACACGCCCATTTACTACCATATTTGGCAGGGGTACCTCCTTTAAAACACACGTGCCAACGCAGTTTTCTCCAGTATTACAGGGCATGGAGGGCATCAGAAAAGCAAAGAAGAACATTTTTTTGTGAGGGTAAAATTTAAATGCTTATGAATTAACATGAAAATAAACGTGTGCTTATTAGGAGCATTAGTAGTGTTGTGCAGCCTAGCTATGTGATGATGTATAGGATGACCAGGGCTAAAATGCTTCCTCTGAATTGTGCACTATGTACAGCTGTGATAAAATAGAAAAAAGAAAATAACACCATTTCCTCTGACTTATTTTTCAATAAGTTCAATAGGAAAATGAGTCAGGAAAACAACCCTTAAAGTGATCCAGCCATATCTACTGTATATCTAGCAGCAGCGTGATGGTTTGAGGCTTGTATCAAATCCTGGAGTGTACTGTGCTGGAGTACAGAGCCAAAACAACAAAAAATGTGTCACTGTTCAAATACTTACAGACTGCACTGTATTTAATATTCCTTTTATCATGGAAATTATTAAGTGTCATACTTTTTAATTTGTATATGTGTAGTTTTGTTGTTATTTAGTGGCCATGTCAAAATGTGTGCAAAACCACTTGAACAGAGCTGGCTTTGAGTCAGAAATAGTCATAAAGGCAGTATATTTGTCACAGAGAAAGTTCTAACACTGCTGATAAGCATGCATTACTTCAGTTCGGTGTCAGTGTTTATGTAACATTTACTGTTTGCTATATTTCCATGATCAATTCTCTTCAGGCCATTGTTTAATCTGAGAGTTCAGTCTTGCAAATAATTAATCAAGATTGGGCACACAATTTTAATTCATTTTTCTCTGCATGAGTAGGAATTGTCATCTACTAACACACCATTCTTTGGGTTTTTACGTCTGGCCTGTGGCTCAAACATATTGTGTATGGCTTTACCCTTAGTAAACACATTTTTCATTGTACAATGTGGAGTGTTGTCAGAACTGAAAGCCTGTTTTTCCTGATTGAGGAATGTGAGAGCCTGGATGGACCGAGCGGTAGACTGGGTCAGTGACGAGCCTGGATGGACCGAGCGGTAGACTGGGTCAGTGACGAGCCTGGATGGACCGAGTGGTAGACTGGGTCAGTGACGAGCCTGGATGGACCGAGTGGTAGACTGGGTCAGTGACGAGCCTGGATGGACCGAGTGGTAGACTGGGTCAGTGACGAGCCTGGATGGACCGAGTGGTAGACTGGGTCAGTGACGAGCCTGGATGGACCGAGTGGTAGACTGGGTCAGTGACGAGCCTGGATGGACCGAGTGGTAGACTGGGTCAGTGACGAGCCTGGATGGACCGAGTGGTAGACTGGGTCAGTGACGAGCCTGGATGGACCGAGTGGTAGACTGGGTCAGTGACGAGCCTGGATGGACCGAGTGGTAGACTGGGTCAGTGACGAGCCTGGATGGACCGAGTGGTAGACTGGGTCAGTGACGAGCCTGGATGGACTGAGTGGTAGACTGGGTCAGTGACGGGCCTGGATGGACTGAGTGGTAGACTGGGTCAGTGACGGGCCTGGATGGACTGAGTGGTAGACTGGGTCAGTGACGAGCCTGGATGGACTGAGTGGTAGACTGGGTCAGTGACGAGCCTGGATGGACCGAGTGGTAGACTGGGTCAGTGACGAGCCTGGATGGACCGAGTGGTAGACTGGGTCAGTGACGAGCCTGGATGGACTGAGTGGTAGACTGGGTCAGTGACGAGCCTGGATGGACTGAGTGGTAGACTGGGTCAGTGACGAGCCTGGATGGACTGAGTGGTAGACTGGGTCAGTGACGAGCCTGGATGGACTGAGTGGTAGACTGGGTCAGTGACGGGCCTGGATGGACTGAGTGGTAGACTGGGTCAGTGACGGGCCTGGATGGACTGAGTGGTAGACTGGGTCAGTGACGGGCCTGGATGGACTGAGTGGTAGACTGGGTCAGTGACGAGCCTGGATGGACTGAGTGGCCTGTTTTTATCATTAAGCATTCTTATATTCTGAGTGTTGTGGCATGGCATTGTCTAAATAAATCTAAACTCTAACAAAATGGTCGCAAAATACTAGAACTGATCATTGAAAACTTTTTAGCCTAAATCCATGCCAACCAAGATATATTTATTTCTGAATTCTCCTGATAAATGCGAAATATTAAAGGTACTTGATTACAGTTAGGTGTTTGTCCAATGTGCACATCAAAAACAAGCCACTTAATTTGCAAATCTATATTAATTATTCTTAAATGAAGCATATTGACGAAGAAAGACAGCATGGACATAGAGACAGCACTGGGATTAATAGTGATATAAAAAGCATGGGACACTACGTCGATGTGTGGTACCTCAGAAGGTGAGGGAGTCTTAAATGTGCTGGGTTGTTGAATACATGCTCATTGTTCATTAAATAATGACTTTATTCAAGGATTGGGTTGGGCGCAACTGGATTGTGGTTGGATTTAAATTTGTGCAGATTTATTTATGGATGTCAATGAACTTACCTGTCCTCCTTCAAAGGTATTGACTATCAAACCTTTTTTTGTTTTGGTCCTTGAGTTAGTCACATGGCAAAGTTGTGATGATGAGAAATATTAACATTTATGACTCCTGACAATGAACTATAAAATGCTTTCTAATTTAAAACATGTACTTAAGTTGTTTATTAAATATCACTTTTTAAAATCTCACATTTTACATACCTTACAAAAGCAATACTAAACTTTTAAATTTTCCATCTTGTTTTAGATCCAGGCACCAAATAGTTTTTATAGATTTAGATTAATAATTGTGATGCTTTAGAGATTATTTGGTTAAATGGTTCATTGTTTTTTAAACAACACTGCTGTTGTGTGATGGGGGAGTTTTGTGGACTACATGAACTACATTTCCCACAAAGCTATGGATTTGTTCATTCCGTTACCTGACCTTAGTGACAGAGAAAAACTGAAATGTTCTTGGGCAACTCAGACATTACTGTTTTCCAAAACGCAGGAGTTTGACTTTTGGAAGAAAAAACTCAAACAGGAGTTTGCTGGAAGAAAAGAGGAATATTGTGTTGAAATTAGAACTGGTGTTTTTATATATGTATTTTTCAATATTGCAAATGGCTATTTAATAATGGATAAGAACTGATTAAATTTATATATATATATATATATATAGTCCTTTATTTGCCTCTTTGGAGATTATCTTGAGACCCCCACCTGTAATCTGGCCATCTTCTCTTCTGTGGCCTGAGCCACTGGCTTAAAATGTGATAGGCCAATGGAGATGGGCTCTTTCCCGACCGCTTGTTTTAGCACATGACAAGCGAAGAGTGCAGCTTCTTGTCCCGTTTGCTAAACATTTACCTGGAAAGGGAGAGCTCAAACGTTATTGGTTTTGTTTTCAGTTGCCTATAGTCATTTTATTTCTTCAAATATTTCAATTTAATATTGCAAACAACTTCACAACATACAAAATGAATTATATTAATCCAGAACATATGTCAATGATTGAATTTTATATCTTTATCTTTTTTTTCAACTTGTGGGGATAAAAAAATAAACAGCAAAGCTTTGACAACAGCACCTTGACATAGTATGTAACTCCAACATTACCTTGAGAAGTTTAGAGCAGTAAACAGATAAAGTACTAAGAGGAGGAAAGACCATTTACTGTTGAAAATGTAAACGGAATGTTTTGGTCAGAACTGTATCCTTTTTTTTCCCAAAGTGGACAGTTTCTCAATTCACAATTGAAGCAGCATGCAGGTTTTTTTAATGTTTTCCTCACCTTCCATTTCCTTTTTTCTCAAATTCTTGGCAACGTAAACGAACCACAATGTCTTGAGGAATGTAATATAGTAATTTAAGTTGTGCGCAAATGACTGATTAGATCTTTTTTTAATTGTTTACAAGGTCATGAATATGTTCAATAAATAGACTGTAGTATCACTTTTACTGTATAAACTTCATCTTTTTTACATGCAGTCCATAAAATTTTTCATTTGACGGAATAATTTACCCTGTTAAGTATATATACAAATAGATATTTTCTCTTTTCTTTTTTTCTTACTCTCAATAAAATCTATACATTTGATTCACTATCTTCCCCTTTTAATGGTCAATGTGCATACACAGGAAGTGTCTATCCTTATAAATCGCCAACCAATTTTCTTTTTGCTATCCATGGTGAGCGCCCGCACAAATGACTGGGTTGTCCGACATTGTGAGTTGTAGTGACGCTTGTCTATTCCCCGGCAGCCATCTTTTGTGTATCCCATGGGGCTGCATTTGGTCTCGTAAAAGTATTGCTTCAGCTGGCCATTGGGCACCGGGACTTTCTCCAGAACCGTGACCGTCTGCCCAGACATGTCTATCGCTGTCTTTTTATCCACGGCCGTCACCCACTGGCTAATACTGTCACAAACGCTCAGCTCTCCGCGCCGTGACGGGTCAGAGTGTCGTCGAACCCTCATGGACATGTTGGCTGCATCCAGGTAGTTTTTGTATTCCTCCAAGAGAAAGAGAAGTGGTGGCTCCAAAGGCACTTGGTTGCTGATCATCACCCGCGACGCGTACAAGTCGACGTCTTTGGACTCCGCCACGACGTCCCCCTGGCTCTTGTCGGCGGGCCCGCTGCTGGCCAGCTGTGCCTCTCCCTCCACCTCCAGCAGCTCCTCGATCACCTGCTCGAACGTGTCCGTGAGTGACGGCAGCCCCCTTAGCTGGGCCCCGCCCCCGCTCTCTAGAGTCCCGTGGCTCTGTGCCGCCGTCGCTCCCAGGTAGCCCTCTGCTCTATGCCCCCGCATCCCGCCGGCGTCTCTCATGGGGGCAGCTTTCATGCAACTGAAGTACGAAATTACCATAGTAAGGAACAGGATGGTCATCACTCTTCTCACCTGGTGGAACTAAACATAGGGGAGGGGAGAGGGTGGAGAGAAAAGAACGAATCGTTAAAATTCATTTAAGAGCTGCAATATATCTGTGACCGACATTGGATGAGACTGAGGGTCTGGAATTCAACGGACCGTCTCTGCTAAAGCTCCTCGCTCAAGTCCGCTTTGTCCCTTTTAATACAGACGCGCAGTCCTGACATTGCACTGTTCCTGGATCAGGTCTCTGAGATCGGCAAATTTCAGAGCTGTTTTTTATTCTTCTTCTTTTCTTTTTTTCAAATAGCAGTGTAACCTGCTGCCTTTGGGACGTCATTACTCATGCAGCACGTCTGTCACTTCCCCGCAAGAAGCTAAATACAGAAGCACCTGAGGCATCATTAGAGGATGTGTGTGGCAGTTCTCCCATGAATACCTCACCTCCCCTGCCTCCCAGCCGCTCAAACTAGGCCATTGACCCGCCAAGTCCTACATAGTCAAGTTCCACCTCGCAGATTAACATTCACCCTCCCCTTAAATTTCATTGGCCGTACTGCAGTACTCATCAAACTCAGTCCGACTGACGCACTAGGGGACGGACTTCCTCTCCAGGCAACCTGCACAAGGTGTGGCCAATGACCAATTCTTAAAAACCAGACGAGGAAATTAGTATTAATACTCCTTTTCACCTGTAACTTAAAATTGTCTTCTGCAAGATGCTTCTTTGACGTTAGCAAGTCAGCAGACGCATTGATGGTTGAACTTTTGACTTCAAGTGAACAACAATGCCATGCCATAATATTTACAGAATTATCATAAATCAACCATTATTATAATAGCTACTTTTGTCAGGGTCCAAAAATTGGATTGACTTTTTATATTTTAACAAGGCATCTGAAAAAGTAAAAACTAATTTCTCTTTAAACAATATGCTTTTTAATTAACTCAAGCTTAAATCTATCCAGGCTCATCACCACAAGCATACAGCCAAGATTGGGAACTCAAAGTCTAACAGAGTGGGGATTTCTATACATTTCCCTGTCCTTTTGATGGAATAACCATTTAGACAAGCAATGAAGCAATAGCTAGAATGTTCAATTTGCATGCGAAACTAGTAAAGCTACCTTGTGTCATGATAAAATGTTTGTTTCCACATTTGCCAATTGCAACAGTGTACAGTATTTTATTTTTTAATATTGCAACTGTACAGTTCAATGAATATACTTGAAAAGTTGTAGCATTATGTCACATTGTACCAAGTTTCTGGATCACTGTAAATTTGTACCTTCATGTAGTGGACGCAAGATAGATTAGAAAGATTCTGAAACAAACACATTCTTGATAAGAATTAGTCCGTTTCCCCTCATTTTCTACATTCATTTTCCAAATACCAATGTGTAGCTGATACAAGATAAAATAAAATATGATGTTTTGTGTGATGTACTGTGTATGGGTCATTTCTGTAGTATAATATAGCATGTCATTTATGCTATTCAGCAACTAGCATGTCAAATACTAATGAAAGTCCCCAGTATGCACGTTTTGTAAATATGGGTTGTGGAAACCATGCGACTTGAATATTGAAGATATTTTTCTTTTACAACTTAATGGTACGAATGCAAAGATGACAAGAATACCATGCCACACATTATCGTTCATTGACAGTGCACGCAAGCACATTGTTCCAAGGTATTCAAACATCGCCCAGAGTATACCTGAAATACCTTGTCACATTAAACAATAACTTTTTGAAACAATTAATGGTAAGACGGAATGGAATTGTGCATGTTAGATTGTATTTGACTCAGGGAAAAGAGTTAGCCTTTGCAATCGTCACGGATTAGAACTGAATGGGCCTTACTCAAGTCACGTTGTCCATCCAGGGGGTTGCTCTTTAATGGAACTCCAACGTTGTAGAGAAAAACACTCAAATTTCTAAATGGTAAAACGCATCCCAATTTGTTAACTTACTGTAGTGCCCACAATTTAATATAGGACGCTACACCGGAACACTATGGGTTCAGGTTCCTGTTACAAGACTAATGCTGTGTGCTTGGGCCAGGTAATTCACACCAATTGATTCACAAGTTGAATTGTTTAAATGGGTCACAAGGTATAGTGTATGCAAACACTGAAATGAATGGCGCGTGCTAAGTAAATAAATAAAAATACTGGTCGGTTAAAATCACTTGGTAAATGTGGGCTTACTTTCTGCAATAATTATTTAGCATTAAACCTGATAAACCTGATACCCGATACTTCTGCAACAGAATCTTGCGTATCAATTGACATGCAGTCATCAGCCGGTCTGTGCACTGGGGCTAAAATATCAGGCAAGGTTGTTAATATTCAGTAATTGTTTCTTCTACATTTTCCACAAGATTTATCAGTCTGGGGTTTGTCTTTCGAGTTTGCTACACTCAAGAATGTACTGTACTTTCCAAAAGTTTTATCCGGTTGCTAGCATAGCATTGTAAACGACACAAATACTGGCAAATCCATTTACAGTATTTCAAAAAGCAAGTTTTAACATAAAATACCATGTATATACGGTGCATAGAATAGCTCAAAAATATGTGCACTACATTCATAACTACACCTCTATTCATAATTAAAGACCTTGTGTTTTACCGCATAATATGACTCTTTAATATATTCCTTTTGCAGAAGGGAGGTCTTTAACGGGGCATCGATATACACGCTCAATTCCCTCGCCTAACCTTAAAGAGACGCAGAAAGTGATCTTACCTTGCACAGTCCAATGAGTCACCACAATTCAGAAATGCGGGTGAATTTGTGGACATCTCAGTAGCTCACACTGCTCTTGCTCTCCTTTTTACAGGAGGCATTTAAAAATAGCCAGGATTGGTATAGCTTTGGCAGGTCCTCCACCGGGCTGAACCTGAACGCGTTTAGTGTGAACTGCCACTCGGGAAGGCAGCGCAGGAATATCATGGAAAGGCGAGAAAAGAAAACGCCCATTTAAAAGGCATTTGTTTCATTCGTAATTGGTGTCTAGGGCTGTAGTTATGATTTTCCAGCGCTGCAAGGACTACCATGGAGATACTCTGTCTATAAATAGGCGGGTTGGGAGTCCCATAGTCTCAATTCAGACTATTACATCCTTCCCCTTAATGAGCTGCTGAGCAGTTCTCTGGATCCTGCTCAATGACATGCCTTTTCAAACACACACATACACACACATACATGCATATACACATGCATTCAAACATGTATTAACACACTATTTTTAACTCCTCGTCCTGACAAGAACAACCTTGTAGCGTGCTGCAAATCATATAACCGTAGAAGATAGAAATCAATCATATCCATGTATAAATCTTAGTAGGGCTGTTGAATAACGACTGATATACCTTTTTACCAGATTTAATCTTCAATACACAGACAAATTGCAATGGAAATACATTAATTTGTTATAACATTAAGCACCATAGTTGTTCACATTGCATCGTTACTTGATATGGTTTCAGTATCACACTTACTTAACATGGAGGCACAAGTCACAAGAAAGGGCGACAATTTCAAATATATACTAGTTTTTAGTTTATATTATAATAGGAAATCACAAATTCTCAAAGCTAAATATATATAATACTGCAGTACATTACCTTTTCACATTGCTATTTATTACATTTTTATTTGTACTGGATACACATATATTGGGCATATTGCCAGGGCATTTTTCTAAAACCACTAGAATAATCTCCCAAGCATCCCCCACAATCAGATACTCAAACCAACTTAACCGCAGACAAAGTTTTATTCACATGGAAAACTGCTGCATACCTCATTCATTTCGAAAGGACACTACAGCTGCAGGAAACCTGTTTCTTTAAATGGAGCAGAGCAGGGAACAGTACCCAGCCACTGTCACTAGAGGGTGCTGGAGTCCCCTAACACACCGCCGGGTTTCAATCTTTGAAGTTCCTTTAATGTTTAGGCAGAGGTAGCCGCCTTTTTCTTTTTTTCTCCTGAAAGACTTTGAGGGCCAAGCCATCAGTGAAAGCAGAAGGGATGATGCGCAGTTTCACAACAGAAACATGCCAGAGGACGGACGTCACAGCCCTAGGTCTCTTGGTGAAGACAGAAAGGGAATGGGTGTTACTCAGCACTAAACAATTTCTCTCTGTTCCTCTGAGCCTTTTCTCACCGGGAACAACTTTTTTTTTTTCTAAGTTGGCAATTTCCGGTTTCCATCAGGAGAATCAATACGGCTTATACTCCCAATCAGCATCCTGTTAAACAGCAATCAAACCAATGAATCATTTTATTGCTGTGGGACTGCTCGGAATAATCGCAGCCTCCAATCTAATTCAGACCGGAAAAAAAACCATCTCCCAGAGCGACTGAATTTCCTCTCATTTAATATATTAAAAATAAGTGCATCTTCAGCTCTGGATTGGATGACAAAGGCACAATAACAGTTTCCTGGTAAATGTGTACAATTATATGTGTGCGTGCATTTCACATAATGTCTATGTTTATAAATATCTCAATATATGAATTATAAGCAAAATTTCAAGTCAAGACAATGATCCTCAATGATTTAAAGCTACATTTTTAAAACAAACCAAGTTACAAACTGTATTTGCCATTCTGTATCTATGCAACAGTCGATATAACTATAAACCGCCACCATAAATGGCCGTGCAAATTATTCAGTGTCTTTCTTTTTCATGTCTTTGTCAATTATGCATCCCTCACTGTGAGAATACTGTAATCTGTGAGAATACTGTAATCTCAGTATAAAGATGCCGTGGATTAGCACAGTATTTTAATCTGTTATGTTGCAGTGAGCTCTTGGGGAAGTCTATTTGTACTACGCTATATGCATACTGAGTTCACTACATTCATTTCCATTGAACACCGTACCAATTGATTGCTTCTAGTGGTCTTGCTTCTTACCAGGGTGTGTGAATGAAGAACACTGAGGTCCTACATAGAACGTTTCCCTAACGTTTCCCTAACATCTGCATTGAGGTGTCCGTGCTGAGTGTCCACTGCGTTCACCACAATGGCAGTGCTGAGTGTCCACTGCGTTCACCACAGTCCACTGCGTTCACCACAATGGCAGTGCTGAGCGTCCACTGCGTTCACCACAATGGCAGTGCTGAGTGTCCACTGCGTTCACCACAGTCCACTGCGTTCACCACAATGGCAGTGCTGAGCGTCCACTGCGTTCGCCACAATGGCAGTGCTGAGCGTCCACTGCGTTCACCACAATGGCAGTGCTGAGCGTCCACTGCGTTCACCACAATGGCAGTGCTGAGCGTCCACTGCGTTCACCACAATGGCAGTGCTGAGTGTTCCACTGCGTTCACCACAATGGCAGTGCTGAGCGTCCACTGCGTTCGCCACAATGGCAGTGCTGAGCGTCCACTGCGTTCGCCACAATGGCAGTGCTGAGTGTCCACTGCGTTCACCACAATGGCAGTGCTGAGTGTTCCACTGCGTTCACCACAATGGCAGTGCTGAGTGTTCCACTGCGTTCACCACAATGGCAGTGCTGAGCGTCCACTGCGTTCACCACAATGGCAGTGCTGAGTGTTCCACTGCGTTCACCACAATGGCAGTGCTGAGTGTTCCACTGCGTTCACCACAATGGCAGTGCTGAGTGTTCCACTGCGTTCACCACAATGGCAGTGCTGAGTGTTCCACTGCGTTCACCACAATGGCAGTGCTGAGTGTTCCACTGCATTCACCACAATGGCAGTGCTGAGTGTTCCACTGCGTTCACCACAATGGCAGTGCTGAGCGTCCACTGCGTTCACCACAATGGCAGTGCTGAGCGTCCACTGCGTTCACCACAATGGCAGTGCTGAGCGTCCACTGCGTTCACCACAATGGCAGTGCTGAGTGTCCACTGCGTTCACCACAATGGCAGTGCTGAGTGTTCCACTGCGTTCACCACAATGGCAGTGCTGAGCGTCCACTGCGTTCACCACAATGGCAGTGCTGAGTGTTCCACTGCGTTCACCACAATGGCAGTGCTGAGCGTCCACTGCGTTCACCACAATGGCAGTGCTAGCCCGCAGACCTGTTGCACTGAACAGTGCGGGAGACTGAGGAATGGAGAGCTGTAGCTCTGAGAAAGAACAGCTGCTCGGGTCCCTCTTTTCAGGCAGATTGTTTTGAGAGAGGAAGGTAGGGCTGGATTGGTGGGTTTACATTGTCTGCTTGCTTCCTCTCCTGTTACTGTGCCCTTTGCAGTATTTACTCAATTCCCATGCCAAAGTGAGATTTAAGTCAAATCCTCCGCAGATTTGAGAAGCTCTTCCAACGTGAAACGACTGCCACAACGGACATTTTTCTGCTCTGCAGTGAACACGATGGCAGTGGCCCAGGTCTCCGCGCATTTCAAATATGGGCACCCACATCCATCACTGAGGGTCTGTGTTTTTCCTCACGATGGGCATCTAAATCGCTATTATCATTACCTTATTCTGATCCCGTCGAAGAGAGGCTGGCCCCTCCCTCCTGTCTTAGGTACGGTTACACTGTTGTAAACGTCTGGATATGACACTCGAGTTGTTTACATTCCATGCTGGTGGAGACACCGCTTGCCAGCTGAAGTGTGGTTAAATAAGACTTCTGTTTCGCCTCTTGCCAATTAAGACATTCACGGGTCGACCCTGTAAAAGCTACATGTCTTGAATGGTATGCTTGAGCACATTCTCATTCCTTTGTCGTCTTTAAAAGGCCTTGATGCAGAAAAGGTTTGGCACACAATAAAAATGCATGATGCAAAGATACCCCGTTTAAGCATGTTCTTGGCCTATTTACACCCTTCGGTACACATTAGTGGGAAACTGGCAGTCTATGTGAGACTTGCTATGCGAAACAACCCAGGGCAAGTCTACATTGGTTGTTCTCATTATAAAGATAATACATGTTACAGTGAATTACTAATCAATGCCAATGTACATTCAATCCAATTTCAATTTAATGCACTCCTATACATGGCTTTTTAAAGACGGATCTGAACTATAATGGTAAATTGCTGCCAGAATTGCACAGCACTGTTTTTTGGGATTTGGACCGTACCCGCCATTAGTGGCTTAACTGCCACCAGGTGCTTTTGTTGTCCCACAGGCATATCACACACAGAACTTTCTGGAGTCCCACTGGAGCCGCTTAGCTACCCAGGAATCTCATCTGTCGAAGCCCATTGAGCAAAAACAGCAAGAGCAAACTTCAAGAAGACCTGTGAGTGCTAAGACCCTCAAAATCTTGGATGAAATCTTTATTTACAAGAATGTTACAATTAACCCCTTGCTTTTCAGTGTACCCTATCCTTATACTTTATACTTAGTTTTCTTTCAATACATAGTTGAGTTTTGATGTAAATGATCTTTATCTCTTAAATGTAACCCAATATTCAACAGTCAACTGAGCAATTGATTGCACACAATACGCTTCTCTATTTTCCCCCTATATTTAACATAAAATAAGTGGTAGAGTAATTCATTAAATGCGTAAAGCATAAAAACAAACCAATAAGTTAAAGAATGAAAAGGGACAAACTCCTGCTGTATCCATAACTCTGTACGACTTATTCTCATCCTTCCTGCTCAAAACATGGACCTTCCTAAAGGCTCCTAACTTAGAAATGACTAAAAGCCAATTTTCTCAAGGCACAATTACTTCTGACATGTGCGAGCTAAAACCCTGCTATTGATATTTTAAACCATTTAGACAGGTATCTTTTATTTCAGTCACGGAAAAGGCAAAGGACATGAACCTCACCACAAACAAATAGTGCAAGATATAGTTAACCGTTGTCGAGAGGGAAGTGACTTCATAGTAAACAGCTGTTAGACTGTTAAGACAATAAGCACAAATTTGGCGATGCTAATCAAAGAATAATCCAAGGTAAATACTTCATATAGCCAGCTAACCAGTCAGGTGCACAGTCCACTAAGAATAATGAACTTACATTTTACTGGTATAGCCTCTAAATTCCATGCCATAGGTTGAATTAATCTGTCTGACATAATAGTCCTTTTTGTTCCCACTTCTTGGTTTCTATTTAGTACAAAATGTACTTCATATAACCCCAATCGCTTTCCTTTGCACAGAACAGCTCTTATATAGCTATGATACAATGGCGCATACCTTGCGATCTAGCTGGAATAATTTATCCAAGTAAACAAATTTCATTTCTTAAATGTTGTTCTATCCGGTCCAGATTCTGCCTGGGCTGACATTTTAAAAAGCCATATGAACACATCACGTATATCAAGCCTTGTTCGAATACATTTACCAGACAACAGTTTTTTGTTGTTGTTTGTTTGTTTGTTTGTTTTTTAGGAAAATTAAGTAAAAGCATTTTTTTAAAGAAACTCTTCACACAAACATGCGAAACATTCTCTATGAACTTTCCAGCATCTTCCCGGCCTGCAATTACAGTTCGGTAGTGTTGTAAAGACAATTGTACAGCTCAATCAAACCAGCAGTTGCATATTTAAGTACGCTTACTGTAAATTGTGCGCCCTGTAGCCAGAACACTCCACTTAATCTGTCAGCACTCAGCGGATGCAGTAAAGAGGAAGGCACTTCACAGATTAACTACTTATGTTCTGATTATTAATGTATAGGTTTCAATTCTTCCGTTAATGAGAACCGGTTGTGAAATTCCCATTATTGTCTAATTTTACGTCTCAAACGGCTAAGCGACGACATATTGTATATGTATTGTATTTGTTATTACTTCGCATTGTTTGCGATTTGTGTAGTATCACTGTGATATAGCCTATGAATAGACAATATCATAAACAAACGACGTTCCTTTACATGCATTTCACTAAAATGGTTTTATAGGTTAGTATGCCAACATTGCCTAAATATTTGAAATTCTTCCGATTTTTTCTAAAATAGCCAAGCAGTGAAGCGGAATAACATCTCGTCGTGCTGGTACTTTCGTCAAAATGAGTCATACAACCACTTCCCTAATATGTACGCTAGATGGTGCATTTGTCCACTGATGTATCTAAAATTCCAAAAACGGTAACATAATATGTGAGACGCAGATAGACGGATGTACGAACGGATGGATAGATAGAAGTTCACCTTTCAGTTAAGCCCTAACCTCAAGCATTTTCAACTACACAAAATAAAGTGTGAAAAATAATAAAATAATACTCAATATTTCAAACACAAAGTGTAGCCTACAATTGTACACCCCGTTTTAAAGCGAAATGAGGTCTAACGACACAGGTTGTTCTAACGTTCATGTGACATAAATCTATCATACTTTCAGAGTGATTCTGAATCATTAACGTTCTTAGGGAAAGTTCAGCTGATGCGTAACCATCATAGAGCATTCGCACTCTCGAGCTACAGAGGTTAAGTTTTATGGCACAAAATGTTAACTATTGTGGAAAAATATCTAACCTTGTTCAGCTTTACTTGGTAAGTGGCAGCAAGATCACCAGATCACAACTTGATTCTTGTTTAAAAGCATAAAAGATTCCTTCTTCCAAGGCATTTCCCGCAATTTCCTCTAGCTGCACGAAAGCACCGATTGGGGATGGTTTTTAATCCGTAAATTCATCCTCGACTTGTGAGGTTAACCGGTTTGAGGGAGAGCTAGCCTTTACACCAGGGTAAGCCTGAGCATAACGTCTCAAGTTTCTTATAAAGTCTTAATGAGCGCATCAAACTTTGTATTTGCTTAGCAGCCTGTCTGTTTTTAAGACCTAGCCGATTCTATAATCACTTGGTGTTTTGACTGTCCTCAGATTAGGCTAAGTGGACACTCGGTTGCCTAGCCTGCTGTCAATATGCCCAATCATACATTTAATATGATTATTACAACGAAATCCCTTCCATCGGTGACAACTGTATTTCGTTTAGAATGGGGGAGCTCTGGCAATGAGTTATTCCTATCACGTAGGCTATTCACTTTCAATCATCAACGCCGGTACTGAGTAAAATAATGAATTATAAACAAATATGCAGACTATAACATACTAAAGATACTCCAATACAACAAGAAATAGGCTACTCCATACATTTTTCTCTACACTAAATTAATTCAAAATTGTTCCTCCCACAACTTCGAAAACGGGTCAGAAAGTTACAATTTCGAAAACATTTCTTGCATTAAAATACCCCCCCAAAAAACTTCTACGAAGCTACGTTGACCCCATTCTCGTTCCCTATTAGAAATTCAATCAAGATAATAACACCGTTTCTTATTAATGAACTAGCCGATAGGATTACACTGCCGCCTTTCAAGCAAGCAACGTAGTGGCTGCATTTGTAGGATCCACCACTTGATTACTTTTGGAGACTTTCCCCCTACGTGCCGAAAAACAAACAAAGTCTTAAAACAAATAAGTAGAAACCTACCTTTTACTGCCTAGTCGTAAAGGAGACCATCAAAAGGACAGTTTCATTTGGAAGGATTTGGAAGACTCCCTATGTAATTTTTAAAGCTATATTTTCCTTCGCCTCCCCGGGAATTTGAAGTAGTCTGTTCAGCTTTGGAGCAAATAGATTAAATTATTGATGGTGGAAATTGCATGGTTGAGGTAATGGACTCCCATGACTGAGCGGTTCCATTGGAGATCGGTTGAGACAAGAAGATTGGATGCTAGCACATGAGCTATTGCGCGTTGAGAGACTTCGGTAGCTTTGAATGAAGGTTTCATTCCTCGCTACTACAGTAACTAACTACATCATGACGTCGCAGCATGTGACTCCGCCACTGGCTGAGTGACCATAAACACATTCAATCGTAGAGATGAAGTAGCCTAATCTATAAGAGCCAGAATTTACCGTCACTACTGACCTCTTGGGCAGAGATGCAAAAGACCGAACGAAATTAAGCAATTTACATAAAGGGAAAACACCGCCCACGCAAGCTTGTGAAGCAGAAGCTGACATTGGATCTAAACCATGACAGTGCTCCGGGTTTTCTGGCTGCCGTTCCAGCGTGGTTTTCACGTAATTCCAGCTCCTGGCTGGCTCCAAAGCATTCTGCTCCAGCACAGGAACTGCTCCGTCGCAGCCCAACACCGTTGCTCACATTCCTGGAGCCATACAATTTAAAATGAACACCGGTTAATTAAAACAGAAATGAAATGTTAACGTTCAGTTTTAATGTATTTTGAAGGCACCATGAACACAGCTTACATAAACAGTTCACATTGATTTCACTAAGCATATTCTGTCCATGTAATAGAGGGTGTTAAGGAGCAGTTTCATATTTATTGGCGGTATAAATGGTAGCCAACGTCGGATATAATGCAAAAAATAGAACGCTTACAAATCTTAGAAAAAAATATAGTCATTGTATCTGTGGTTTATTTATAACCAAAACAGCCAAAGGTCCAAAGAATGAAGTTATCCAGTGGCAGTCTTTGGTTTGGCCAATGGCAGCACATTTTGGTAATCAGGATTGAGCTCACAGAACCATTTCTTTTTTGGAGAAACTTGGCAAGAAAAGACTTCCTTCTATCCACTAAACACTTCTGAACGATCTGTATACCATGAGTTTGACCCTGAATGTAATTGATTTACTAAACAAGTTAATTATAAAGGATTTATGAATAATATTGTTTTTTAACAACAATCACACCATCCATTCATTCAGAAATGTTTAGACTCAAGTTAGATTGACAGCTAGAAATTGTAATCATGTTGAAACTAATTTGAACGTGTGTAAGATAGACTTTGGGCATTTTACAGTGCATATTTCAACCAACAGGGTATTCAAGGGTAGCCCCCCCCCCCCCCCCCCCCCCCCCCTCTTTCGTTAGGAATCTGGAATTGCTCCTATATATCATGTGTATTACCTTATAGGTATTAGCTTATGACTAAATTGCACTAAAACAGGAGGAGGAAATGATCTCAGCCATTACAAGTGGAGAAGACTCCTTTGGGAATTGACCCCTAATAAAGTAACTGGGCAGGATAAATTAAAATCCAATCCAAGGTGGTTGTATCATTTCTAGTGCATCTAATTTAATAAAGACGACAGGAAGCACAGATTTATCCACTCCTCTTGTTTAACACAACAGTGTAGCAGCTATAGAACCGTAGCTTCAGGTATAGAACCTTAGCTTCAGGTATAGAACCTTAGCTTCAGGTCCTCCATTTCTCCTGTATCTACAGATCTAGCTTCAGCTCTGCTTCAAGGTTTGCTTTCAATGTGCCTGTGCACAGCCCTGAATCCAGGTTTCAATGTGCCTGTGCACAGCCCTGAATCCAGGTTTCAACACTGCCTCGGGCTCTGGAATAGCTCCGGGATGGAGCTCAGCCAAATTTAACTGGAACCCGTATCATCATATCCCCTTTGGGATGAATCTTCATAACTTTAATGCTTAAATAAGGTTGAAAGTGGCAACAACAGGCAAAGATTGATTATTATTTAGAAAATGACTGCTGCAACTTGAAGTTTAAATTCAAGCATATTAAAAGTGGATTTCATAGCTTTAATAAACGTTTTAAAGGCCGTGCCTCCATCAACACTTGACCTACAGTCAAATCATTTTAGTTCAGTTTGATTAAATAATAATGATAATATATAAATGATCAAATAACAACATCTGTGTTGAGCAGGTTACGTAACAAAAAAAGCTTTGTGCAGCTGTCTATTATGTAATGTTCCATCAACATAAACTATTCTTATGCACTGCAGACAATCATGAGCTATAACTGTTATAAGTGTAGGCAATCCCCCTCTGGTGTCCATTCACAAATCTTACAAAGCAGACTGTCGCTCAGGTTTGTGGCGGTAGACTCAGGTGGAGAGCGTAATCTCCAAGTTTCCAAAAGGTGGCAATGGGACTTTCTGCTTATGATTGTACCTCCATGTTGTCAGTGATGCAAATGTAAAGTGTGGGGGGGGGGGGGGGGGGGGGTGGAGAGGTTGTGGGGGGGTGGGGGGGGGGGGTGGAGAGGTCGTGGGTGGGCTAAATTAGTAATCTGGCTGGGTTCCCGTTTTGGAACCCATGTAATTAAATATTTATTATGCCATATTTGTTGTAGCTATTATAATTTTTCTTTTGCAGAGCTAATGAAGTGAAGGGGCTCAACTGGGCTGATCTCAGCTTGATGGTGCTTCTGCTAACACCTGCTCCGTGACTCAGCCCAGCCCTGGGATGTGCTAAAATGAATGCAGCTCTCCCACAGGATCGCAGAAGGTGAAAGGAAACTCTGGATGACAAAGAGTTGCATCAGCAAATACTGAACGACATGACTCCAAGCAAACCTGCATACAACACAGTATGCTGTTCTAGCCAGGTAATTCATAAATAAATCATTTTGCACCCCATTAAAAAATTTACAAATTTGGAGATTCTGAGAATATAACTGAATGTGGGATGTATCCTACCCAGGGCTTACGTTTTATCATATATATCATTATAATGTATATGCATTTTTGGTGGCTGTATGTTTTGAATTATACGTTGATATGAATGCACCTCACTATACTTTGAAGACAAATGATCTGAAATGTTTAATAGAATGTGTTACACAATGGATATGCCATGTCAGTTATTGGGTTTGGAATAATTATTTATATGTCTGCATGTCTCTATGTTAACGATTGTGCAAATCACTCTGTACGTCTGATAGATCATTAAATAACATTAGCATAAACATTTTCACTGAAATGGTGAAACATTCCTATCACCCACCATGAACGGATCAGAATCTGTAACTATCTGTGTCTTGGTGTGCTCTGTGTGTTTTAATATCCTGTATCGTTCGTGCAGTTTCCTAATCTAGGTTTCTCATAAGTTATTCATGTACATGCTAATGAGCTTCTCCGGCAGCTCCTTTGAGTTCCGGTCTTACCAATTCTGCATCACTTCCTGTGTGTCCTCTGCAGACACAAGAAAAACGAGATTGAACACGGAAACGGCATCGCGGAACAGCAAGGATCGTGAGCGTTTGTTTAGGAGCGTGTCAGCTGGCTCACATTTAGACCTATAGCTGCACGTCTCTCCCTGGAGGCAGGGCAGAGTCATGTGTACTTACGTCCTTCGTACAAATGACAGTGACACTTATCGAGGGCTCAAGCCGCTAATTCCACGACGCATTCTGAGTCTGTTCAGTGAGCGACCGACTGAGTGCTGTGAGAATGACCCCTCCGCTGAGTGCTGTGAGAATGACCCCTCCGCTGATGTCACGCCACATGGAGAGAGCTGCCCCGTCTGCATTCGCACAAGATGAGTTGACAGATTTCTGTCTTCCTCCGTTTTACCAGATCGTTTCAAATGCCCCATCATTGGCGGATCACCTTGGGGTTTATCTTTATTGAAAAACCTTCAGTTAACTCAATCGGGATGTCAGATGGGTAGTACCGTGTCAAATCCAGCACTGACGTCATTGAGGACGTCAGTGGCTGTAGTGAGCCTCCAGGAGACCTGATGTCTGAGATCTGATAACACTCAGCTGTAAAAGTGTTCATTTATGTATAGGATGGCTATTTTCGCCCCTGCCTGAGTGCTGCAGTCAACTAATGTACTACAGATCTGGATCTTTTTGGCATAGTGGGCTAAAAGCCCATCTGTACGTATACTTGCTGTCCTATTGTGATCAGTTCTTATAGTAGTTCTCAAATCACACAGGCCACTTGTGCAAATACACAAGACCCTGAACAAACGTGAAACGGAAGCTTGCCCAGTGCAACATCACAAGTTAAAGGAAGTGAGCATTAAACCATAAACCTTATTCGTGCTACCACACAGCAGCTCAAAGGTATGGCACTACGACCAAGTGAAAGGCATCATGTCTCTTCCACCTAGTGGCATAAGGCCATGGGGCATTATGAGAGCTACAGTCAACTGGTGGCATGTCTAATGTCATTTTGTGTTGTGTAATATATAAATGTCTTGCATTCCAGGCTGTTTCAGTCTTTATTGGAATCATAATTATCAAACATATTGTTAATTGCTGTGATTTCTATATTTCCATGTAAGATTAATAAAGGTTGATTACGGAATGGTCCTATTTTTAGAGGCTGTCCCGATTCTCCTCTGCTGGTATTTTGCCGTATATCAGGCGTATTTTGGACGCTGTTTGTGCCATATCAGGTTTATACACTTATGTAGAGATCTGTCAGCCTTCCAGGGCCTGAGCGTGCCCACTCTTCTTGTCACGCATAGAGAGAATGTCCCTCGCAGTCTGTGAGTGGGTCTATGTATTTATAAACCAAGTTCAATACTGGATACGTGACGCTCGCCCCACTGGTGGTGGCGATGGTGGGGTGGTGGTGGCGATGGTGATGGTGGTGGTGATGGTGGTGATGGCGATGGTGATGGTGGTGGTGGTGGTGGTGGCGATGGTGATGGTGGTGATGGCAATGGTGATGGTGATGGTGGTGATGGCGATGGTGGCGATGGTGATGGTGGTGGTGGGGTGGTGGTGGTGGGGTGGTGGTGGTGATGGTGATGGTGATGGTGGTGATGGCGATGGTGATGGTGGTGGTGGAGATGGTGGTTGTTGTGGTGGTGGTGATGGTGGGGTGGCGATGGTGATGGTGGTGGTGGTGGGGTGATGGTGGGGTGGTGGTGGCGATGTTGGGGTGGTGGTGGCGATGTTGGGGTGGTGGTGGTGATGGTGATGGTGGTGATGGTGGGGTGGTGGTGGAGGTGGTGGGGTGGTGGGGTGATGGTGGGGGGTGGGGGGGTGGTGATGGTGGGGTGGTGGTGGTGGAGGGGTGGTGGTGGCGATGGTGATGGTGATGGTGGTGATGGCGGCGATGGTGATGGTGGTGATGGTGGTGGTGGTGTGGTGGTGGGGTGGGGGGGGGCTGGTGCTGGTGGGGTGGTGGTGGCGATGGTGGGGTGGTGGTGGTGATGGTGATGGTGGGGTGGTGGTGGTGGGGTGGTGGTGGCGATGGTGGGGTGGTGGTGGCGATGGTGGGGTGGTGGTGGTGATGGTGATGGTGGTGGTGGGGTGATGGTGGGGTGGTGGTGGCGATGGTGGGGTGGTGGTGGTGATGGTGATGGTGGGGTGATGGTGGTGGTGGGGTGATGGTGGTGGTGGTGGTGGCGATGGTGGGGTGGTGGGGTGGTGGTGATGGTGGTGATGGTGGGGTGGTGGGGTGGTGGTGGTGGTGGGGTGGTGGTGGTGGTGGTGGTGGCGATGGTGGGGTGGTGGGTGGTGGTGATGGTGGTGATGGTGGGGTGGTGGGGTGGTGGTGGCGATGGTGGGTGGTGGGGTGGTGATGGTGATGGTGGGGTGGTGGTGGTGGGGTGGTGGGGTGGTGGTGATGGTGGTGATGGTGGGGTGGTGGGGTGGTGGTGGCGATGGTGGGTGATATTGGTGGTTGTAGGGGAGGGTTTGAGGGTTTGGTTTAGTGCTGATTCCAGATAGACGTTGTCCATTCCATGCAAATGAGCCAATTGAAAAAGAATGAGGGGATTAATAGAGGTCACAGAGAAGATGATGCGTACCATCTGCATGCCTTCTGGGAATCTGGAGCGCATCTATTGATAGAGCTCTGAACAAGTCTCAACCCTTTGAACATCTGCAGCGACACAGAGGGCAGTTGTGTGACTCATAACTATATAAGTCTTGTGTAAAATGAATACCTGTAAGCATGTTTGCTGTTTAAAAAATGATGAGTGGAAATTTCTCAATTGCACTTCCATTGTGAGCTTAAAATTCTCCAGAAGAAATGGAGTCAAATAATTAGTATAATAAAATGAGCAACTAAGCTAACCAGCCTTTGCTGCATTCACAATGGAGTTGGGTGAATGCAGTGCAATTGACATAGAAGGCTGGACCCAGTTCTGGTGGAAAAAGTAAATTAGGATTTATGGCACAGAAAACCCTAATTCACAACCATGCCTCAAATCACTTCTCACCTGTAAGGATGCGTAGGGAATTTGCATGTGTGTGAGTTCTAGAATTTTAGTAAGCATGACCAAATGAAAACGGCTCATTATCCAACGAGGAAAAAAACGCTCATTTGTCATTGCTGTACATTTCGGCAAATGATCAGAGATGGGATTTAAGGGAATTTTCATGGCTAAATATGTGTGGTAATATTCAATAACATAATCATACTTGATAGCTTGACAGCTGAAAAGTTGCCCTTCCCACTAACCAAAGCCTGTGAAAATGATGTGGGTACTCAGTGAAGAATGCGGAACCATGCGTTCATGAATCAAATTGTGTACATTTGCATGGATGTATATGAAGGGCGTGCCAGACAAACAGCTGAAAGCAAATTCCATTACTTCAGAATGTAAAATGCTACATGAATCTGATTCAAGTTTTTTTTTACGCGAGGTCAATGCCAACGAATCGATGACCTAACAAGCCGTTGAGGATAGTACACTTAAAATCAAGTTCAGTTAGAGAGAATACAACATTTACTCCGTTAATGTCCAAGATCTTCTGTCTGTAACTACCTGTCACTACAAGTCCAACAGTGATGTGAACAATCTCCCCTTCGTAACACACTTCCAACTTCTTTCTGTTTCTCAGTGGTCTAAGACACTAGTCTTGGCACAGCCCTGCTTTTTGATTACCAGAAAGTACATTATCCACTGGCAAAGGCCAAAGTTCAGTCAGTCTCTTATTCAAGAGAACATGTAGACTGGGTTCTGGATGTTATTAGGTTCTTGTAGTTTAAGTGCCCTCTCAGTTACTCTGGACAGGTTATACAGAAATGTCTTCATTGCTGGCTAAGCTGATGATGATAGTACAGAACCCTTGACCAACCTGCTCTTTTTCCAGTATATAAAACACAAGTTTGATTTTTCATTTCACCAAAATTTGCTACCAACCAATCAAGATGACAACAGCTCTTAGGAGAAGACACCCAGCAAAAAACCAGAACCACAGTTAAATAGTTCAATACATGTACTGCATATAGAAAACCAAACTGACATGCTTTGTACCTGGATATAAATCCAAAAATTATTTAGTTCAGTTGAGCAAGACATGACATATGGACATAATTGAATGTATTGGCAGATATTGATGCATTTTCTCTGCATTATTTGCAGTGTATATATTAAGAACAATCATCTATGTACAGTCATGGGTTAAGAATGAACTATCTTTAGAACATCCAAAGGCAGAAATAACACAAACATTCCATACGCTCACAAAAACACATATAGAACACAAGGTTGCACATACATACCTAAGTGTCATGCAAAAGGACTGAAAGGAGTCTTTGCAGAGCTCTTGTTGCCAAGCACCGCCAGAGATGCTTGTTTCTGCAAACTCTTCACTCATGCAGGAGGAAGGGACCTGTGCTTTTCCCACATTTCGGAGAACACTGCTTGTTTTTATATTCTATGCAAAACACCTGCAAGTGGGTGGACAGCTAACAAAGCTGGGATGAGCATTACGCCCCCTCCAGAGACCCTGGCCGGACCATTAGGGTCAAAGGTAGTGGGTGAGAGTGGGATATGCAGACAGATGAAGACGTGCACACACAACCCGCTACGTGCACACGCATGTGCATGCGCGCGCACGCTCGCCACACAGGCAGACACACGCCGGCACACACACACACACACACGCATACATACATACATACACACACACACAAACAGACATACACTTACAGACACGTACGCAAACAAACACAAACAAACAATTTGACCCAGCATTTTAAATATATTCCAATAATTTGATTATAATTTTATAAACCAGTACATAACAAATGTAAAGCGAAAAAACAACAGCGAATAGTGTCGCACTTTCCGGTCTTGGCATAATTTGTTACCTGCTACTGCGTCCCAGAGTAATTATATGTATATACTTGAACAAAGAGAGAGAGAGAGAGAGAGAGGGGGAGAGAGAGAGAGAGAGAGAGGCTGAATGATATTCAATCAAGTTGGTATTTTGTGAGAAATGTAAAACTGCCCGCATACCCACAGCAAATCGCGTTTCTTGAAAATTCAAAATAATAAACTTATCGCCTGTTTCACCGGTTGATCTAGTTTCTTCATTTCTGCGCGTTTTCTGTTTTAAAAGACTCACTGTTTTTTTCTTATCGGAAACATAAACAATAATTCGTGATCCATTTATTCTCCTTACACTTCTAGATTTTTTAAATGATGAGCATCATCATTATGGCTGTTGTTTATTAGTAAACGATTAAGTACTTTCCATTTACGCAACCAAGTATATTGTCACTATCACGAATATTTTATGGAAAACATATACACGTAGCTACATGACAATATAGTACAGACATCCACATTTCCCACGGGAGTTTGGTGAATTATGACTTAAATCATACCGCACACCATTGCGGATAATAAAATGCGCCTGCAACTGAAATACGTAACGATAAGTCAACCTCTTTCAAAACTTCATGAAAGAAAGCTAAAGACTTGACCTGTAAACGGAGCGATTGTTTAATGATTTTCATCATTTTCCACCTCTGAATAATTCCTCAATAATAAAAAAAAAACGTATTAACTGTACATTTCTACATCAATATAACATATCATGTTATCTGGAATGAAACCTACCATTTTCAGATTTGTTATTGACGCCCACCCCAACTCTGCAGCGCTAAGAGTGGGGAAAGGGGGGGGCGGCGAGGGAGATTCTCGGTAAGATAACACAACCCCATTTATGGACTGATCCGATGACGTACATTGCAGAAAGTTCTATAAAAAACCCTTCATACATACAAAGTGTGTCGTGCCACCCCCCTACCCCCCCCTTCCCCCACCCGCCCCCGTTCTCCCCTCCCCCCACACGCCCACACCCACACCATCAACCCACGTCTCGCTCTGACTCTCCTGTGACAAAATATGATATCCCAGGCAAAAAAAAGGGAAAATAAAAAAACGACTACATTACTAATATGGATAATAGCGTAGACGCGCAATTAACAACATATAATATTTTTACACAAGATCCCAAGTTTACACAAATTGTTGCATATCTGATCTGCCATAAACCTCTTAAAATGAAACGAAACATAGTTTTGGTGAGTTAATGCTCTTATTTGTCTGAATGGTTCCCACGACCACAAAATGTAAATATAAATATATTATTACCATTATTATTAGGCTACAGTTGTTGTTTCCAAAACGTAATTTAACATTTTTAAAAAAAATCTAAATTGTAATTTATGAGGAACTCGTAGAACTATTGAAATCTAACTTAATTATTAGGCAAGTTTATTTTCAATCATGAGTAAATAACGGGCTGAGATGAATTCCGCACGACAGGTTCTTGATTAAAACAGTGCTGAGCGCCTGTAGGCGTTGATATCTTGGGGGTTCTCTTGCAGCTGTATGTTTGACATTTAATCAGTTTGCCATGAAATCAGATTCTTGTAGCAGAAGCGGAACACAAAGGAAAAGCGGACACCGGCAATATCCACCGTTTCCTTCCAGGCTTCCAAGACGGATTTCGGCTTTGAAGTCAGAAAATAATCATCTTGGGGGTATTATCAAAAAGCGGCCGATTTTTTGCTTTGACTGTTTTGCTTGTTTTGTTTGCATAGACGGTTCTCCATCTACAGTGCCCATCTGCTCAGAGCCAATTCCTTATCCTGCATTCTTATCGCTGCCTCCATCTAACCCCGCCATAAAATTGTCAGTGTCTGACCACGCCTATCTACCGTACCCATATGTCCAAATAGGCTAGCCTACGTGAGAGCAAATCTTTTTTCAGCAATCATTTTTTGGGTCATATAGGCAATATATAGGCTATTACAGTGTGAAATGTTGTTATAAGGCATGCATTTCACTGGAAGTGCCCTCCGAGGTTTTTTTTTTTGCGTGTAGCGCAGCGCGGGGACAAAGAAGCGGAGCAGGTGATATCAGCGCTGGAGTAAAAGCGCAGTATGAATGAAACCAAGAAGCGCCCGTAGTAAAACACAAGAGAGACATCAACGGGATGACAGAGGGTGGGGAGATGCTACAGCCACGGTTAAACACATTTGAGTGTTTGAATCACTTAACACACAGCGGATCAATACAGCGATTATGGAATTAAATATTTTTGCGTTTAAGCAATGTCGACAATATAGATAGATAGATAGATAGATAGATAGATAGATAGATAGATAGATAGGAATGCATTTACTACCGAATTGCATATGATTAGTCTAATTCGTAGTATCTTTAAGTTTCCACCTTTTCTTCATGCTCACTGTGTGCCGCACGAAGTAGCAAGGACTGTAGCTTGTGTTGCTAAGGCTTATATTTTATTAAAGACATGCACCATGTTATGCTGCCAGAGAAGAGAATTGCTATTGCGCATACAAAAGTTCCATTTACAAATACAGGAATCCCTTTAGCAGTTAACCCACCCTAGATACGGCGAATGGATGTATATTCAATTTGAACAGCGAGATACTGAATAAACGGACAAATGCAGTCTGTTTATTACGGGTGACTTGTCTCCGATTTACAGCCTACAAATGTATAATGACAATATAACTTTACAGCCATTTAAACACTTCTCATAGTTAGGCCAAGTGACCGATATTTTATGATGACTAATATAAAAGCTTAGTATTGTAGGCCCACGTATATGTAGACATACAAAACAAATGTTAAGTTTACGATTTGTTTTAGAATTCGCGTAGTCTTCTTACAATGGCTATGATTACAGTACATCGCTCAGCTACCTCGTCACAAAAGCATGATGGCATTTTAAAAAGCAGAAATGTAATTCGCCTACTATTTGAGAACACATAAAATGTACACAGCCAACACCATGATATGAATGACCAGATGAATGTCTGAAACAGGGGTTGCGATTGATTGAAATATTTAATTGTCTTACCTTTTTAACAGCTGACAACCACTATCAGTGGTTAGATCTCCAAGACCAACACTTGCATTTCCCAAAGTTAACGCTGTATATCAAGTGGAGCTTACAAAGAACGCACAACGCACAGTGCCTCTAAGATTTCAACTTTCACATGCTCTAAGCGGCGACAAAACTCCAAGCGCAAAGCAACCAGGCTTTGTTCTCTATTCTTATCTTTTTCTTTTTTTTACATCACTGGGCTTCCACAGAAAGTGATTAACAAAAAGAGAAGGGAAAAAAAAAAAAAAAAAAACACAAAAACCCCCAAAACAATTCCCTAGCTTTGGCAAAGAACTGCAAGACTTAAAAGTTGATGTCCACTTGGAGATTTAGTCCGCTGCGTTCAACGACTCCGATGCCTCTGTCCAGCGTGCTGAAAACATACCATAGCTAGGGTTACAGGGGGGCAAAAAAAAATCTATACTTTCGTTAAGTGCCACTTGATATTGCTTTACTCTATTGCTTCCCCACGCCTTGTCACGTGAATATTTCCTTGCCAAGCCCGTCCTGTTAATATTTGATCACATGTTGGCCGGACCGTTTCCTAACAAAGGCAGCACTTACTAAAAAATCCCGTCATATTCCTCTAAATGGGACATCCGCAAAGCCGCCACCAGATCCTAAATAACACCAAAACAGTTCCACTGCTATTTTGTTTTGTTGCACTGTTAGAGTCCTTTAGGGTCGAGACCAACATGTCTACACATGTTGCATTTCACTGGCATCGCACTTGAAAAGAATGCTCAGTATATACCATAAACCTCGCAGAAACACACTACACACTGCACCCCGAAAGATCTTATCACGATTTGAACATTCCCACAGACATATGAATGTATCTGCATTTCACCCACCGGTGATTTTTGATCCAAAACGTAAAAAATGCTGAAATGCAAAGTTTTACATAGGCAACATTATTTCCCACACCAAACGCAGACCTTTTACAAGGAGCTTGAAAAGGGTATAGTCCACCGTCCAACCAAAATTAATTTTCATTCTTGTCTTTAATCGTAATCATTTTTGTTAATTATTCTTGCTTTGTTCCCAAGATACTCACCATTTTCCCCTAAGCTGTCCTGGAGATAGAAGTGTCTTAAAATCCACTCACTCCAACAGATGCTGGTAGGTAATGTGTCTTGTTTGAAGTCATCATATGAGAACTTCTGCTGTGCTCAGTATATCGCCCACCACTTCGGTGACTTATGAATCTAATAACCCTTTGCAATATCCGCGTGCTTAAACTCGCCAACACCTTAGTGGCTCGACTGACAGGACAAGCAGCGACCAGCTGCGATTTATAGAAAACCTATAGATTTACGCAATGCCTTCGCTCAGACAAACGCTTTTTCTGGCATACGTGATTGTAATAAACGATGGGAGTCAAGTTAAAGAAGGACCAAAATTGACCATTCAGTAGACTACATCACCTCCATTTTGTAACGTTTATTAAAATGTTAAAGCTTGAAGAAAAGTTAAGATAAGTCATGTTTATTCAGGAGTGCTTATGTGTGCCTATCTCTGTTTTTAATTAATCTGTTTAGTTAATAAGCGGGAACTTAGGTCTGAACTTTACACCAACAGCCCAATATCAGGTAAGAAAACAGATTTCACTGATATTTTTCTCTGGCCATTTTGTAAGTAATATGAAGTTCTCAGGGGACTTGTTGCTGGTTTAAACGCAAACTGAAATGTTTTAAAACTGAATTAACGATTTAAATAGCGTAGTTACATTTTTAAAACACTATTTTGGTGTTTTGTTTGAAAAGATGTACCTAGATAACAACCGAATGACGATTCCGCGTTTATCTTCAAGTAAACCCTTAACTTCTAAAGACGATGTTTCTATGTTTATAGTAAACACAGAATCACAAATTCCAAGTACAACCGCAGTGTCTGTTTTCAGTAAAATTCCATCAGTTGCTTGCTGAACACTCAGCCATCTAATTGTTATTCAGTGACGAAGCGCTATAAATGCATGTGTGCTACAAATGTACTGGTAAGTAACATGAGTAATAGATGATATTTACCAGTCTCATGGCTTGCATTCCCTCTATCTGGGAGGTTGTAAAAGAAGTGAAACAGTATGGTATTAATATCTCATAGCTCACAGACCCCCCCACCCCAACACACACATACACACAGAGGCAGGCATACATACATGCACACATATGTATAAAGACTCCTACATGTATACATACATATCTGTCTGTCTTTCAGTATCTGTGTCTACTAATACACAAGATACAGAGCAGTCCGTGAGTATTTGGACAACACAACTTTAGTTTTTTTTGTTTTGGCTCTGTACTCCAGCACATTGGATTTGAAGTGAAATAATGCATATGATGTTCAAGTGTCAGCTTTAATGTAAGGTTACTTACATCTATAAGAAGTAACCCATGTAGGAATGGGTATTTATATATAGTCCCCCATTTTAAGGGACAAAAGTTGGACAAATTAACATCATCTTAAATACAGTTGTCATATTTAGTACTTAGTTGCAAATCCTTTGCATTCAATGACTGCCTGAGGTCTGCGACCCGTAGACATCCCCGGACGCTGGGTGATGCTCTGCCAGGCCTGTACTGCAGCCATCTTCAGTTTATATTTATTTTGGGGGATTTTTGCCCTCATTCTTGTCTTCAGCAAGTTGAAACACACATTCAATTGGATTCAGGTCGGGTGATTGACTTGGCCTGTCAAGAACATTCCAGTTGTTGGCCCTGTAAAACTCCTCGGTTGCTTGAACAGTGTGTTTGCGGTCATTGTCCTGCTGGAAGGTGAAGTGCCATCCAATGAGTATTGAGACGTTTGGTTGGATCTGAGCAGCCTTGTACACTTCAGAATGCATCCTGCTGCTGCCGTCAGCAGTGACATCACCAATGAACACAAGTGAGCCAGTTCCAGTGGCAGCCATACATGCCCAAGCCTTAACACCTCCACTATGTTTTACATACAGGCCCAAGCCTTAACACCTCCACCATGTTTTACATACAGGCCCAAGCCTTAACACCTCCACTATGTTTCACATACAGGCCCAAGCCTTAACACCTCCACCATGTTTCACATACAGGCCCAAGCCATAACACCTCCACCATGTTTCACATACAGGCCCAAGCCATAACACCTCCACCATGTTTCACATACAGGCCCAAGCCTTAACACCTCCACCATGTTTCACATACAGGCCCAAGCCATAACACCTCCACCATGTTTTACATACAGGCCCAAGCCATAACACCTCCACCATGTTTCACATACAGGCCCAAGCCATAACACCTCCACCATGTTTCACATACAGGCCCAAGCCATAACACCTCCACCATGTTTCACATACAGGCCCAAGCCTTAACACCTCCACCATGTTTCACATACAGGCCCAAGCCATAACACCTCCACTATGTTTCAAAGATGAAGGGGGGGGGGGGTTGTGGTGCTATGGATCATGAGCAGTTCCTTTTGTCACAATGTTCTCTTTCCATCACTTTGGTGCAGGTTAATTCTCATTTCATCTGTCCATAAGAATTTGTTCCAGATCTACAAATTTTTAAAACATACTTTTTTGTTGTTGTTGCAAACTCTAACCTGGACATTCAGTTCTTGAGCCTTACCAGTGGTTTGGATGTTACATGTTACATTACCCATGTTACATTACCCATGTTATATTACCCATGTTACATTACCCGTGTTACATTACCCATGTTACATTACCCGTGTTACATTACCCGTGTTACATTACCCGTGTTACATTACCCATGTTACATTACCCGTGTTACATTACCCGTGTTACATTACCCATGTTACATTACCCATGTTACATTACCCGTGTTACATTACCCATGTTACATTACCCGTGTTATATTACCCGTGTTATATTACCCATGTTACATTACCCGTGTTACATTACCCGTGTTACATTACCCATGTTATATTACCCATGTTACATTACCCGTGTTACATTACCCATGTTACATGTTACATTACCCATGTTATATTACCCATGTTACATTACCCATGTTATATTACATTACCCGTGTTACATTACCCATGTTATATTACCCGTGTTACATTACCCGTGTTACATTACCCATGTTACATTACATTACCCATGTTACATTACCCATGTTATATTACCCATGTTACATTACCCGTGTTACATTACCCATGTTATATTACCCATGTTACATTACCCGTGTTACATTACCCATGTTACATTACCCATGTTACATTACCCATGTTACATTACCCGTGTTACATTACATTACCCATGTTACATTACCCGTATTACATTACCCATGTTACATTACCCGTGTTACATTACCCGTGTTACATTACCCGTGTACGTGTTATTACCCATGTTACATTACCCATGTTACATTACCCATGTTAAATTACCCGTGTTACATTACCCCTGTTACATTACCCACATTACCCGTGTTACATTACCCGTGTTACATTACCCATGTTACATTACCCATGTTATATTACCCATGTTACATTACCCGTGTTACATTACCCGTGTTACATTACCCATGTTACATTACCCATGTTACATTACCCGTGTTACATTACCCATGTTACATTACCCATGTTACATTACCCATGTTACATTACCCGTGTTACATTACCCGTGTTACATTACCCATGTTACATTACCCATGTTACATTACCCGTGTTACATTACCCGTGTTACATTACCCGTGTTACATTACCCATGTTACATTACCCATGTTACATTACCCGTGTTACATTACCCGTGTTACATTACCCATGTTACATTACCCATGTTACATTACCCGTGTTACATTACAGCCTCTCAGGTTATGCTGGTGTCGTCTTCTCTTTATTTTAGTATCTTTGACACATCTATGTCTACATCCTGGAGAGTGTTCTTCAGCTGTTTGACATAGAAATTTTTTTCTTCACAATTGAAAGTATTCTTCAGTCATCCACTACAGTGGTCTTCCGTGGTCTACCAAGTTGTTTGCTATTGCTGAGCTCACCAGTACATTTTTGCGTCTTGAGAATGTAGTAGCAGACATTTTATTTTGACACATCAAGTGTTTTGGCTATGTCAATTTATTCAAATTTTTCCACCCCATGATAGCCTGCTTTAGTGGCATTGAAACATCTTTGGTCCTCCATTGCAGACTGCTCCAGTCATGCCCCTCGCCCTGAGTTTGCAGACTGCTCCCCTGAGTTTGCAGATGGCTCCAGTCATGGCCCTGAGTTTGCAGATGGCTAGGGGTGGGACTGTTAAGGCATGCTACAGTGTATTTTCTAAAGTTGCCCTATTTAGGTTATTGTTTTTCAAACAGTGTCAGACATGGTACCCTAATACATTTCCTTTATTTACAAAATGAAAATGGCTAAATGTATAACATTACTAAACTGGGCCAAGAAAAATGAAATAGCCTATAGGTTAGTGTCATGCATAGTACTTTCCTAAGTACTTCCGTGGAGCAAGATCGGTTTTGCAAGGACAGTTTTTCACTCAATGTTTTCTGCCTCTAGGTTTGCTGGTGTATCAGTCTTCTCTTTTTTAGTATCTTTGACACTTATGTCTCTGGAGAGTGTTCTTCAGTGTTTGAATAGAAATTTTTTTCTAAATTGAAAGTATATTCAGTCAGCACTACATGGTCTTCCTGGACACGGTATGTGTATAAAAAACGAATAAAAACATATATACAAAAATGAAGTTGTTTGGCCTATTGCTGAGCTCACCAGTACATTTTTGCGTCTTGACAATGTAGTAGCAGAATTTTATTTTGAAATCAAGCTGGCTATGTCAATTTATCGTCGGTCAAATTTTTGGTTTATCATGATAGCCTGCTTTAGTGGCATTGAAACATCTTTGGTCCTCCAAAAATGCTGAGAGACAACAGCAACAGACACCTAGAATCCATTTCCACACATAGAATCAACTCGAGACCTTTTGCTAGCTTTCTTGTGCATTAACTGAGCTGCAGATTGAGTAATCTGAGCTGCAGATTACTCCAGCCCGTGCCCCCTCACCCTGAGTTTGCAGACTGCTCCAGTCATGCCCCTCGCCCTGAGTTTGCAGACTGCTCCAGTCCTGTCCCTCGCCCTGAGTTTGAGCAGAAACTGCTCCATGGATGCCCCTGAAGCTGGTCAAAAGAGTTTTAAAAGTAATCGTGTCTCAGAATGCCCTATGAGTTTGCAGACTGCTCTAGTCATGCTCCTGTACATTAATTTAAAATGCAGATATTAATCGGCTTAGTCATTCCCCTCGCCTGAATTTGCACTGCTCGAGTCATGCCCCTCGTTGTTTGCAGACATTCCATCGATGCATCGCGATGCACCGGTGCATTGTCCCACCCCTGAGTTTGCACACTGCTCCAGTCATGCCCCTCGCCCTGAGTTTGCAGACTGCTCCAGTCATGCCCCTCGCCCTGAGTTTGCAGACCGCTCCAGTCATGCCCCTCCTTTGGTTTATCCTCCCGACTTGATGGAACCGGAGTCCCAGATGCACCACCTGCCCCTTTGAATTGAACATTTTACATCCTTTTACTATCCACTTCATCAACTTTAGTTTAAACCGAGCCGGCCAGCGAAGGATGGGCACACCCTCTCTAGCCAGGTTCCTTCCCAGATTTCTTCCCACTGGGAGTGTTTCTCACCACCGTTGAGTGTTTTTTCTCCCCTGCCGGGGAGTTTTTGACCTTGTTTTGGCTGGTTGGGGGCTAAGGCCTGTTTTTTTGCTCTATTTTCCTTCTGTTTCCCTGTGCAGCGTCTTTGTGACAGTTCTCTGTAAAAATCGCTGTACAAATAAAATTTTATTGAACTAATGATGCAACAACACAAAACAGCGGAGCAGCCAATTGTCCAATTACTTTTGGTCCCAAAATGGGGGAACGATGTATAAAAATGGCTGCAATTCCTACATGGTTCACCCAATATGCATGTAAAAACCCGCAAATTAAAGCTGACAGTCAGCACTTAAACCTCATATTTCATTTCAAATCCAATCTGCTGGAGTACAGTAGATACCTACGGACTGGACTGTGTAAAATGTATAAACAGAGGCAAAGAGAGTAAGGAAAATAAAGACAGTGAGGTATTTTTTAAATGAGCATGTCTATGTGGTCTATACCGTGTGCATATATAAAACTAATGCAATGTAAAAGTGTTGCAAAGTATTTCACTTGGCAGATGGAGAGGAGGAGAATAAGAAATCCAAAACGGAGTTAGCCTGAGTTAGCCTAGCTTTCTTAAACAAAGAAGTGTGGATAGTTTTCCCCAGTAGAAGGGAGAAAACTGAAACGTTCACAGAGTAATTTATTTGTTCATTTACATTTTCCAGACCAGTACTGGAAAACACGTAAATGTGTGAGCTGTCCTTTTAGAAGGTTCTGGAATATACTTAGTATTCCATCATGTCCTGGCACTGCGTTCGACTGGAAGTATTGTCCAGGTTCACATTTTTTGTTCTAAAGTTAGGTCCCAGTGTAAACCACACTGGAAGGTTTTTTTTCAGGTGCAGATATTGATGGACAATGTTCCCAGATTGTTTTCACAAAATGTAGGGCCCCATTGTTCTTGAGACTGCCAAGGTGCATCCAAGCCAACATGTGCTTTACTAAATAGTTTTAATAATCCTAGCTATGTATTTAACATAAATGTTAAACATAACATGCTCACCTTGGTTTCACCTGGTTCACCTTGATTTATATAATTTAATAATATTAAATATAAAATGAGCTTTTAGAAGGAGTCAGTTAGAGTCGCTCGCGGCTGGAGTACTTCTGAATTACTCCCTCACATTAAATCTCACTTTGTAGTGGAAAGGGCATTTGACGTGTACTTTATCATATAAAACATAAAATTAATTATTGGCGTAAATGAAATGCAACGAGAGATGCAATGTCATGAGCATCTTTGGAAAATGTTGAAATGACCTGTAATTCAGATATTGTATTGATCACAAGCAGGCTTACGAGCCTCGGTTTCCTGTGAGCAAACATTCAATCAGCCACAATAACTTAAAAAATGAAGTGCATTCAAAGTTGTCATAATGCAGTGTGACGCAATTGACAGGAAGCCCTGAAATATTGTTTGCTGGTTTAGATACTTTGGAACAGAATTTTCTTTTTATGATGACATCACTAATTGTGTAATCTAACAAAAACTCCCTCTGGCCCTCTGCTGATCTTGTGATTTTTCAATGCAATGCTTTATACAAAGGTTTTTAAAATGTAACATTATATGTTACTTTGAAAGCTAGTAGAAACCGCACAATGTGCTGTACAGTCTGTGTCAGTGTTCCCATCTCAGTGCGGACACCTTCAATTAGTAACCTAGCTGGAATTTAAAAAATAAAAAACTCTTTCAGCAGTAGTATGTATCACTAGCAGTACTCCCAGTACCCCCCCAAAATGAGGCAAATCACATTCAACATTAAGCAGAATACTTTGGCTAGGTTGGATGTATTTATGAATATATGACAGTTTATATCATTCAAGTTAATATCAAGCACACACTGTAAACCCAAATAGTATAGCACACTCATAAGAATAGAGTGTGCTAATAAAACCCTTGAAATAGTTAATACAACACTAAACAATCAAGGACCATGAAGTGGGTGGGTTGGTTATCAATGACTCTATTTCTTTGAGTTCAGAGTGATATGTTACTCTATTTTATCAATTAAACTCACACATGAGACCTCACATAGTAAATAACATTGATACGATACTATCATCGTTGTATGCTACATAGGCTAGTCTAACAACTTCTAATTTGAGATGTGAAGTCTGTCCTCTGAAACATGTTTTGACAGTTGTTGTAACTAAGTTTATGTTAGTAGCAGTAAGTCAAGTACAAACCCCAATTCCAAAAAAGTTGGGACAGTATGTAAAATGCACATAAAAGCAGAAAGCAGTTATTTGTAAATTCTCTTTTACATATATTTAATTGAAAACAGTACAAGGAAAATATATTTAATGTTTTACCTTATGAACTTTATTGATTTTTGTAAATATACGCTTATTCCGAATGTTATGCCTGCAACACGTTCCAAAAAAGTTGGGACATGGGCAAAAAAAAGACTGTTTGGAACATACCACAGGTAAACAGGTGATCCTATCATGGCTGGGTATACAAGAATATCAAAAGAATCTTGATATCTTATTTTCAGGTATTCTTACAAGCGGTAATATAACCTCTCTGTATTTGAATGGATCTCTATGTGAATTGGGGGGTGGGACTAGATTAAGATATAAATTGCACAGGAATAGTATGAAACACATGGTTGGCTAAATGGCTATAAGTCATCAAGGATCTGTGGTATCAAATGAGCCTCAAACCATCACTCTGCTGCCAGATATGAAGTAGATATGGATGGATCACATTAAGGGTTGTTTCTCCTGGCATAAAAATACCATTTGATTAATATTGAAATAAAATAATTGGTTGGCCTACTCAATTATGATGAGTACACAGAGAGCTAAACATTTAAGTTAATTGGACACATTTCTTTCAATTACTGTGTACACAAGACCATTAAGTTTTCAGTTTCCTCTAATTTTTCTGTAAACTTTTTAGTGAACTAATTCGGGTTTACAGTGCATAAAACCAAGCAAAGATATTCAAACAAAGTAAACTGCCATGAATGTTCAGGTTAAAAACACACAGTGGAACAGTACATTCTCAGGAAAATGTTATGGCTCATTTGAGAGATTTGAGAATAAATAGATTTGATTGAGTAAATAGAATGTTTAAGGATGACTAATAGAAAAATTTGTGTGCTCACCAGTTGAATTGACTTAGTGTCTCAGACTGGGTGGTGAATTTCACTGCCCTGAACTGTCAGCTTCCCCACTGCATACATTGAAAGTATTCCTACAGTGCTGGAGGCTGATAATCTCACTGCTGTGAACCTCTTTTAGACCAGAATCATGGTCACTTGGCAATGGAAAGTCATTCAATGGTCAGAAAAAGAAAAATAGCAATGACAAAAAAAAAAGAGATGTCTAAGACAAGCGGCCAGTGAGACTAGAAGGACGTAAAGAGGATAGCATCAACAACAACTAAAGTGACAACAACTAAAGTGGTCAAGGCTCCTCTGTTATCAGTTATACTGCTGCAACTGTTGTTTAGAAAGAGCAAACAGCACTCACCAAACAGGTGAGAGTAAGGTTGAAAGACAGCATGAAGTTACTGTGGAATCCATGCAAAGTCTACCTATGCTATAGGCAACACAAGTATGATACCACAATTTCACAGAAGACTTATAGGAAGAAGAGGCTATTTCTGGACCCTGTTTTTTGTTTCATTTCAATTTTGAGTTTATTCTAGTACACATCACTGCTTATAAAAAAAATCTACTTTTTCCTGTGAGAAAACAATCTATTTCTTCTGGGACACTCCCTTAGAAACATCATCCATGGAGATGTAATCTTATTGTCTCGGATTGTCGTATATACATGTATGTTTAATATTCTGTATTGGCACATTAGTTGATACAAAAGCATTTCATACTGAAAAACCGGAGGTCTGGGTTGATTTTACAACATGGAACCGAGGTGCGTTACAGACGTCTGGCTAGGCTGGCTAATGTTTTCATGATACCAAACGTAGATAAATGAAGGGCCGTATTTCACCCATTTTTCTGGAGACTGAGCTAATGATGGAGGTATTTTCTCAGTATAACTGTTACATTAGTGGCTAACTTGCCAGCGAGTTACGTGGCCTCTCTTGTCTCTAAGAAACGCTGCAGTGCAGACAGGCACTACACTAGCAGTAAAATGCCCAGTCTCTTGGCCTCCGATTCTGTAACGTCATTCAGTGGGCGTGGCAACCTGTTGTCTGAACTGTAAGTTTCTTGGCTGTTGCAGTTCATTCTAAGGCAAGTACCTGGTACATGCACAGTAGTTTGGGGCTATATCTCTGCTCTCACTACAGGTAGAAAGTTGGCTGAGAGCTCATTTTAATCAGGAGGAGAGCTAATTTTGTATAAAACCAAACATCATTTTTGGGTGGAATTACTCTTTAACAAGCTGTTTAGTTGGGCTTTGTGACGTGATTTAAATGGGGTTGCGATCACATTGGTTATATGAACAAAGGCAAAGCAGGCTTAACCTAAAGTTATTTAGCCAACAAGCTAGATGCTGTACCCCTAAAGTAAATAGGCTAACATTGATACGATACTATCTTCGTTGTATGCTACATAGGCTAGTCTAACAACTTTTAATTTGAGATGTGAAGTCTGTCCTCAGAAACTTTACACACGTCAAAGCATTGAAAGCCTATTTTATTCTTATACGCAAGATGATAACACAATGGCAATTGCCGCTAGCTAGCGAACCTTCTAACTGTTAGCTAACATAGTTATTTAGCTCTAGACTATCTGTGAGTTAATGCGAACTTCCGTGGTTTGAAGGCGAAACTGAAGCTACAACGGGGCTAGGCCTCATCATGTGACGATATGTATATGTAGTTTTAAACTGTAGGAAGAGATGGGTATACAAAAAGTGTCCATAATAATAATAAGCCCAAGGAATAACAATAGTGTGCTTTTACATGAATGCAAGCACACTAATAATTATAATTTGCATCATTATAATTTGTAATAATAATAATTTAACATGTGTTTGTATGGATTGATGTCACTCACATCGTAATGCAAAGCTCTTAACTAACTGAGAACAGCTGGAAATCATCAGGACCCTAATTTCACAACTAACCTTTGGTAAGGTTACTTCATATTGGCTAGCAAAGACAGAAGCTTGTGATGCAATAGCTGTGCAAATTAATAGATTTTTTCAAAGGAGAACTAACGGATGTCAAAACGTTTTGGAGGGCGCAAACTTAGCTAACGTTAGCTAGCTAACAATAGGAAGAATGGAAAGAGGGTAGGAGGACGTGGTGACTTTTTTAGCGGAAACTTCATCCCACTCATTGGAATACAGGGAGAAGGTGCAGATTAAAACGGCCGGAAGGCCGCTTCCTAAAATCAAGTTCACCAAGAGAAACGAGAAGGTGGAAATGTTCAATTCATCATGGTATGAGAGGTAGGCTTGCCTACACTAACCAAACGGGATCACATATGCAAGGACCACATCAGTGCTAATGTTCGATAAGTTGCTAGGAAGTAAGCCAATCGACCAAGTGCTCTAAGAGGGTGTTTGTATAGCCTACACACTGCGCAATACAATGAGAAGGTAAGGAGAAACAGAGATGCTCTTAAAGCTAGAGTATGCACGTTTTTCCAGCAGCCGCATTTGTTTTCAAAACAGTTCAAAGTCATAACACCCCTTGGCCCTGCCCATTGAGAAAGAGACACACCCCCCACACCACTGCTTCCAGATCTCTTTGTTAAAAAAAATTTTGTTTCTGATTTTTTCCCTTTTTCTCCCAATTTAGTAGCCAATTGAACCCCTATTCTAATTCAATTCCCCCCCATGTAGCAACCGCTAGAGAACCACTGTTACACAATCCTGTCTATCGGTACTAGTAATTGGAAGGAGGTCGCCACGTCCTCTACAGGGCGCGACTCCTCGAACTTCCTGACCGCGACTCGCCTGGGTCCCGTGCGGGCAGTGATTCTCTCCGAGCCCCTCCCCCCACCCGGAAGCGGCGCCCAATTGCCGCTTCCACAGGGCGCCGGCCACGCTCGGATATGGCAGGACCGGGGCGCGAACCCCGATCCTCGGCTTTTACCGTTGAGCTAACGCGGCAGCCCCAGATCTCTTTGTTAATGTGCATCTAGGTTTCTACCATAGACCTTCTACATACAATTGCAGGATTACAGACTGGTATAACAATATTATTAAAAATGTTTAATATTATTAAACATTTACCATTTAGTCACCAAACTCGCTATATGAAGTGATGTTTTTCTAAGTTCCAAGTCTGAAGTTAGCTTCCCATTATTTCAAAACGTGTGAAAATGCCTCAGTCTGAGATTTCCACCCCTCTAGACGTCTATATTCCGGCCTTTGCTCACTGGGTATCTACCTGGTGGTTAGCCATAGCTAATGATTGTGAAATGTTTTATTTTTTACATTGTTGTACTTATTTCCCTGGTACCCGGCTAAATTATACGTTTTACAATAGGACCTTTCTGACAGCACATGACTGCTGCAAAATGTATCCTCTTGTAAAACATCCAGTAGAGTAGGCCACCGAATTGTGGCTACCATACGCCAACGCTTTCTGTCTGTCTCAAGACAATGCATTTTTGTAGGTTAATAGCTACAGTCTAGCCTACTTATTCATGTCACGCTATTCCAATAGGTTGCGAAGTGAAGCAATTATTTGTTCAATATTCCAGTTCAGAGGTTTCAAAGTTCAATGAAATGAGAATGGATTTTTTTACGTTCAAATATTTTCCTTTTGGAACAACTTTAACGCCACAGTTCCCCTCTGGTAACAGCAAAATACGTACAAGATATGTTTGTCCCACTGTCAGATTTAGTGATAAAATCATCATAAAACTTGCCGCATCTAGGATAACAGGCAGATCACACCGAGTTTGTGTAACGTCAGTCTGAACCAGGCATTATCTGGCTACAGCTGGCAAGAATGGCTATATAATGCCTAGTACAGGGGTCACCAACCTTTTTGAAACTGAGAGCTACTTCAAGGGTACTGAGTAGTCCGGAGGGCTACTTGTTTGATACAAACTTCCTGAATAACATAAAGCTGCACAGATCACCTTTCAATAATAATAATATATGTGAAGAGACTTAGATATTATTACTTCCTTTTATTGCCCTGTTTAATACTTTATTAGACAGCATCGCCCTCTTCTGGTGAAACTAAAGTTTTACGGGACAATTTTTATTTAGACAGATCTCCATGTTGATTCGTGCTATTTTTAGAACATGCCTCGCGGGCGACTCATGTGGTCCCTGCGGGCTACCAGGTGCCCGCGGGCACCATGTTGGCTACCTCTGGCCTAGTAGTAGCTTGTTCTTGCTAACGTGATCTATAGGCCTACTACAGGTAACGTTGATTAGTTACGTTAGCTAGCCTATGTAAACTACTTAACAACGTTAGCTAGCTAAGGTAAACTACCTACCACATGACGTTGGCTAACATTTCCTTCTTCCAAGAACTAGCCACCGAATTAAGTAACGTTAACAGCAACCTAGCTAAGTTAGGTAACGTTATTATTCATTATTACAATTGGCTGGCAAGCAGAAAGTCCAGGTAATTAGTGTTGAAACTTTTGACCTACCTGTCCAGGAGAAACAATGCAAGTTCCACGTCTGTCTTCAGACCAATCCGCTACCGAACATCTTTCCACCTTCTAAAATGAGCACTGATGTTTACCAATGTTGAAATTGTGCCAGTGATGAAGAAGCTGGTCGCTTGTCCGCCATTTTGGTGAAATTTCGTGCAATAACGTGCAAGGTCAATCTCATGATTGATTGGTTTCCGACGTGAACTGGCCTATCTCTTTACGTCATGAGCAACTTTGTTTTGAAAACAAAAATTTGGGCCCGAATAGCTGGTTTTAGAATGCAGCATTTGAGGATGTAAACACAATATTTGGTGCTGGATTTCTCTCACAATAGTTATTTCTTTGATTGCTACCAACTAAGTATGACCGTTCCCAGATATTTAAAAAAATAAAAACTTGCATACTTGGCATTCTTGCATACTTGGAAGAGCTGGCATTCAGGAGGGCATAATGAAAAGGAGAATTCTGCTAATAAGGGAACTACAGAGAGCTGGCAGAGGTAATCGCACCGTATGACGCTTTATTAGCTGAGCATTTGCCAACATCGACTGTGTTCACCGGCATGTCACAAAGGATCCAGAATGATTTAATTTATGCAATAGCCACCACTATCAAAAAATGAAATGAAAAAAGGTAGTGGTTCCTTTTTTTTCTTGGCAGATGAGACTATAGACCTAAGCTGTCACTCACAGCCGTCTATCATAGTCAGATATGTCGATGAGCAGGGTTTTTATATTTTTTATATTAATCCTACAGAGATTTATTTGTGTTTCTTTTTTGCTCTACAGCTCCAAGCTGTATATATATTGGTATTTATTTTCATATATTTTGTTTAAGATCTTAGTATCTTCTGAAAAATGAACACCTATTAAAATGTTTGAATTACTTGCATCTACAGAGTTGAATTCATTATTAACACGTACAGTCAATTTTGTAATTATGTACATTAGTCATCTTGGAACTTTGTTGGTATTGAAATACAAATCGAAGGTTTAATATTGGAACAATTTGACAACTGGGGACTTCAATTTAGTTTGATTTGAATTGCAATTAACCATCTTTCATCCCCCCCCCCCCCCCCCCCCCCCCCCCCACACATATTTCTGTCCTCCCGTTTCCAAAACCACCAGCCACCACTGGGTACTACATACAATTCAGGCTGGATACCGTTATTAGTACTGAATTCTCCAAACTAAAAAACAATCAAACTTTTGGATATTATTTAATTGTGGGATATTTTAGTTTGTTAATCATCTCAAAAGTGCACCTGAAAAAGTTGTTGCAAACACTATTTGTATCAAACCCCTTTCGTATGGTGGGAACAGACGCTATCTGAGCCAGTTTCACTTCAGAGTGAGAGTGACCCGTACCCTGACATTACCATTAGGGCTGTTTTGAGGGACCTGTCATATTACAGAAGGCAACAGGTTTACTGCTGCCTCTTAGCTAATGATTGTGCAGTGTGAATTGATCTGGGTGAATTGTTTACAGCACATGGACCCTGATGGTAAAAATATACCCCACAAATTACAATCACAGCACTGTTTTTAGATACTGTTTAATTATTCTTGACAGCGGCTTCATACAGTCTTTTACTTTCAAGTAATATTACCTCAAATTATATCTTTATTTCCTGCATTTGTATTCTACAACTGTTGTTGATACAGGTAGCTCAATTTATAATCATATTTAATTGTGCAAAAGGCTGCATCAGGTTGGCCACCTCTTATTATCATCTTTGAAATTCCAAAAAATGTTTTAGATGTGGCTTTTTTTAAATTAAAACTTTACTGTGAACTATAGGAGCCCAACTGACCAGAGGAGTTGTTATTGCCTGAAGAAGTGATGGAATTCCCTGCAAAATATCACCCTGGGTTATGCTATGGCCAGTAGACTCATAGTTAGAGCCAGAGCTCTTGGTTCTTGACTGTGGAACCAAATCCAGTTATTTCACCAACTGAGGTCCTGCCGAGATGTTTTTTTTTAAATAAGTGAGAATGTCTTTTAATCAGTACTAATTGATTGCATCTTCCACAGGACAGCTGTGTTTGAATCACCAAAACTGGGGCCTTTTTTAAACTCCCTTTCTGCTTGATTCATTATTAGACATTGATATTTCAAACTTAATAAGATGCTTCCTGTCAGTATAAGCACATTCATCCATTTTGGGCTTAACAGGCCATACAGTGATTGCTAGAGTACATACATTCTACCAACAGGAGCTTATATGCAATACAATGAGTTGACAGCCACCTAAATGACTGATACAACTGAGAAAAATCTGTCATATAGACATGTCTTCCTTTGGATATACCACAGCTTTGTGAGAAATGTGAGACTTATTAAAACGTCACGATGTTTTTCACATGCCTACTGGGCCAGGTCAAAGCCCTGGTGCAGATATGCTATGTATAATTATGTTAAATAATTTGTAATCAAGATGTATGATCGTTTACACACAGACGAGATCCCCAGGATTTGTTGGCCATTCAAGCTTCCTAGCTTATACTTAATTACATTTGGGCTTAGCTTAGTCCCCAAAATCATTATTAGATGTAAAGCACTACAACCAAAAATCTATCAGTCAGCATATTTCCCTTTCCTTTGTTCACTTTACCGACAACTATTAAGCGTTGAATGGGTCCTCGGGGAGGCAGTATCCTTTTTCTATTTCAATCCCTGTTCCATAAATATCAGTAATGAGGTTCCCACGTCATGAATTACTAGTACCTACAACTAAAAATAGTCTCCGTGCTAATGGTTTGGAGAGTGTCTTTGTTCCGGGTTGGTTCCATTTCTCATACCCTCAGATCCTGCATCTCTTAAACATCTCGAACGCGAGTGCGTCAGGGAAGTCAATCCAATCACTGACTTGCACCAGCATCCGATGCCACACAATGTAATAGCATAAAGAAGCTGAAAGGGAGAGACAGTCCTCAAATTATGAGAAAAAAAAAACCATGAACTTGTCTGTTCTTTGTGCTGTTGCTCTGTATCCTTGCTCAACCCCATTTTCTCAGTTCTATACCCCGCAGGTGGGTGACACTCATGAACAGAGCCAGGTCATCAGCCTCAGGCTTTAAGCCAAATCTTCCTTCTTATTATACATTATCTGAAAATAGATTGGACCACATGATTTTCCTATTTTCCAGGGAAAATAGATCGTTAAATTTAATATGCCCCTAATTAATTGTGACTTGAAAGCATCAGAGAAAAATGTAAAAAGAAAATGATTTATTCTTTCTTACTGATGCAGGATAAATAGGTGCTGAAACCTCCCGTTTGTCATTTAGATTTGATTACCAGTGCTGTACTTGAGGGTGGAAGTGTATCAATGATGAAATATTTAATTCTGAATTAAATGTGCTGCATGGTATCTGTTAAAAAGGACGACTGTTTATATCTCAACATTCAGTGATTTACTTCGATAAATGAACTAATACAGGTAATTTATTTATTTTAGCATAACACAAAAAACTATGCAGAGGCAGATTCATCACTTTCTCCCTCGCTCATGCCATGATTGCACAACACACAAGCACACCATTTCATCATTATGCTAAGATAAGCAGTCAAATCTTCTCTTAGCCCTTGCACAAAGCACTTTGGTAAAGTGACAACGAATTGAAATTGGCCGTTGCCTGAATTTTTGCAAATTAATTGTTACCATGGTTAAGTATGTCCAATTCTTTAAATTATGTTTTGCTAAGCAGCTAACTATTGTCAATCAACATGATTAGCGCTGCTAGCAATTAGCAAAGAGATGGCGCTATAAATAGCCAATTTGAAACAAAGCATCCTCTATTTAACATTCCCGATCCCTAACAGAGACAATGAAGAATGAAGTGATGGCAATGGATAAGCCAGTAACACTTAATTCATTTTAACAAAAATTTTGTTGAGTGAAACCACAGTGACCCCCCCCCTTTCTCACAATTTGGAGTACCCAATTACATTTGTTGGGCTGCTGAACGCAACAACCTGCAACAATTCAGGTGAGCACAGACAAGCACGTCTCCATAGCATGTGACTGCCACCACTTCTTTTCACTCTGCAGTCAACCAGCTTGGTGTATAATTCCATTGGAGGATTATACCTCATGCACAACTGATGCAAGCAAACCACAGGCCCCCAATCAATCAGAGATGGGCTTTGCATTCTTGTGAAAAGGGCAACCATGCTTACTAAAACCCTACCTCCCTGGACATCACAGTTAATTATACACCAATCTGCAGGGCTACCAGTCCGTAAAAGATTTCTCTCTTTTTATATGGGCCACTAACTATGCGATAAATTAATGGCAGCTTAATGAGAGTTCCTATTCTTCATTAATAGCACAGTATTACAGTCCCTTGTGAATCAGTTAGAATAGTCAATGAACCACAAACTCCTTCTTTCCGGAAAGATCTTAATCTTAAAATAAATTAATTTGCATGTGGAAAAATTGTGTATCAATTTGCACTGGTTTATAAGGGGATAGTCTTGTGCTACATATCTTTCTTGCTGTAGTTACTTATATGCTGTTTGCTGACACTCCACAGTGTTAAAATGATATGGAAGATTGATGTATTCTTCCTTTGGTCTCATGTCCTCAGGTGTTCTTGTTGTTGGTGGTGATGTGTGCGCGCGTGTGTGTATGTGTGTTATGTTTATTTGAAGGAATAAGGGTGTGGTCAGGACGGGTGTTGGGGTTGAGGTGCACCCAATGGGTGCGTCACAATATTCTTCACTCCCCACCTCCTTTCCTCCACTCATCTCCTACCCGGAAATATGCAAAAACTATCTGTACCTTTTGAAGTACAAGTAGTTGCATGTACAGTGTACAATATACCTGACATTGCGGTTGGCGTTGAGACATTCTTTCATATTCAACAATGAATATGTAATTAGCAACATTAGATTAAGATGCAAAGATCGGTTTCCGGGGCATGGAGCGGAGGAGCTGGTACGAGAGGAAAGAGCTGCGTCCCAATCCAGTTTTTGCTCCACCCTCGTAAACTTAACTTGGGGGAATCCCTTTTGAGACCAGGATGTACCCTCGGTCTCCATTTTTAGTACGATTCCAATCCGTTAGAAAGCCAAGTGAAGTTTGTGACATAGCCCCTCCACCCTCAACTTTTCTCAAGGGAAATTCGTTTTTCTAGCTTGAAAGCATGCATTGTGCTCAACACTGGTTCCAGTAATTTAAGAGGTTTTTCTCTTTAAATGTATGCTTTTTAATGTTTAAATAGTTTTGACTAAATTGAGTGCCGTCTTAAATTAACGACATTCTTTAACGTGATGGTGAGAAAACGCAATGCCAACGTGCAACTCAGAGAAAACGTTGTGATTATTTTTTTTTATTCAGAATTATTGCCAACCTTATTAAACAATCTCACGTGAGTTAAGCTCACCATGGTGTGGTGCTTGGAGCTTCATTAACGTTACAGATAATATTGTGGACATGGCTGAAAATAGTAACGTTAACGTAAAGTAAAAAAAAATTATTTCACTAGCGAAGTTAGATAGTAATTCGCTGTATTCCTTCTAGCTTTGTCACTCAGTAATGGTAACGTTAGCTAGCTACTTTTGGAGCTTGCTGTTCAGTTTTGTGTGTGGACTGCTGTAATCACTGACCTGAATTAACAAATTAAATAAACCATGCAAAAAAAAAAATAAAGAACAGAAGTAAAGTTAGTAGCCTTTCCGTGATTTCCGTGAGAGATCAGAGTAGAGCAGAGACTTCACTGAGCGAGAGAGAGTGAGTGAGTAGTGTGGTGCAGTGATATGAGACTCAGGCTAGCTTCAGAGACTGAGCGAAGAGTTAGGAGTAAGAAATCTCACATTGTTGCACGAGACTGTTGTAACGGTAGCCTTCGTTTGCTAGCGAATTTATGCCCCAATGTCAAGTCAATGGACAATTCATTTCCTGTATCGTAGAATTATAGAGGTTTATGTAAAAACTGTACAATAAACCCGAAATGTCACCTGTCAAAAGCATTAGTCCATGTCACGCCCAACATGTCGCTATGTCTACTTTCGGCCTACAGAGCAGAGGTGAGAGCCCTGACATTGTGGTGTCAGGACAACAACCTTTAGCTCAACGTCAGCAAGACCAAGGAGCTGATCGTGGACCACAGGAGACCGCTGGGAGGGGGGCACGCCCCCATCCATATGGAGGGAACAGCAGTAGAGAGGGTCAGCTGCATCAGATTCCTGGGGATTCATCAGCGAGGATCTGAGCTGGTCACACCACACAGGTGTGGTCATGAAGGCAGTGAAACAGCGGTTCTTCTTCCTCCGGCGGCTGAGGAGGTTCGGCATGGACTTCGGCATTACAGGTGTACCATCGAGAGTATTCCGACTGGCAGCATCACGGCCTGGTACGGCAGCTGCACCGCCCTTGACCACAAACCTCTGCAGAGGGTTGTCAGATCGGCGCAGTGCATCGCCAGGACTGAGCTGCCAGCCATTCAGAACGTCTACAGCCAGCGCTGCAGGAGGAAGGCACAGCGGATCATTTGGGACCCCAGCCATCCCAGCCACAGACTTTTAACGCTCCTAGGCGGTACAGGAGCACCCGAACCCGAACCCGAGGTTCAGAGACAGTTTTTACCCGCAAGCCATCAGGCTACTGAATTGCTGACGCGAACACTTGCACACACATCATACACACATACTACAGTAACACAATGGCATACACATACCACATTGACTGACCCTTACCCCACAGACTTGGCCATTTTACGTATTTTAAGTAATATCAATGAACTGCATTCTTTTATTATATTTTATTTATTTTAGGTAAATGCTTTTCTACACCGCTTCTTTGCACTTTTCTTTGCACTTTTAGACTTTTATAATTACTATTTAAATACTGTTTATTTTAATCACTTACTATACCCTTATTTTATTTACTATGTAAAGTTGAGTTGGCTCTGAGACTAAGAATTTCATAACTGGTAATTATGTTTGCATTGTTATCAAGTATAAGACAATAAACTTGAAACTGAAACTGAGCAATTCAAGTTGTAGAATTAGAGTTAGGTTGTTGGAAAAAAAGTCTTAATCTAAATGCAAATTTTTAAATGCACTTAATTGTATGAAAATGGCTTAACAAATCTTTCCCATATTTGTTTTATGTCGAGATATTTATGAGATGATTTGATCTGCCAATTTGTATTAAAACGGCTGAGAAATTAACGGCGAAATTTGGGTTTTAACATGTAAGTTGCGACCAAAACCAATGGAATAAATAGGTGTGTGCTTTCACATTTTTGAGTCATGGTGGTTAATGTTCACTTTCTTGCATTTTTGATACTATTTCGGTTGGAGAGTATGTTTTGTGATTGGCCCAGACAGTATATATGAGCAATGAATGACATTTTAGATACTTACTGGAGTTTCTGAAGATCAGGTGGCTTTAAAATAGTTGGTATGGCGGTATTCGGGGGTTCCTAGCCTAAAGCAAGAACACAGGACAGATCAGGCTTGGGAGCTCTAGCGGGTTCCCTAGTGTCTCCGGATGGAGGCAGGGCGGAGCGAAGGCTTACAGAGAGGAACGGTGGAGTGCGTGACCCGGGCCAGGATATTGCTGTCCAATGCGAAGAGGTTGAGTGGATCCAAAAATGGTTCTGTGGGAATTCCAGATCGGTTGACTAAGCTTGCATCGATAAAGTTGCCGTTGGCTCCGGAGTCGATCAGGGCTGACAAAGAGGTTGATTGAGTGTTCCATAATAGGGTAGCTTTTAATTGAAAGCGAGACGGGGCAAACTGAGAAGTGGAGATCGGGCTCGCCAGTATGCCCAGGTCTACCGGCAAGCCGCTCCTTTTGGGCGAATGGGACAAGAGGCCATGAAGGGGACTGAGAGGGAACGTAGAGCGTAACATTATGTCTACGAACATGACGGGAGTTTTTTATGTAAGCAATACTGCTTGTAATATGCGGTTAGTCTCGCTAGCTACATATGTACGTTAGTTTTTTCACTCAACCACTGTCTTGTCCAATATGTTTGATATTGTGATTTTCACTTTTTAGAAATGTATTTTCTTTTTTTCCCAATTTGGTAGCCAGTTGGACCCTGTGTAATTGAATTCCCCCCATGTAGCAATCACTGGAGAATCGCTGCTACACAACCCCGTCAGCCGGTAGTAGGAAAGAGGGCACCACGTCTTTTTCAGGGCGCAACCCCTCAAGCTCCTGACCGTGATTCCAACTTGCCCAAGGCCGTCTTGTGCATGACGATTCTTGCCAAGTCCCTCCCCCCACCCCGGGAGCAGCCGCCAATTGCCAGTCCCTCAAGGCACCTACGGATCTGGCAGGACCAGGGGATCGACCCTCCAATCCTCCGGGCGCAACTGCAGTGATTTTCATATTTTAAGTGCATTTCACCTACTGTAGTGCAAGCATTAATTGGTGGCTCAGTCATGTTTTATGTTTGATGTACCGATTGTCATTGAAGCTAGAACATTTGGCAGCGTTTTCCTGATGATGGACTATTATTTTATCGTACTGTTATTGTACATAATATAGGCTATGGCGTTTTCGTATCTTGTCACTTAGGGCATGGAAAATACTGATATGTGCTAGCTGAATGTAAAATTTGCTTTGGAGTGCTTATGAATGTGAACATCTAAAAGAAAATTGGGAAATGTTATTTTAGGGCATACAGCAAAAGATTGCATAGAGTACAGACATTTTTTTTGTTTTATTGAAGTACAAGAGTGAATGACTAGGCTACATATTTATGTGTGTGTAACACTGTGATATCAATGTTTTAATCTTATACCATCAGAAGGGGCAAATGTATATGCTTTATAATGGACAAAAAATATTTTATATTGGACTGGGGTTTGGACCCATAGATATCTATCCCCTTATACTGACAAAAAGTTAGGAATTCCCACTTGAAAATTATGCAAAAGTGAGTTTTATTAACCAAAACAGTTAAATATAGTTAAATATATGATTGTTTTATGATTTACAGCAGTGCACAATTTAGCCATGTTGGATAGATTTGGAGACACTAAGGGACAGCAGGGTACACTGCCTATATTTTGCATCATAGATCTTTAGTAGTTATCACCCTCAGATTTTGAGGACACGGAGTCTATGATCCAGGAAATGTATCATTTTACCTGGTTTACATATGTAGCTCTCAGTATTTCATTGCAAACTAAAGAAAAACATTTAAAATTTTCCCAAAGTTTTTTTTGCATTTCTGGCACTTTATTTTGATCTAAATTATGAAAATAAACTAATCTAATTTAGTATTGTAAATGGTACAGCTGTCATGTTTCATTTAAGGCATTTCCCAAGTTTCTGTGATGCCCACACGTGGAGTTATAAAGCCTTAAATAGACCAACCCCTAAATAGCTGAGAAATTATTTAATATCCTAGAAAAAACAATCGGACTAAAACAGGAATGATAAGTATAGGCCTACTGTGTTTCTTATTTTAGACATTCCCCTCTGAAACAAATGCATTATTACATTGATAGTATACTTTTTTTTGCGATATCAAAGTAGATAGATATATCGTCTTCCACTGCAGTGGTAGTGGGAAATAGGCAGTTGGCAGGTTTGCAGTTTGCACGGCTCTTAAAGTGACTGAAAAGAGGTCATTTGATTGGCTATGGTTGAATCCACCTGAAACACACCCACTGATACATACTCAACCTAACCCAATCTATTTTCAGCATGCGCAGCGCGCTGTGTGCTCCTCGCCTGTGGTCATGAAAATAACTAAATTCAGTAGCCACGCCCCGTGTGCCATGCGCTGCGCAATTGACTGCGCTTATTCACCGTATACGGGAAAATAGAGCCCTAAGTTTAAGTAAACTCTCTTCTATGTCATTTTCCTTTTTTGACAGCGATGCCTCCAAACTTTTGGGTAACTCCAGTTTTGATTTTGAAAAATATTTTAGATTTGAAAAGCCCATGGACGTTTAGGTGTGTTCTATTCAGCCCATGGACGTTTAGGTGTGTTCTATTCAGCCCATGGACATTTAGGTGTGTTCTATTCGCAAGTTGCATGTTGAGCAAAACAAATGATCAGTAGGCATGCAGTAAACCAGATGGACTATGCTTTGTGTATCCATGTTTCACTGACTTTTGCGGACAAGCTTTTTATATTTAGTCCTTAATGGTATAATTGGTTGCGCACCTGTCATGTCTAATAATTTCTGAAAGTAGAGTAGTTACAGTGACAACTTGAGGATAAGGGTTGAAACCCTGGTTACATCCCTCTAGTCTACATGCTATATTGTTTACATTGCTTGACTGCGTACATTAATAAAATATCTGGAGCTGTTTAGACTGCACAAGAAATGGCTTATGGAGTCTTTGTGTGGAGAGCATTGAATTTGAATATGTCCATTTGCATTCTGTTCTTTGGCTTGCCCAGGAGCAGACAATGGTCTGAACTAACATCTCATTTGCATCTGTGACAACAGTGTCCTGAAGTCCTAAATTAAGGTTGCACAATCATAAGGGTTTCGATAAACTGAAATAAATCAATCACTGTCAAAATGTTTCAGCGGACCATTTCAGTAATAAGAAATTCCAGTAAGTGGGCACTACAAATTTAAATCTGGAAAAAGGTGCAGCTGAGTTTTAAAAACACTCACATCAGCAAATTCAAACTAGCAGAGATGGTTTGTTTCCTAGTAGTATTTATTGCATAACTGTATACCAAATTGGTGTGCTCATTATGTTCCATTACTCTCAAGTGCATTGTAGGGTGTTCCATATTGTCTCCTCTTAAAAATAACTGAAATAATCTGAAATTTGAGAATGGCCTCAATACCAGATTTACTCAAACACGTTTTTACTCAAATGCTTCTCATCTGGCTCTATGTGTCTAATTTCATGAACACAAAACATTGACCGCTGAATACTGAGTCAAGAAAAATCCTTAAAAAAGGCTTAGCTGCTTAAAATATATAAATACTTTATTGTTACTAAATGCGATATGTGCATAGTCAGTACAATAATTTATACTTTTTGAAAACAGGAGAAATTGGATGTTGTCATAGCCATTATACATACTCTAGCACAGCTTTTAATTTTGGTAACCTCTCCTAGGTGTGTGAATGTTCAGTAGTGCCTTAATATTTGCAGTGTCCAATGTAAAGACTCTTGTCCTGCATTCACTAATTACATAGAAAACACAGTGCCCTGCAGAATTATTGGCACCCTCAATTAACATAACAAACGTTTTTCAGAATGAAATGCTTTTTTATCGACCAACATGCTGATACAGAATGATAAACATATACAATTAAAAGCACTTTTTTCCCCAGTTGTGCAACTCGAATAGAGGCCACTGAGTTGTAGCCTATCATTTGTCCACTCTGTAATCAACAGCACTCGAGTCCTGTTTGGTTTTGTTTGCCAAAACATCTTTAATGAAAGAACGTATCACTGTAATTTTCTGACATTATAATAAAATGACAATGATAGCAGTGACAGACTCAGCAATGTTTCCTCCCTCGCTGGCTCCGCCTACATGCCTATGTAATTTACACGCCCACTTGACACCACTGTAGTCTTTCAAAAACGGGGAAGTGGTAGAGGTGTACGTCATTTTGACGTATATCTCTACCAAATTTGTAACTTTAGCTGTCAATATTTCCCTTCACATACTGTTTTGGCCTGCGACAAAGAGAGACTTAATTAGTTGCACCTTGTTCATTATTAGTGCGTCTACATACAGTAGGTGTGTGCACAACATACGTACACCCTCCTGTATTACACACAGGGGCACGCACAAGCATGCATAAAAATACCAGGATTACAATGTGAAATATTACTATTGTGTAGGCTATATCAAAAAATGCATAATAATAAAGGGGTCCATCAGTCAAAGACCACATACCTGTCCCTCAAGGAAGGGGAATGTCGCTTAAATTGCTTTCATCCTGCCAGATTTGAACAAATTTCTATCAACTCCTGGCAGCGGAGCTGGAGCCTGCTCTCCCTATATGAACTCTCCATTACAAATTAATGGCTGCATTACAGGACATTTTCTGCAAGTTCCAACATCTCCTAAATTCAGATCCCAATCCGCCGTAAATTCTGCCATACCTCAAGCCTAGTCCGACATGCCAATGAATACATTCAAGTCCCCGTCACGCCTGTCAGCCAAGAATGGGTTAAACAGGAGTTCATGGCGAACTTTGGGTTTCCTGGGGTTCTGCCCCTGCAGAGAACACTGTTATATATGTGAAACATAAGGGAGCCCACTCCAAGAACATTCAGGCAATGTGCGATGCTACGTGTAAGGTTATACATGTATTTGCAATTACCCTGGATCAAGCTATGACTATTTTTGCCGTTTCCGTCCTTGGAATCACGGGAAAGTGGGCTTGTTTTAAGGTATTAAGCTACCAGTGAAAACGCATTGGTCATGTTTCCATAAGCAGGACAATATAAAACAAATATGCATAAACCAATGGGTTCCCAACCAGCTTTAGTGTATTTAGTGTCATCATTAAGGCAAAATAATGCTATTTATGTTATTAATCAATTTTAGAATGCACCTAATATGAACGGATGAAGCTTGAACTTTGCTGGCCGAAATTCATTGCCTGTGTTCTGTCTGCTGTGAGAACGGCCTCATGGAATTAATGTTTGACAATGCTTCATTGTATAATCAAATTAAATTTGTTAAACAAGCAGGCTAATTTGGAGTTTTTTAAACTGAAGGGGAAGCCACGCTCTGGTATCTTATGCTCAGCTGTTGGAGGTGTTATAAAGAAATTAAACTGCATATATTTTTTAAAATAACAGCACTGGTGTAAGCTAATGGAAAAAATGTTCTTGTTTTCCGTTATTATATTTCTGGGAAATAGTTTGGTCTGGAATTACCGGGAACCCGTGCCAGTGTTAAACCCTAATGTGAAAGATTATTATTGTGTATATCAAAACACGTCATAATGGTTAGTCCAGATAATATTGATCCTTATAGCCTATTCCTTGTTCGCACACTTTAACCACGCGCACAAGCACGTCTGTATCACCAGGTGTAAATCACAGTCTTACCATTGCTATCATATTGGCAATCTGCCAAGGTGCAAACACAGGTGGCTTTTAAAGGGAATGGGAGATGACACGCTAATTGGTTTATTGCATGTTACGCTGACGATACACCAATAATTAATGAATTGGCTAAGTTCAGCCCATTTGAACATTGCGCTCAAAATATCCACCTTCTAACTAGCAAAAGTGGAGTTGGACACGCCGTAAATGCACTTGCGCACTTACAGTTTTAGACCATGCGCTAAGATTGTCAAGATGGAGCCCATAGTGTCCTAACAAGGTTCCTGGGGCTTTTGGAAGCAAAACAGCCCCAGAGCATCACATGTCCACCACCACTTCACAGTGGGGATTAGATTATTTTCTACATGTGTAATGGATTTTAGTGGCGAATAATCAAACGCGAAGGTAGGGGGATCAGAACAAGTCAATGAGGACCAATAAAGGGAATAACAAAATAATAAATGCAAAGAAAGAAAAAACAGGAAACTACTTCCTTGTGGCTAAACAGCCAAACGAAAATCAACCCACTAAAATAGGGCGAACTCGAATAATGAGTGAAACACAAACTAAATCTCCTGAGCTCAATACTGGCGCCAAAACGGGAAACTTAGCAAAGAAAAGAACACCATCGGTACAACAGTTCGGTTGGCCGAAAAGATGTAAAAACCAAAACGAAACAAACAAAAAAAAACTGTCTCAGAGAGAACAGCAAAGAATAAAATAAATAGCACAGAACGCTAACAGGAGGAATAATACCTATACCTGAAAATAAGCTAAATAGCAAGTCCCCCGTGAACAGAAACAGCGTTTAATATCATGAGGGTGTTAGTACCTGGCTATACCTGGCTTGAAGCAATGTCGAATGACAAAGAAGCAGCAGGGAAGCAGAAGTGAGGAGCCCAAATATCCCGCAGGTAGAAGCACAGGTGAAACGAATAACGAGTGCGGGAAAACAAAACCTCAGAATGGAACTACGAAAAAATCTGATAGATTCTCAAACGGGAAACAAAAGAAAACAAAAACCCATGAACCATGACTATGTATCTTTTTATAGATACATAGTCATGTATGATCACAAGGTTTGTTGATCACAAAGTCGGCCCTGAAAGTGGGTATGTGTGAGTTTGTTTGGGGGAATTTTGGTACGTTAACAAAAAATATAAATGAGGACAGTAATGACCAAAAGTGGAATATTTGGACAGAAACTGAGAGCAATTAAATTATCCAGCAGTTTGTATCATATTGTGGCCATGGATAAAAAAATACATGAATGAGTAATGTCATAAATATTTAGTGAAATTTTGTAAATCTAATGAGGTTGGTTTCTAAATGCTTCAAATATATTTGGTTCATAAGAATTTCTAGGGGTTCCAATAATTGTGTCACACATGTTTCTGAGAAAAAATATTTATTTCTCGATGAAGAAATAATTTTTTTCTTTGAACAATTTTAGCTCAATTAAATGTTAGATTTATCTAATATTGTGAGTGCAAGGTACAGCAATGACATTTTTTCACTAAGGGTACCAACAATTCTGGAGGACAATGTATGAAACTATTGCCCATTTATGTCTCATTTTCCTTTGAATATATCAGAGGTGAGATACAAATTCCCTCAATGTCGCTTTTTGTGGTGTCTCATGTCTGTGGAAGAAGTATGACTGGGTTAGGCATGGAATACTGTAATCTCACCGCCCAATTTGGGTGCATGGATGTTCAGCAAAAATAAAATCTAGCTTGCATCCAAAAAAGTCCAGATCCACAGAACAACAACAAAGCAACATTGACAAAAGTTGTAAAATATTTGTTTGAAATTATTCTTTTGAAGGTTTGCAATTCTATTATATTCCAACAATTGAAGCTATACAACGTATTTGTTGAAAATGCTCATTTCAAGGCGAGGTGTACGAGCTTGTCTACTGACTGGCAATTGAAAACGTTTTAACAAACCTGGCCTATGGTTTGCAGTTTGTTGGCTAAAAGAAGCCAACACAAATGGTCGGAGAATAGCATATTCTTGGTTATAGTTTTCAATGGTTGAGTAATGGTTATTCATATGACATTATATGACATTCATATGACATATTAGGATATTGCATTTAGATAGTCTTCCATGTTCTTAGTTGTATTTACATTGTGTAATCTCTTGGTTCCATATTTTTGAACTATATGTTTAGAAAACATTAGACCTGTAACATTACAAACAATTTACGAGCTGTTTGAAGGTTCTATGTGTTGGGAATTGGGAAAAACAGTTGATTTGTAGTTAAATATATAATTATTTTATGATTTACACCAGTGCACAATTTAGCCATTTTGGATACATTTGGAGACACTGAGGGACACTGCCTATATTTTGCATCATAGATCTGTAGTAGTTCTGCACATCACCCTCAGATTTTCCACACTTGTGGACACGGAGTCTATGATCCAGGAAATGTATAGTTTAACTTGTTTTAGATATGTAGCTCTCGGTATTTCATTGCAAACTACAGATTTTTTTTTTGTTTTTTTGCATTTGTGGGAGTATTTTTTAAAATATTTTTGAAATTTAGTTTAGGATTTTTCCTGTTTTCTCACAATTTTGTAGCAAATTGTACCCTATTTTGTTAAATTCCCTGTGTTGTAACCGCTTGAGCTGGTAGTAGGAAGGAGGGCGCCACATCTTCTTCACATCTTCTTCAGGGCACAACTCGTCTCGCTCCTGACCGTGATCCAACTTTCCCAGGGCCACTTGTGAGCGACGATTCTCCCCCGCCGAGTTCCTCCGTCGAGTTCCTCCCCCCCACCCAGGGAGAGGCCGTCAATTGCCACTCCCTCAAGGCACCGGCCATACGCGGATCAGGCAGGAGTGGCACTTTATTTAGAAAATTAACTAATCTAAGTTAGTATTGTAAATGGTACAACTGTCTTGTTTAATTGTCAAGCTTTTGTGATGCTCACACCTGGAGTTATAAAGCCTTAAACAGAACACCCCCTAAATAGGTGAGAATTGACCCAATTTGGCATCCGAGCAAAGGGGTACAGGTAACCCTGTGATTGGTAATACTTTCAGCTATTTTCTTGGATGAGGCTTCCCCGCACCATATAGGCAGACGTCTCCCATTGATGATATTTCTCTAGCGACCTGATAATGAAGGATTAGAGGCCAGCAATGAGAGGCCATCTTGTGTTAAATGGCAAAGGAGCTGGAGACGCTTGACAAACATGCCCATTTGTGGCATTCAGCCAAACAGATGAGTGAACAATTGAATAAGCAATATTTTAAAACACATTTTCACAATTCTAGTTAGCTAATGTAAAGATTAGCTGCTCCTTTTAGAAGCAAGGGACATTTATCATGAATATTGCTCACTGAAATATGCGGCTATTAGAACTGCTTTCTACCTTATTAATTCTGGAAGAAAAAAAAACTATTCACTAAATAAGTTTCTCATCAAGCGGGAGCCCCAACTCCTCCTCAAAGAAAAAGACTATTTGACTCATAACATTTTGAAGTAGCTGAACACAAACTGCCTCTCCTCCTCACACCCCCAAAACTTCTGGCTGATGCACGATTGGTAAATACCTCTTTCCCACTTTGTCTCAAACCATTGAACCAGGGTTCCTTGTGTAGGCTGTGACTGCAAAATTGCATACTTTAATTGCAAATTATGTTTTATTATTATTCTTATCATTTTATGATTTATTTGTTTTGTAGACTCCCTTATTCAAGGGTGACTTACACTGCATAAGACAAATAGAACATAATCTCTTCATCCAGTACAAATGTACTGCAGATAGTCCAGACATCCAACTGATGAATTGTTTTAGAATGAACTTTTTCTAAAGACTAAATGGTGAAAGTACCAGTTTTACTGGTATGATGACAAGTGATTGCTACAATATCAATTATTTCCAAGAAAAATGTTTAAATAGGGTGGTACAGGAGCTACAGCAGTGTGCTGCTGTTTTTGAGTAAGGGAATAGTTGCTAGGCAACGTCACTGGGTTTCATGCTGTGACGACATAGCTTTATGTTAGGCTACGCTGTTGCCACTGTGTAAATACGCTGCCTATAGGACTCACTAAAATGGTGGTTGGTTGTTTAATTAAGAGATATTTCATCAGTTCTGTCTCTTCAAAAACAGAACATGGTTTACAGCAATGGCTTAATTTTCACTCCTACCCTTTCTATTTCATGCCCAGCCCTGCTGTGTTTCTAATTCCCTGGACACTTAAGCAGTCATTGGAAATGTATTTGGTATAGCTCTACAGGACTTTATTTACTGTTCCGCCATATTTTCAGACGTGGATGCATGGCCTGTTGTTTCTAAATACGCTGTCCAAGAATTACAGCTGCTTCTCCTCCCTGTGGTCTTTAAGAGAGGTACCCCTGTACTGCGCTCACTCTCTGGCCTGGCGTACCCACAGCAGCTCTGTATAAATTGTCGACAGATCCTCACTACACAGCCTCACTAACAGTCTCTGCCTGCGACACCGTGTTCCTGCTTTAGGGGCAGATCCACTTTTTCCATCCTCCACAGGCACATCGTCCTAAGTTCTGCATTGTGTACTTTATTTGAGACTAAGGGTGACATACATTGCCTGATTGTCTGGAGTACTCTGCATGCACACATCCTGGTGACTGCACACAACGGCCATTTTGGAAACTCATGCTGAAGTAGTAGTGCCAAGGCTCAGCGTAGTGCGCCAATATAATGCACAAGATTATGGTTCAGGTCCAGGACTGTGCTGATCTCCAAGGCCAGTGGACAGCCGTGGAGCTCTGGCTCCAATGCAGCACAAATCAACAGTTATGAATCAAATGGAGAGGAGCTCCTCGTGCTGAGGTTCATTCCAATCACTGCTTGCATCCTTTCCGCCCTTTCCTCACTCCTTTCCTCACTCCTAATGGAGGATGCGTGCAAAGGATGCAAGGACGGAGGAATCAAGGCAGAGATTTGGAGGGTCTCTGATCGAGGCGACACGTATTAGGAAAACGGAACGTCCTTGCTCAGTCAAGCATCGCCTGAAGCGCCCTCAATTACTAATGACGTGTTAGCTGTCGACCTATAACCTGCCAGTGGGCTTGTAACCGATTGTTCTGTACCGTATGGCTGCCACAAAGCTTGTTTTTGCACAGAAAATGGGATTTACTGTTTTATTGGATGCTGTATTTCAGACATGAACGATGTAGGCTACGGTACATGATGCACATAGTAAAAGCCTAAAACATATGAATCGCATTGGTAAAAGACAGCAAATGCACATAAATAGATAGAAAAAAAAATTTCTCATACGAGAGTGAGGGGAAAAAAAGGTTTTGAACGCAAGGCAGCTTGTATGTTTACTTTTGTGCTTAACTATCATGTGTTTTTACCTCTTTTTTCATAAATAAATGTGGCTTTTGTTAGTCGTATAGAATGAGTCATTATGGATGAAAGCGCTTTATAATAAATGGAAAGGAACGGTAAAATTGGATTTGTGTAGGGGTGTAGGCTACCTGCCATGTGGCAGATGTGGAGGGCTGGATAATTTATTCACATCACATGTTCTGAGAAAGGACTTTCTGCAAAGGCTACATGTCTTCTCGGGAGGATGAAGAGACGAAGATGGATAAAATAAGCAATTGGAATAAACCCTTGGCCCCCTGTTCTCTCTGTTGTGCCCAGTAAGTGCCAGTCTCCGCCACCTTCCAGCTCATGCATACGACTCATGTATACAAACTGATCATAGAAAGAATGTGTCTATTTTCTTGCTTAACAAGTTTAGCTATTATCTGTTGGATATTTGACCCTCATATGCTAGTCAAGAAAGGCATCCATTTGCACCTACTCCATCTTCTGCCATGCTTTCCGTCACGCATCCATTTGCACCTACTCCATCTTCTGCCATGCTTTCCGTCATGCATCCATTTGCACCTACTCCATCTTCTGCCATGCTTTCCGTCATGCATCCATTTGCACCTACTCCATCTTCTGCCATGCTTTCCGTCATGCATCCAGTTGCACCTACTCCATCTTCTGCCATGCTTTCCGTCATGCATCCATTTGCACCTACTCCATCTTCTGCCATGCTTTCCGTCATGCATCCATTTGCACCTACTCCATCTTCTGCCATGCTTTCCGTCACGCATCCATTTGCACCTACTCCATCTTCTGCCATGCTTTCCGTCACGCATCCATTTGCACCTACTCCATCTTCTGCCATGCTTTCCGTCATGTCCATCAAGCTGGGACTACCCTGGAATGCACCTTCACACAAACACTTTCCTGAACGTTACAGGTCAGTCTGGGACTTTAAGTGAAAAGTGGGATTAAGTGGGACTTTAAGTGAGAATGCCACGGTAAGTGATAAAAAATGTTTTTTTCACCAACGTTTGTAGTATATAGCTCGAAAGTAACAATGATGCTATTGAAGCATTATTTTGTTGATCTAATATGACGTAATATTCCCTGAATTACTGCATATTAACTGACAACTCGAGTTGATAACATTTATTTACAAATTCTGCCTTTTGTGTACCTTTCAAGCTAAAACAAATCATACTTTTTCAATGAGAAGTACTTTTTCAACTTATTCTGCTGGAATATCACATTTCCCACAGAATACGGAACGACCATTACATCTAACAGGTGCAGACTAAAAACGGCAGAATTTAAAACAGCAACTACACAGACATTCCCTTTTCAACAACAATAAAGAATTTATGGATTAACAGACAAGAGAAAAATGTATATTTAAGCCCTCAATTGATGCAGCTCTTTTCTGTTGCTTTTCCCAACGATTCCCAACACGTTTTCTCTGCCTGCCCCCATGTTACAAACAGGATTCAAATTCTTCCCGGAGTCTTGTAACAGAAGGTAGCTATAAAGTTATGGTTTTAAAGTGAATAAAAGCTTTGCCCATGAATGCTGGGGAATTGTAAAGGATAATCAATGGGAGTGGGATTTCTCCTATGTTTGTCTGTGAAGGAAATCTAGCCAAGTTCTCTATACATCAAAGGCTTGTCAGGAGTGAACAAACTGCTTTCTTTGTGTATTCTACCATCTAAATTCAGAGATACAAAGCCTTTGGATGTAATACACTGCAAAAAAGACTTTACAATTTAGATGACATGCCTAGCTTTGACGGTTAGATGTGCTTCTTTGTTTGCCCATTCCAAACCAGACATATAATATTACACTCATTCAGGGCTTTTTCCTCCCAGTAGTAGTGTCTCATTACAACTTCCAGCCCCTCTTTTTTACAAAGCAAAGTTGATGCAGCCAGATAGCAGAGCGAGTCTGTTAACACTCGCTATAGATTCAGACACAACCGTAGTGCCCAAACGTCAGTGTCAAATTCTCAGAGATAATCGACTTGCTTGATCCAAGTACGATTCATGTTAACAATAACAAACTTGTGATGTTACAACATCATACATGTAATTGCAGGTGACTCCTAAATAAGATAATCTAAGCAATCCAAAATATTGTTTGAGACTAAATGTATTAATTATCCATTGATTTAATCCACATAGTCCTCCATATAAAAAGGATCAATACATTGTTAGCATGTTATTTTATATTTATATTTATAATTCACTATGCTGATTTGCATAACAGAATTGCGTATTCAGTGCACTACAAAGGTTTTAGGACAGTGACACATTTGTTGTTTTGGCTTTGTACACCAGCACATTGGATTTGAAATGGAACAGTGACTATGAGGTTAAAGTGCAGACTTTCAGCTTTAATTTGAGGGTGTTTACGTCCATATCAGGTGAACCTTGTAGCAATTTTAGGGGACCAAAAGTAATTGGACAAATTAACTTAAACTTAAATAAAGTCATCATATTTCATGCACGGTTGTATATCCTTTGCATGCCATGACTTCCTGATGTCTGTGACCAAACAACATCAAAAGACTCTTGATATCTTATTTTCAGGTAGTCTTACGAGTGCTACTATAACCTCTCTGCATTTGAATGGATTTCTATGGGAATTGGGGGGGGGGGGGGCTAGATTAAATAGTAAATTACGCTGAAACAGTATGGAACACAGCTAAATGGCTGTCAGTCATCAAGGGTCTGAGGTATCCACCCTGAAGTGCCATATATTCTTCTATATGTACTGGCATGGAGGTTTTATATCTTCTACCATGGCTACAACTAAAATGTATGAAAACATTTAAATAAAACGGTATTTTTAAAACTTTTAATCAAACCATTATGTACACATCTGCCACTTACCTAAATATAGTTCCTCTGGTAACGGTAGAGCTGACACTAGAGTTTGGATTCTACAGAGTTGCCCCACCATTAAAGTTAGTTAATGTTCTTTTTATGAATATTTAACAACTTAAAAAAGAAATGTTAACATGTCCATATAACCATAAGCAAATTTAGCTAGCCAGCCAATACATTTTGAAAAGACATTTAAAAATGAAAAGCTAAGTACTAAGGTACTTAACCTGAGTTGCTTCAGTATATATCCAGCTGTATGAATAGATAAATGTAATAAGAAGCTGTATATGTCGCTCTGGATAAGAGCGTCTGCTAAATGCCTGTAATGTAATTTAATGTAAAAAGACTTCCCCCTTTTGCTCTCCTCCCTCCTATCTCTCTCCTAAGCCCCTCCCACCAAATGATGGGAGGGGTTTATTCTACGGGGAGAATCTTTTGCTTGTAGATAGTTGTCCTGATTGGTAGCTACATAGCTAGCTGGTTGGTTTTTGGAAGAATGGCTTGAGATTTTTTGAGAGGCCAGGACACTCACAGAAACCGGATTTTTTCTCAGAACGCTTGATTTATTGATAGTTGCTGAAATGTAATGAGCAAATTTAGTAATTTCACCAAAATTATATTGTAAAAATCTTGCCTACTGCACTTTTAATACTATCAATATCTACCAAATATGATAGCATCCAGCTCCAAGTTTCCCTGTTGGTGAGAGATGGTGACTGACTGTAGCTTCGCCAGCTGCTTTCTGACCGATGTCCAGTGACTGACATGATCTCCCTGGACTCGAAGACAGATTTCGAGAGAAGCTGAACCACCGTGCTTCGCAAGCTGTAGTTTGTGTAGCATTGCGATAGACCTGTACCGGTACTTTTTTGTTTGTTTTTGACTGTACAAGTGTCTTCAAATTTGTCGTCCACAAAAAACTGGGTATCATACCATAAGTTTTTGCGCCCATATCCCCACATACATCAAAGGAAACATTGAATTACTCAACCATTTTGAGATTTATTTGATTTCCAATCCATTAATTATCGTAGTTATTCATAATAGAACTTTTCGCGTAGTGATTTTGAAATGTAATGAGGCCTGCATATATAAGCATATAATGCACTGCTGTCAACCAATCAGAATCGAGTATTTATCCAAGCCATACCGGATGATTGTGTATATACAAGCATATAATGCAAGGCTGTCAACCAATCAGAATCGAGTATTTATCCAAGCCATGGTATAAATGTATATATATATATATATATATATATATATCAGATGACTCTATAATCACCTGAATACTATTGAAGTCTAATCTTCCACTTATAATTACTTTAAGTATTGTAACTATTTTAGAAAGTGGTCAATAAAATAGAGTGGACCCTTTAAGAATAATAGTGCTGGTTAAGAGCATATTTCTTGTGACAAGCTTTTTTCATGGTTTCCATGGCAATTTTGTACATTGTATATTTTATTGTATATGCCCTGGTTATGTTACATAGAACTAGACCATTGTAGTACTTCATCTGCCAATTATGACAAGATTTTAGATTCTAATATTTTAATTGAATTTAAGAAAATGGATCTGAGAGAATACACATGTGCAGGCAGAAAATGCAGTAGATTAATGCAAACTTCCCCAAAAGAGAATGTCTATGAGAGACACCCACACTTACAACTCTTCTGGAGAGGAGGAAGAATTTGCCTAAGACAACTTAATAACTTTGAGGGGGGGCGGGCGGGGTGGGAAAGTTTTATTGTGCAAAATAAACTTAACTTCATGACTAAAATGAAACAGTACCACAGCAGGAAAGGGAAAATGCACCGTCCACACGCTGGGCCTCGTGTATAAACGGTGCGTACGTACAAAAAAGATGCGTATGCCAGTCTACCCACCATCGGAGTCGCCAATTCACACAGTCTCAAAAATGTGTGTACGCATGAGTCATACTCTGCGTAAATGTGTAACCAAGGGCCTCCCTCGGCTTAGCCACACAAATCCACAGAGGAGGCAAGGTAATGATCACGACTGAAGCATTTGCTAACCAAATGCAGGATAGCTAACAACACCTAGGCACAATGAAGGCTTGGTGAAGCCTAAGGTTCACAGATGTGCCAGGTAGGATACTGAGGGGGACGGACTTCTCTAAGTAAGGTAACGACTGGTCGCTAAGACACCCAACCTGGTTTATGGAGGTAAGAATGCTGAGACAACTCAGGGACAGTTCCTGCCAGACATCTCTGATAAAAATGCACAAGCTGAGATAAACTGAGACACAACAAGGCTAACCCTTGACAGAAACATAAGGTTACTGACTAGATCACAATACATGTGTTGCACGGTATGTCAGAGGGAACATTCACTGATGGTTACAATGCTATAAATAGGAAAAGCACAAGGCCATGGTACCTTATATCACAGGCAACAATGTACCATGCAAACTCTGTGGCATGGAAATCATTTTTCCACCAACATCAAGTTGCCAGGTGAGTTGGAATGCATTTTTTCATAAAATAAATTCACTGGCTTTAGTTTGAAGTTTACTCTTCAACATATCACTCGTCTTTATCTTTTATTTTCTTGTACTTTCATTGTTTTGCAACCTTTTGCAAATCAAAAAATGTGGCAAATGTCTGATTGCATATAGACTTCCAGCTAACTGCAAAACAGTGAAACAAATATAAAAACATGCAGGTATCTGCTACTCTGGTCCACTAGTGTGAATTTGAATGACTTAACTCTAAATCTATGCCTCGATGGCAAAGAATGACAGTTTTGCTATCCTGGCTTAGCAACAGTGGTTGTATAAATATTCATGGTCCTTGCAGACTTCAGCTACAAAGTGTAGGGTCGATGCAGGAGCCACAGAGATTCTGACGCAGAAGAGGGTCTGGATCCCCTCACAGTACAGACATGCTTTTAACTACAATAACCAAAAGGAAGGGTTTTTATTTAGAGGGCAAAATGGAGAGCAGTCGGGGCAATACGAAGGGAATAGCAGCAAACATGTCCTTGTGTTTTCAACATAAGTGTTTAGAAACAGAAAGGCTTCAGGATTCACTGTGTTTTAAAAGAGCCTTTAAGAAATGCTATGAGTCATCCGTGGGGTCATTTTCCTTTTACTGCAAATGAGTGTGGGTGTCTCACTAACTTTCACATATAAACTTGATATTGTTCTTATTATTCAACAGCTATTTTAGGAAAACAAGAAAAAATATATGAGAAATGTTTCCCCTTATCTTGTTTCAATGACAAAGATGCTGATGTTGTGAGTTAAAAGTTGAATCACTGCAAATGACAGGTTCCAGGGCACATAAATAGGGCTTTCATATTTTGCTTGTACAATCACCCCCAGTGGGGTTATTCACTGACATTAATGTATATATTTTAAATGGGCAAAGACAGTGACAACTTGAGGTTTATCCCCAGTATCAGAGTGTAGTCAAGTCTTGGCTTCAATACCATTGTAACCAATCAGCATTCAGCACCTTCATCATAAGAGTCATGAGTGAGTCATGCAGAACCCTATACATTTTCAGAATACATTGGTAGCATTCTTGAACAGTAAAGAGAGACAGCTGCCAAGCTTAGTAAAGGAGGACGGTGCTGTTCTGTGTAACAAAATGCCATTACATTGTACACCCATGAAGAAGTAGACGTCAGAGAATTACAAGTAACAGAAAATAATTTTCTTGTTGAAATAGAGTAGTGTACAGAATGTTAAAGGTTCCAAATGTTAATTTATGCTTAATTAACAGCAAACCTTTCAACGAAAGATTCAAGCTATTTTATGCTTTCAAATTGAATATTATGGCAAAGGGAAAGTAGAATATGTGTTTGGTAATGTAACAATTTTAAGAGAGTTTATTCAGTTGAAAATACATAAATATCACTTCTGGAATCACCCCCCATGCTCAAACCAGTGCTCTGTTTGGGTCGTCCAACCTCACACATCAATACGTCAACGAAACACACTAATCTCCAGCAGGTATTCATATAGCCACAATGTTGTGTTATAGGAAAGATACAGAAGGTAAATCAGACCTCTGTGCTCTGTCAGTTGAGCATGGGGCTGTCAGGGTCCAGCTAAAGGGCACGTCCAGCTCACAGTCATTGTGTTGGAGAAAATGTCAGAAAATTTGCAATAACTATTTTGTTTGAACCTTTTACCTTTTTAACCTTTCGTTAGTGTTGATTGATTTTTCATACATGAGAGACATTAAAGTCGTCTAATACTTTTTAAAAATTGTATGATTTAAGAAGAAGCTTACCTTAACATTCAAGGTGCATGCAGTGTTAACAACTGCGTGGTGGGCTCCTCCACGCGGGACCCGGTCCAGAAAGCCGATGTTTTTACGAATCGATGACCTAGAGATTCCCCTTAGAAACGAATCTGTGCAGACAACAGAAGCTTGGCGTCTATGAATCACAACGACTCATCGCTCTGCTTTACATTACAAAACCAAAGTAAAGCACATCCTGGGATTTTCATATTTCCCATTTGAATATTTCCATTAGTTTGCACGGGATGGAGAGGCAGTGTCGCCACAACGCTTTCCTGTCCTCGCAATCTCAATATGAATCTGAATGTTTTTGTTTTTTTAAACATTATTGTAAAGTTTTAGCCATTATTTTTCTCGTGTCAATTTCACCTTCAAAATGGCGATGTCTGTCCCTCACTGGAAGATAATTAGCAGACTTCTTTGAGCTGGGCTATTTATACGATGGTCCATGATATTATTCAAATCTGGCCCATTGCGAACAATTTGTTTTAGAAATACATAATTTAAAGCTACATGTATGTTACATTTTCATGTTGCAATAGAAATGAGGGGAAAAGTGGCCAAAAGTGTAGTGTGATGTAGGAAAATGAGATGTTTTTTTCTGTTCAGTAGAAGGGGAAGGAAAGGCAGTGATGAAATTGGTGAATTAAAATAGAGAAGAGGATATAACAAAAAATATGCAGGAGGTATAAAATGGCATTCAAATATGAGCCCATTAAGAAATATTATGAAATCTTATGAAGACAAAGTAGGTCAGCAGGTGGTATGGGAAGTTATTTAAACGAGGGGAAGTTATTTAAACACCGTTAACAATATTTTAAAAGACATTTAGACCGTAGAATACCAATACATAAGACAATATTGCCCTGAACTGATGCCAGTTCTACATGCAAAGTAACTAGCCCTACAGTTTGATAAGTGGCACATACATGTTAGCACTTTCCTGAATCGATAGTGGAGGTTGGAGGCAATGAGTGCTGATAAACATGTCATGTGGTGAAGTCATCTAATCCAATCTACTTTACAGATTCTTTTTAGATGGCAAGCTAAATAAAGTTGCCAACTTTTGGCAAGTAGATATAATGGGACTCCTGGACACTCACGCTATTATTCATTATCAAGTTTCACCACAATTAGAATTATTAATGTTTCCAAATATAGTCTTTATTCAAAATAGCTGTTTTCTCATTTGTATCCTCTAATGCAGGGGTGGCCAATTCCAGGCCTCGCGGGCCGGTGTGTATGCAGGTTTTTGCTGCCGCCAGTTAACAATTATTGAATTAGCCCAATTGTTTACACGATCTGATATTTTAATCTACATATCCGCGATATGAAAAGCATTTATCGTTCTGTAATTTACAAGTGAATCGGTGATTGTGTGTATGACTAATTAGCTGATTGAACCGTGGTAACTGGTGGCAGTAAAAACCTGCATACACACCGGCCCGCGAGGCCTGGAATTGGCCACCCCTGCTCTAATGTGACCTGCCACATTACCCATAAGACTCAACCATTATGACAATTCTTCTTCCTCTTCTGCCAATTATACCATCAGAAATGCGTCAGTCCCACAATTATTATGTAATTCTCCCCATTGGGCAATATTTATTTCAACCAAGAACAACATCTGTTTAGAGTAGCCAATAGGACATACAAGCAATTTGTGCATATTTCAGCCAATAGAATATGTTCAAAAACCTGATGGACAAAGTGTGTGTGAATAAAATAATTCTGTCTGTGGAAAGTGAACAGGTGAATACTTACGCAATATCACACGATAGGGAGTACTGTAGATCAGCGCGGCAGTCATTCAATCGTAAGAACAAGGCCGCAGGCTTAATGCCGAAGATAATCACAGCCATGCTGATATTGGGATGGCAGGTGTGGCCATCCGCCAAGTTACGGCTTGCACCCAGAGTTTGGCACTTTTTCAGGGTTTCCTACAGAAATTACTACAATGACCACATACACTCAGCCCTTAAAAACATTAACTTCTTCACATTCTGACCTCATGTAACCACACAGAATTCAGATACAACTTCACACATCTTTTGTAAAAGCAGGTCATTGTGAATGTGTGTGATGTTTTAATGTTAGCTAATTGCTCATTGGGTTTTTTCAGCCGGCTTAGCTAGAAACTGTTTGAACATTAAAATGTAATGTGGCCACTTAAGGTACTTTATAATATTGAATTGTGTCAGAATGCACACTGGATTAAGCTTAATTGAGTTATTACGGTCCTGACCTAGGTTACTACCATGAATAAATGTTATTCTGCTTTTTTTGCAAAGGTGTACCCGTATAAAATATGGGTTTTCCACCTTTTCGAAGGTATACGGGCGTATAAGGTTATGATACGGGAAATCTAGCCTAATACATTTTTTTTCCCACAAACGTTTTCCAACATAATTTAATCGCAGCAATCACATTTTTTCTCCCTCTCTCTGCTATATTCTCTCGATTTCTGAGGCCGTGGGAAAAGCAAATAACGGAGACCTATGATGTAAAAATGCACTTTATGACAACTAACCACGACAACTAACCACGAAGGTTTACCTTCCAACATGACAACGACCCGAAGCACACAGCCAAGAGAACAAAGGAGTGGCTTCGAAGAAAGTCTGTGCATGTCCTTGAGTGGCCCAGCCAGAGCCCAGACCTGAATACAATTGAACATCTGTGTAAAGAGCTGAAAATGGCTGTGTACCGACGCTCCCCATCCAACCTGATGGAGCTTGCAAGGATATGCCAAGAGGAATGGGCAAAAATGTCCAGAAACAAGTGTGCCAAGCTCGTAGCTTCTTTCCCAAGACGCCTTGAAGCTGTAATCGCTGCCAAAGGTGCAGCAACCAAGTATTAGGCTAAGGGTGTGTACACACATGTAACCCCTAAATAACCTATTTTTGTCAGTAAAATAAAATTGCATATTTTCTAAAAACCTGTTTTCACTTCGTCATTATTGGCTATTGTGTGTAGATGTTTGAGGCAAAAAATGAACTCAATCTATTGTAGTATAAGTCTGTAACGTAATAAAATGTGGAGAAGGTGAAAGGGGTGTGCAGACTTTCCGGCTTGACTGTATATACATATATATCATAAACTCAACAAGTATGAGAAATCTGAGGATGATATGCAGAACTACTAAAGATCTATGATGCAAAATATAGGCAGTGTACCCTGTTGTCCATTAGTATCTCAAAATCTATCCAAATGGCTAAATTGTGTACTACTCTAAATAAAAAAAATAATGATATATTTAACTACAAATCAACAGTTTTGGCTCATAAAACTCACTTTTGCATGATTTTCAAGTGGGAATTATTATATTTTCATCAGTATAGGGGGGTAGATATCTATGGGTCCAAAACCCCTATGCAAAACATGTTATAAAATTAATAAGATTTGTTTTGTCCATTATAAAGCATATACATTTGCTTCTTCTGATGGTTTAAGATAAAAACATTGATATCACAGTGTTACATACACCTAAATATGTAGCCTAATCATGTAGCCTTTTTATTTGTTTACAATCAAGAAATGGGTCTATAAAATAGCACAAAAAAAAACAGGAAGCAAGTAATATAGAATTGGCCCTAGATAGATAGATTAGTCGAGGTGGAGTCTGAAAAAATGCGTCTTCAGACCACGAAAACAATGTTTGAGCTGAGTGCAACGGAGTGGGGAGTTCGTTCCACCACTGGGGAGCTTGGGTGGAAAAGCTCCACAGTGGGGAGGACGAGAGTCGTTTACACGGAGGGAGGGAAGTGCAAGTCGCCCTGCAGCAGCAGAGTGAAGTGGCCGAGCAGAAGCGGTGTGCTGGATTAAGTCCTGTAGTTTGGAGGGCCCTGACCTTTTGGCTGCAGTGTAGGCGAGGGTCAGAACTTTGAACTTGATCCTGGCCGTGACCGGCAGCTAGTGGAGTGACCTCAGCAGGGGGGTGACGTGTGAGAACTTTGGGAGGTTGAACACAAGCCGAGCAGTCACATTCTGGACCAGTTGTAGGGGCAGAATGGCGCAGGCTGGTAGGCTTGCGAAAAGGGAGTTGCAGTAGTCCAAACATGAGGTGACCATGGTCTGGACAAAAAGCTGGGTGGAGTAGGTGGTCAGGTACAGCCGACTACTCCTGATGTTCTACAGGAGAAACCTGCAGGACCGTGCCATTGCCCTGATGTGTTCTTTGAAGTCCAGCTGGTCATCCAGGTCCACCCCCAGGTTCCTTGTAGAGCGGGAGGCAGTCACTATGGTTCCATTGACGGTGATGGACACACTAATTAAACTAGTCTTGATTTCTAAAACACTTAAACTTTCGTTATATAGAAAAAAACAAAAAAAAGATTTTTCCGTTTTTCTCTCCATTTAGCACTTGACTGTGAATTACAGAAGTGCGACTTGCGGACCGTTTTACCAGCTCGCATCACATATGTTTGCCCCATTGTTTTAACATAAATGTTACTTGTGAACACAATTTTGTGAACAAAATAATGTTTAGGCTCTGTAGTACCACACAGGTTTCTAATCAAATACAAATATTCCAAATAATAATTATTAGCATATTAATTATGCATTTCATGCATGCTGTGCTTTTTATAGACTGAAAGCACTGAATGCAAACAATTGTTCAAACATAGCCTATAGTGTACACATTCCCTTACATTTGTAAGTGTAACACATCTGAATTGCAGATTATTTCCATGATAAATGATCGCCATTTGACACTGACATGGCACAAAGTTTCAATGACCACATTCTCTTCAGCTGGTCAAATTAAAAAACACAGGGCCAAATTACATTCAATAATTTAGGAGAGATTGGGTAGCATTGATTTGGAATAGAGGTAGTTTAATTAGTGTGAGCTACGATAGACAATACTGTTTGTTGTAAATTGGCCTCATTTTGATATCAATACTTTTAACAGAATGTGCAGGGAGACTGTTTTTATGAAATTGTAAAAACATTTTGATTTCCTGTGTTTCTCTAATGACTGGCACGGTTCTGTTGGTGATCTGGTGAATACCTGGGGGAAATAAACAAAGAAAATTTCCAAATGGACCGCGCCACTCTGCCAGGCCTATCTACATCCCAAAATAAAAATAAAACTTCCGTCCGCACTCTCCTTGACCTCCGCACCATCCCCACCCTAGTTTCTGGTCTTCCATCTGGCCGCACGTCAAACACACACTGGTGAAGGGAAGCACACCGCCGTCAGCCTGAAGCTTCCCTAGCAATAGACACACGCCTGTACCCCCAGGCCAGTTCACGTCCTTTATGTGCTGGGAATGAGTTCCCAGGTCAAGCCGTTAATACGCTGGTCCGGGATTTCAGTGTCATCGTGTCCCTCTCTCCGCGCTGCTGACTGGGGTTTTCTTACTTTTCACACTCCAGGTTCGCCGTCTCCGCCTCCGCCTCCCTCCGCCTCTCCGCCCCTCCGCCCCTCCGCCTCCTCCTCCCTCTGCAGGCGTCCAGGTAAGCATCCTCGCTCACACACACTCATTCAACACGATTTAAAAACAGAAAGCAATCTGTGCACATTTACTTCTTTCCCCCCTCCGATTACTCCCGGCTGTCGCTCATTTTCCCAACACATGCACCGACACAGAGGATCTCACTCCACACCCCGGGAGTTCTTCTCCCCTACCGCGCCCTATTTAACACCCTTACTGTGCCCATTACCCCCAATATCCTACAGGTGTGCCTCGTTGCCTCTAGCCCGTTACTCAGCCCAATAAATTATAGTGCCGCTCTTCTTTGCTGCAGTTCTTCACTCCTGACAATAATAAATATTTTAATATTAAATAATGTAACGCTACCCAGCTGCTAATAAGCACAGCTGGCTACATAACATTACATCATTGTTACAGTATCATAATTCAGGAAGTTATGGAGCCGATATAGTTTGTAATTTCATCCATAAATTCGGGCGGCCTGTGCCATGATGAGCATGTTTTTATTCAAAGTTTGTCTTATTTTTACCTGCCCTTCTCTTCGCCAGAAACAGAGCGAAAGGCGGGCCCGTGAGAAACTCTATCGGCTCTAAGGCACTTTGTCAGCTCAGTCATTCGAATGTCATCCGATGTTCTTAAAAAAGGAATCCAACCTCTGCAATTTACAGTATTCTGTACTGAGATGGACTATAAGGCATTTTGATTCGGTTCGTAGTAGCTTGTAGTAGCTTCCTGGCTAGCTAGCACCTGACTGACCTTGAAAGTGGTTTTGTGAAAAATAATTATTTCTTAACGAGGGATTTTTTCTCAGAATAAATTTACTTCAATTAAAGGTCGGATTTTTCGAATTTTTTCATTGTGAGATTAAGCGAATTCACCAAACGGTGAATTTTTTATAACACTTTTTACTCATCTTTACCAGGGGTGCCAATAATTGTGGAGGGCACTGTAAGTCCCAACCAAAACAAACATAGGGAGAGCTAAATAGCAATGAGCCTACTGCCTTTATATTATGAAGAGTACCTTCTGACGAATGAGAAAGTCTCAGATTTTGCATACCCTCTGAATCCAAAAAACTTTGGTTACTAAGATGTAAAATAGCGCAGAACTTTGCTAAGCACTTTTAAACTGATATATATGTATATATATATATATATATATATATATATATATGTGTATACTGTGCCTGAAGATGCATGGAAGGCATAGCTTGTGTCTGTCAGGTGCAGCAATGGCATATCAAAGTTGTGGTGCAATCTGTTTGACAGCAGCGAAGAATATAAGTACACGAGCAGGATCCTTTTAACATTTAGCCCAGATAACCGTAGCGTTGAAAGACATTGTAGTCACATGAATACCATCAAGATGTTCTCAAACAATAGAATAGGACCATGCTGAATTCATGCATGTCTGGGATTGCCACCTGCTTGTACAGAACTGTTTACTTTTCAGCTTCAAAGTTCTCTGAAAGTGTAAGAAATCCTACATGAAAGGGTCGGCTGTTGTGTGTTTTCTTTTGTTCTTAATGTTACAACTCTTAGAAAAACAATCCTATGGCACTGGCAGGTTGAGGTCTAAATGTGTTGCGTGCCTCAAAGTGTGGATATAATCCTACTCAGTGTTCTGTGTTCATTTGAACTGTTTTGAGTGTTTCACAAGCAAACCGCTTTAACGCCTCGTGAAGAATGTTTACTTATCGTAGTTCTAACGTCAGTTCTTTGTTTTTCAGTCAATCTTGCAAATTAAAATTGAAAATGAAATGTATTTCTTTGATTATTTGTTGCATTTTGTGGTAAAAATGTACTTCCAATGTATTGAGGTACAACACTAATCTTAGATAACCCTGAACAACTGGGACAGTGTGCCGAGGGAGTAGTGAGTGAAAGCATTAGACTGTCACCGAAATGTGCTGTGAGGCCACAATATTGTGGTGTAACCACTTTGTGATTGATTTTATGGTATGCTGTAGTATGCTGGTTCTATCGAATCCCCTCTCCCTCAGTTTCTGACTAAATATCCTAAATGTGTCTGTATTTCATGGGCTTTCTCTGACTGCTCTCTTATGTAATCGTCGGCCCATATTTCTGGAAGGCACATCTCCTCTTTGCTTCTAGTCCACCTGCAAGCACGGATCATTGTTCCAGCTTGTCCGAAAAATTGAGCTTTGTATGTTTTTCTTACGTTTACAATATTAATCAAAATTCACAGCCTACATTTCCTGTAATTGGTCCAGGTAACATTTTTGGTAAAAAAAAAATCTGTTCTCACTAGCAACAAACCGCACCAAGGTTCACATGGAAGAGGACAGAGACCCTTTTTACCATTTAGGACAGAGACCCCCGTTTTTCTGAACCATGGTTAGCTTGTTCGGGGCGCATCTAAGTGCTGGTGGAGGTTTCACACTTGTCAAAATTAACCAAACTTCTAAAAAAGTTTCATTGATCTGTACCAAGCGAGGTGGGTGTAAAAAGCACCCTATGAATAATTTAAGAAAAGTTTTGTGAATGAGCCCCAATGCGCTTCCTCAAAAACACCTGCCTGTAAATATTTTGGGTTGTCTTGATATTTGATGAGATGTTCAGACTGAACAGAGCAAGGCCAAACTATTTAAAATATTTAAAGCTTCTTTTGAGTAAATATTGATAGAATGGTTTTATATTGAAAATATAAAAATACATACATGCATCAAATCTAAATGTTCACCAATTACTATTGCTTGATGTAACCTTTATTTATGAATTAATTAATTAAATCAATGTCAGAAAAATGTTTTTAAGTGTAACTGTAGAAAGTCACATTAAGTGAAAATCTATTTGCCAGAAAACTGAAGTTAATAAACATCTAGAAGCACATGAAAACAATAGCCCAGCCAGCAATGAATAAGAAAACAGAATGACAAGGACAAGAAGGTTTTTGCAGCAGAACGATTGAGGCACGGAAAATAACGACACATTCTCGGAAGTCTTATGGTTAGTTCCTGTAATTAGCTGAGGGATAAATGTATCACATCTGTGACGCGCTAGCTCGCGGGAGACTGCTGTGTTGTAGGAGTAAGTGCGTATGTTTGTTCACGCTTGCGTGTGGGAGTCTGTTCATGTATAACCACACACCTGTCAGGAAAATGATGTTTAATCGCTTTTAGACATCAGCACCCAAACATCCTTCCTGAAATCTTCCAAATCCTTTCACCCTCTCTTTATAGATTTATTTATTCATTTATTGTTGTTTTTGATCAGAAAAATAATGCTTATGCCAAAACCAGAATGTTTGTGTGACAAAGCTACTTCCATAACTCTCATTCCATAACTTATAACATTGCTTTCTAGAAAGGTTATTCAATTGACAGATATGATCAAGATTCCTCAGTATAAAAAAATGTATGTGTGTGTTTCCGTGTGACAAAGGAAATATTTACCTTTGTATATCTATGAAAACAGACAAAAAAAGAGCTTAACATCCCTTTAGGGCATTTACACTGAAAGATTTATTTAATAAATCACAAAACAACACATGCAAGGTCTCTTTGGGAGGTAAAATAAAACAATGACTTCACCGTGATGTGAGTTTCTACCTGCAGTTGCTAAGTAACATCCTCTTCCAACCTCCCTCCAAAGCTCATTGGTTGGATGGCACAGCAAAGGGGTTACCTCATTGGCTAAAGTGAGGTTACTAAACTTTAGTCAAGGCCTGCCTCTCAGGAGAAAAAAAAACCCACAATGAAGTGATTCTTGTGAATGAGATGGAGAGGGTGTTGGACTCTGAGGTTACACAGTAGAATTTGATTTATGAACATAGCAGCTTTGCTAAAAAATAAAGATCACATTGAATCGAGTTAATCTGGAAGCTGTTGACTAAATGCAGAGCAGGAAGAGCGATGCAGACTGCAATGCTGCCTTTCATCCCTTCCTGATCAGCTGAAATTAAGAGTGACAAAGGGAAGAATGATGCAGATTACGTGCACTTACAACCTTAATCTATCTGCAATACACCAAGCATAAACTTGCTTTGGTTACTATTCGGACAGAATTCCTTGGGAATAGTCCTTGTGTGTGTATATCAAGCAGAGGATGCATTTGGTCTCGTTCCACCTGTTTTTCAGAGTGAAGAATCCTCAGCAACATTCGAATATAGCCACAGCCCACTGCATGCAGATCAGCAGAGACTCAGAGGATGCCTGATCAATACCACATCTATTTTTATTAACCGTGCTGCGTGAGTCAGCTCTGCTTCCCATCTTAGAACAAGGATAAAATAATAATAAAGACAACATCACGACCAAAATGATGATATATCTAGCTTTTTTTTTTTAAACAATGTAGCTCATTTAAAGTGTGGTGGAACATGGGCTGAACAAAGGAAACCAGGCTGAAGAATAAGCTTCTCACCCATGTATGTTGGCAGAAGAAACAGAAACAGAAGAGACCGTTTGAAAATATGACATCTGGTTAGAAAATATGACAGTGTACTAAAAAGAAAAAAAGAAAACCATGCTCAACACAATTTCATGTTCACAAATATTAAGAAACATTCATAAATCATTCGCATACAGATCAATATTGAATATTCTAAAAAGCAAAACATGGAAAAAAAAAACAACGAAAGAAGTATTTTATAAGTCAGACACCTACATGTTTGTATTTTTTTGTTTTTATGAACTTGAAAATATCAGGCTTATGTTGATATATTGTCCTACTGTGGTTCCATGGATTTTTCACAAAAGTAGTTTCTGGTTCCTGGATTTTGACACAAGTGTGACAATTATTTCCCCCTGGCAGTTCTCAGAATTGTACACCTTTTCAGGACAAGTAGAGGCTCATCCAGTCTCAAACCCATCCAATATACACAAAGATTTATTAACATTTTACCCCGATTCCTCCCATTTATGAATGTAAAATTGTATCCGTAGGCCTGACTCATCGGGGCGAAGTCTTCAGTCTTCGAGGGTTGCACAGAAAGGCATGTGCTGCCCTTCAGAATTTGTAATGCCAGCTGATGCTTGTTTCCACTCTGCATTCCATCAGCTTTGCATCAGTGAAGTACCCTCCTTGCACAGCTGGTGCAGGCAGACTACTGATGCATGACCAGACCAGGCCGATGGTGTGGCGGTGTGGGGTAAGTAGCCGTAAATACGCTGATTGAAACCCTCCCTCAGTGGGTGATGCTATGGCTAATTATGCACCGACCTGCTGGGCTGTTGGTCAAAGTTAGCATTGGCATGGCCTGGATTGGATCACAGAACAAGGGGCCATTCACATGCTGGTGGTGAATAAACCTTCAGAATTGATGAATATTATTCTCACAATTCTCCAGATAGGTATTGATTTTTTTAAAGGTGTAGTTCAAGGTCACAGAGCATCTTTAAATCTTTTGACATGTTTTCTTGAGTTTCCTAAGGGCATAAACTATGTCACAAAGGGCCCAGACAGGTTTCTAATGGTCACCCTCTAAATATATTCAATGGGAGATCAAAGGTCAAAGAACAAAGACTCCTGATTAAAATTCCCAATGATTTGTTGACCGTTCATACCTGTACAACACCATACATCTTCCAATCACACTTGTGCATGGGTCCATGTACAGTTCTGTCATTCATAAAACTTGCTGGCAAGAGCAAATTAAAGTTTTGAAAATATTGTGGTTGGGGAGCTGGGTTTTTTGTTAGCCTAGCAAGGAGTGGAAGAAGGTAGTGGGCGAGGTATTTCTCCAGTCTGGGTGTGCCTTTTCTATTTTGAGCCTGTTTACTGTCCACCACTAGGAATGGTCAATAGGAGGAAACTGGGGCCTTGGCAGAATATGAAGAGTCCCAAGACCTCTCCACCGAGCCATATACACTGTGGCAGTAAGTGCAGAATACACTCAGTGAGGCTGCCTGGACAAACAAGTCAGGTGAAGAGTTGAAGTTGACCTCTACTTTTTTCAATTTTTCATGGTACTAACCAAAATGTGAAGTCTTACAAAACAATTAGGATAAAAAAATGTGAAAATGTATTTTTCTTTTTTTCATTTGGTGGAATAATTTTTACTGATTTTAAGAATTAAACAACCTGACAAAGCACCTGTCCCATCCCCTCCCCTTTCAGCCCCTCCCAGCCCCCTAAACACTCTCCCCAGGAGGATGAAAAAAAATTCTAATTAGAATTTTACTGTCTAAAGGGTCAGATGAACATGAAGTGATTAGAAAATTTATGAAAATTAAAGAATTAGGAAAATTGTAGAAATTTAATAATCAGTCCCTTTTATACAACATATTAATTGATGTTAATTATCTCTGCAAAATTTTATTTTCACCAATTGAGAGAATGAAGTTCTTTGGATCACTACCATAACAGCTCTTACTGAGTGAAATACATACATAATCAGAGCTTGGAAGGAGAAATATGAGAACGCAAAGACATCCCAGCGAATAAATAGGTGATGGGCAAGATGTGTAAGTCATAGCATCAACAGATTGACTTGAAGAGGAATCAGCCGAGAAGGAGATCAGAGGCCAGATAATGATGAAGGCGCCAACAAAAAAGTGAGATTGAGGCAGGCGTCATAAAGAGTCGGGGGGTAGGAGGCCCCGAGACTGATCGACAAAAAGCGATTAGAAGAATGAAGAGGTGTGACGAGGTTTAAGGGGAGGTCAGAGAATAAGGGCTTGCTGGGGAGAGATCCAGATTGGAGATTAGTAGTACTACTACTAGAAGGTGGGTCCGACACTAAAGGAAATTCCAACAAGCAAGAGCAGCCAGATAAGCTGACAGAGGTGGATTTGACATTGAAGACAACAAGTAGGGCTGATAAATAAAAACTGTTTATTTTCAGTCAGTGCATTGTCAACACGACTCGACTTCTGTAATCAAACTACAGAAAAATATTAATGTAAAACAACGGCATGTATGCATAAATAAACTGAACTATTTTAATAGCAGTTTAACTACTGATCATGGTTTTTAGTGTACCTGAGTGTAGGGAGTATAAAAGGAAACTAGCAGGTCACTGTTGGCGATTGTTCACAAGCAAGCTAGTGACTACAAGGCTGTGTCAGAATCTCTACTGCATCCTGTGCACTAGCATACTGAATACTGTTTACTGTTTAGTGTCATGCAGAATGTGAAAAATATCCTCCACATACAGCGAAAATCCATCCGGTGCTGCGTTCGGATACAAAATGTATCCTTTCTTCCTGTCGTTCCCTTCCCTTGCTTCAAGGGGGGAATCCCCAAAATGCCAGGATGAAATATGGCAGCCACACCAAGTATGATTCGGATCCAATTTAAGAATTTTATCCTCCCTTCCACCAAGGGTATAAAATGCAAGCTTCCAGGAAGAAGGGAATCCCACAATGCAATGCTCCACATGGAAAAAATGGGCGGTCACCACAGAACTATGTGGTGGTCACATTTCAACTCTATGGTGTTGTACTTCTAAAATGTTGCGAGGACGGTTCGGTTCCGTTTTTTTTTGTTTCTCATCAACCCTCCCTTGCAGAGCCCCTTTTAAGTTTGCTTGCTACATGTAGCAAATTGTGTCACAAGATAGCTCCCTCAAGAGAAGACAACAAGGGAAGGGAGTGTGTTAAATTGGATTTGAACGCAACCCGGGGATTTTAAGTACACTACATTTAGAAAACATTTTGCCTACTTAACTTTGTCATCCAGTGTACTCAACTAGCATAATCAATAGTATAGAAGGGCGTTGATTCGGACACAGCCCTAGGCTCACACGTGTTCCCTCTCACAAATCATGTTTGTGCTGGATGTGGATGATTCAAGACAAGAGTAGGCTATAGATAACCAAAAGTCGACAGCAAAACATCTGAATCAGAGTATTCAAAGTATGAATGGTAAATGGTAAATGGACTGCACTTATATAGCGCCTTTATCCAAAGCGCTTTACAATGGCCTCTCACTCACACACACACAACAACACACACACACAACACGCGGCAGCCGCCCATGCAGGGCGCTAGCCTGCTCATTGGGCACAATTTGGGTTCAGTGTCTGCCCCAAGACACTTTCGACAGGACAGGAGGAGAGAGGGACGGACGACGGACCAACCGTACATCGACGGACCCGCGCTACTACCTCGAGAGCTGACCACAGGGCCAAGTTGTATTAAATAATTTATGGAAGTTTGGAAAGCATTGCTTTGGAATAGAGCTAGTTCAATTAGTGTGAGCTACGATGGGCAATATTGTTAGTTGTAACTTGAGCACATTTTGATATCAATACTTTCAAAGACAGGCCTAGTTTTTGCAAGTTGGAATTAAGGATTTACAGACAGTGCTTTTGTAGGCTATGCGTGAGTAACTTGGCATTATTTACTTTGAAAACGTGTTTTTGTTGAGATTTCACTTCTTTTTGTTAGCCAACTAATGATGATAATGCATGAAGGTAATGACATCGAGAGAGACATGCATACAGAACAGTGGCGGCTGGTGACTCAAAAAATTGGGAGGACAGGAAGAAAACCTGCCGTTAATTGCCACAGCACCTCTCCTCCAAATCAATTATTGCCGTTAGCTTAACAGTCCTTCAGGGCTGCTGCAACAAGCTAACTGTTGCGTTGGCTAACGAAAGTAGCTAGCTACTGCGCGATAAAAAAGAAAAGAGAAACGTAAATCTGAAAAAAAGTTTTTGGAGCAGCCTACTCTGGTTGAAAATGCCTAAATAAAATGTAATTTTTTTGTTTTGTGTTTAAAAGTAGTTAGTTATAATTTATTTTCTAATATGCTACTGTATAATCTATCTATCGCATTACCGCCAATTCGTCACTCTCACGTACACAATACAGTGGTAGAGAATTGAAGATGAAATTTGGAAATTATCATTGGACCAAATTGATGTCAATTGTATTGTATTGTATTCTGGTTGTTGATTGGTTAGGGAGGATGTCCTCCGTTGGAGCATCATTTTACGTGTTTTGACCAATAACAGATTAGCATGGAAAAAAAGGAAGTACATTATGTTGATATAAGAGATCCCGCCCTAAGGAGGACTGCAGGAGCCCATCCTCCTCTGCCCCCCACCACTTCACACAGACTGCCCCACACCCACCACCACTTCACACAGACCGCCCCACACCCACCACCACTTCACACAGACTGCCCCACACCCACCACTTCACACAGACTGCCCGTTCCCCTCTTGCCCTGCAGGTGTCGCTGTTGAAGCATTTAAATAAGAATTTCAATTATGGATTTTTTCCAAAGAAGAGAATAATTATTTTATAAATGATACTGAGATTTGGTAATGGTTTATTTCAACCAATTACTCTTTTTTGTATTTTGATCTCCCTCTTGCCTCTAAAAAATAGAGGAGCAACCTCCTCTGATACAGAATACATGCAGACTCCTACTGAAGACATCCGCGTAACCATAACGGCCTCTATTGACGAGAATGAGAACATTTCTCCTATTACCGATAGCCTACAATTACATTTTAAAAGTTTGTAGATGAGCTATGTATTTAATGTCTAATAAAATACAATGAACACCACCACCTGAGCTATGGATTATGAAGAAGCAAGTACATGAATTAACCAAGTCTAGATGGAGACATGCATGCACAATAGGCTAGACGCAAGCACATTCTAGCTGAAAGAAAGACATACAGCCTAAATAGTTTGCATAAGTAAAATATGTAAATACAGTTTTACAATAGGCCTATTAGAATTATATAGAAATACATGTAACGTTAGGGTATTGAACACTGGCTTGACATTCAACACTTTGCGTAACTCCGTTTCTCAGGCAAAACTAACGTAACAGAAGCTTCATTGGACAACGCATATTTCCCAGGAATCTTAACCAGAAAGAAGACAATACCTACTACTAAGAAGTATGTGCCTACCACAGATTATTATTATTAAAAGTGTTTGCAGTAAACTACATTGTCTGCAGAGTAGCCTAGACTAGAGCCATGTTCGGAGGCTATTGTAATATTTTTAAGTGACGAACCATGAAGCAAATGTTTGGTGAATTGGAGGTTTATAAACCCGATCTCTTAAGGGCTTGCAGGTTATAGTAGGCTATCATCAATTCTTCATACATTATCATAAATTCTCAATTTTCCTCGTACATAATTTTTATGGTCACATTTTGTTATGTGTGAAAAGCATAAAATGAACAAAGCTGAAGTACAGGTTTTTGTCACAAATTAATCAAGAAATCACAACATAGGAAGGTGTACGTAGGCAATAGATGGATGATTTGTCCGTTAGCCTACTGAACGATGTCGATTTTTGTGTAATGACCGTCTTTAAAACAAACGTTTGTGAAAACATGTAGCCTGGCAGTTATTTATATATATATATTTTTTACATGAATGCAACAACGCGAGCTTAACCAGATATTTTGAATTAAAACTTTTCTCTGCTTGACAAATGGCCACGGGATATCCGTTCCCATAACGTTATACTGTACAGCTGCCATGGTGTCCAGTGACTTTCACTGTTTAAGTAACTTAGGCTACAAGTGAAGTTAATATTGTAAACATGTCTTTGCCTTGATGCTTACCATTACACCAAAGCGGTTTAACAAATGAGCAGGCCAATTAAGACTTTTGTCTTACGGTGGCCTACCAGACATTGTGCGCATTGAAAATAAATAAATGTTAGGAGCAGGTGAGACTCGAACTACCACTGTACTACATAACCACTAAGCTACAGACACTTAGTTTGTGTAGTAGAATGGTGGACAGCAATTACTGTCCTAAGTGGAGTCGGAAACCAGTCACACCATCCATGACGTTTTAGGCAGCTTTCAAGCATGTAAATAGATAAAGTCAAGCTGCTAGCTAGTTTAGATAGATCTAAATACATTTAGTAAGTTTACATACCTTAGCAAGCAAGGCACCAGTTAAATTAAGTTACCATTATTTTACTTAAATAAGACAAGTGTAATGGCGAAGGCAAGGTCAAGGTAGCATTTATTACTCAGATGACAAAAAGGTAGTTTATGTACATGCCCTCCCACCTTGTGCTTCCCATCCACAGAAGCCAATGAGTGCAAGAAATTGTGTGCTAAAGTTCCACACACAGTCACAGAGGTGTGTTTTAGACGTATCAATATATACAGAAAACTCAAACACAACTCATAGAAACCATCCAACTGTGGAAAGAGCAATAAAATTAAAGTTCCATTTTGGGAGAGGGGGGATTCCAAAATCGCAGAAGCCGTTACTGAAGGAGAAATGGATTTCATATACTATGGGAAAAAAACCCAGTGTCCTGTGGGTAAATAAGTAGCTTTGATATCAACTGCAGCTTACTGATATACACTGCTCAAAAAAATTAAGGGAACACTTAATCATCACAGTATAACACCAAGTCAATTAAACCAAACCGGTCATGCTGGATAATGTTGCAGGCAGCATAACATTCGCCACGGCGTCTCCAGACTCTTTCACGTCTGTCACATGTGCTCAGTGTGAACCTGCTCTCATCTGTGACGAGAACAGGGCGCCAATGGCGAACCTGCCAATTCTGGTGTTCTCTGGAAAATGCCAATCGAGCTGCACGTTGCTGGGCTGTGAGCACAGGTCCAATTACAGGATGTCAGGCCCTCGTGCCACCCTCATGGAGTCTGTTTCTGACAGTTTGGTGAAACTGATTCACAATCGTTTCCTAACTGGACAGATCGATATCCCAGACGTTTAATTGACTTGGTGTTATACTGTGTTAAGTGTTCCCTTAATTTCTTTGAGCAGTGTAATTAAACACTACATAAACTAAGCCAAATTAACATGAAATTTTGGAAGGCTCTTTTGTAGCTAAATGGCAAACTAGCTACAAAAAACAAATCAAAATCATGGAGTTATGCTCACTAAGTCTCACTGATGTTGTATTTTTATGCTTGAGGGAAAAGATAGCTATCAAATCACTGCCTGTAAAACCACAAACAGTTTTGTTAGGAAAGTTCAATATATTCATGTACATGTTCATCCGCCCAGTTATACTCAGTGAATACTCTTTATTGGTGTTGGTATACTGTGCTATAATTGTGCAAGTTCATGTAATCTGGTACTGCGACAATCAATCAAGTTATCCTCCATTTTTAAATTAAAATTCATTAATTGTCGTGCTATATTCTTGCAATTAAGGACACGTCTTGCCATGCACACTTTATCAGTCTGCCAAATAACTAATGTAATGTACCATGTGTGTTGCCTCTGTTGCAATCAAGATTCTTTTGTTGCAATATCCTGATGCCTTTCATTCTCCATTCAGAACCCGCTTCCAACGACGTGGCTCTTCACGGCGACGCAACCCTTCCAACCTCCGCTACCCCTCACTGACTCCCTGTGAGAACTTCACCGTCGCAGGGGGGCTCTGGAACTGCCAGTCTGCCACACGGAAAGCAGACTTCATCACCGGCTATGCCTCCTTCCTGTCTCTCCAGTTTCTCGCCCTCACTGAAACCTGGATCACGCCAGACAACACGGCAACTCCCGCTGCCCTCTCCTCCTCCTTCTCCTTCTCTCACACCCCCCGGCCGTCTGGTCGCGGAGGTGGTACTGGTTTGCTACTCTCCCCCTCATGGTCTTTCTCTGTTTTCCCCCTCTCTGATCTATCTATTACAAGCTTTGAATACCACTCTGTGTTTATCAACCACCCTATTAACCTGTACATTATAGTTGTTTACCGCCCTCCAGGTCCCCTGGGGTGCTTCCTCGACGAGCTTGCCACCCTGATCGGTTTTTTCCCAGAGGACGGCATCCCGCTGATCCTCCTGGGAGACTTCAACATCCATCTAGACGCCTCCCAGTCTGCAGCCTTCCTACCACTTCTCCGCTCCTTTGACCTCACCCTCCAACCCTCCCCCCCACCCACAAGGCTGGCAACCTCCTAGACCTGGTCTTCCAGAGGAACAGCCCCTGCTCTGATCTCACTGTTACCCCTCTGCATACCTCTGATCATCACTTCATTTCCTTCTCTCTTCCTCTTGTTCCACACCGTCCCTCTCCTCCCCACACCCCCACTGTCTCTGTCCGCCGTAACCTCTGCTCCCTCTCGCCCTCCTCTCTTGCTCCCTGTGTCACTTCCTCCCTCCCCCCTCTCAAACCCTTCTCTCAACTCTCTATCGACTCTGCATCTGACACCCTGCTCACAGCTCTCTCCACATCACTTAACACTCTCTGCCCTCTTGTCTCTAGGCCCACACGCCCATCTCCTCCCTGCCCATGGATGTCCGATGCCCTGCGCACCTCAAGGGCCGGTCTCCGCGCAGCTGAGAGGATGTGGAGAAAATCCAGAGCAAAATCAGACCTCTCTTCCTACCAGACTCTCCTAGCGGCGTTCTCTACAGCAGTCACCGCCGCCAAGGTATCCTACTATCACACAAAAATTTGCAAACACAGTTCTAACCCCCGTCAACTGTTCTCTATCTTCTCCTCCCTCCTCAGCAAACCCCCTCCTGCTCCTCACTCCTCGTTCACTGCAGACGACTTTGCAGATTCCTTCGATGAGAAGATCGCAGACATCCGCAGCTCCTTCAGCCCCCCTCCCCCTCCCCTCACAAACACTGTTTCCCACTCTCTTCCTCTCTCTACCCCTTCTGTGTCCCCCCCCCCTGTTTCTCCACCTTTTCTCCCCTCCCATCTCCTACTCTCCCATCGCCCCACTACTTGTGCCCTCGACCCTATCCCTTCATCTCTCCTCCAGGCAATCACCCCAGATATCCTCCCGTTTGTGACCTCCCTGGTGAACTCCTCCCTGACCTCTGGCTGTTTCCCCTCATCCTTCACCCCGATCCTGAAAAAACCTACGCTGGACCCCTCCAACATCCAAAACTACAGACCGGTATCCCTTCTTTCCTTTCTTTCCAAAACTATTGAACGCGCTGTTTCTAACCAACTGTCGTCTTTCCTCACCCAGAACAACCTGCTAGACCCCCTCCAGTCCGGCTTCAAACCCGGCCACTCAACGGAGACCGCACTCCTCTCCGTCAGCGAGATGCTTCATGCAGCTCGGGCAGCCTCCCTCTCCTCTGTGCTAATACTTCTAGACCTCTCTGCCGCCTTCGACACCGTAGATCACTCCATCCTCCTGTCGTCCCTGTCTGCAGCGGGGATCCGCGGCTCGGCCCTGGCCTGGATTGAGTCCTACCTCTCGGAACGCTCCTCCCAGGTTGCCTGGGCTGGTAAAGTATCGGCACCCCGTCCCCTTACCACAGGAGTCCCCCAGGGCTCAGTCCTTGGTCCCCTCCTTTTCTCCATCTACACCAAATCCCTTGGCCCTGTTATCACTGCTCATGGTCTTTCTTACCACTGCTATGCTGACGATACTCAACTCTTTCTCTCCTTCTCACCCTCTGACACTCAGGTATCAGCCCGCGTCTCCGCTTGCCTGAGCGACATCCAGAGCTGGATGGACAACCGCCATCTCAAGCTCAATCCTGGCAAGACTGAGCTCATCTACATTCCTGCTTTAACCTCTCCTCCTCTCAATCTCTCTATTTCCCTAGGGGACACTCCACTGACCCCAACGCCCTGTGCCAGGAACCTCGGAGTCGTGATGGACAACAGGCTGTCCCTCTCCGAGAACATCGCAGCGGTAACCCGGGCATGCAGGTTCTTCCTGTACAACATCAGGAGAATCCGCCCCTTCCTCACCACCCACTCAACCCAGCTCCTGGTCCAAGCAATGGTGCCGTCTCGCCTGGACTATTGCAACTCTCTCCTGGCTGGCCTGCCAGCATCGGCCATTAGACCCCTTCAGCTTATCCAGAACGCAGCAGCGCGCCTGGTCTTTAACCTCCCCCGACACTCCCATGTCACCCCCCTGCTCATTGACCTCCACTGGCTACCGGTGATGGCTCGCATCAAATTCAAAACATTGGTGCTCGCCTTCCAGGCAGTCCGAGGTTCTGCCCCCCCATACCTCCAAAAACTAATCAGACCCTACACACCTGCCAGATCCCTGCGCTCCGCCTCCTCAGGACGACTGGTACCCCCCCCTCTTCATGCTAGCACCCGGTCTCGACGTCTGTCTGTCCTGGCCCCACGGTGGTGGAATGAGCTCCCCGTGGAGGTCAGAACAGCAGAAAGTCTGACTGCCTTCAAGCGCAGATTGAAGACTCACCTCTTCAAGCTGCACCTCTCTCCACCCCTCCCTACCTCCCTGTGACTATTGTTATTAATGTTGTGTAATTCCCCCCCCCAAAAAAAAAAACAAAAAACAAAAAAAAAAAACAATCATACTGACTGCGCCTAGTACTTAGATTCATATTTTCCTTTTAGGGTTGTTTTTAAACGTTCTTGTTCCTAGTTTGAAAATGCACTATGTACGTCGCTCTGGATAAGAGCGTCTGCTAAATGTCTATAATGTAATGTAATGTAATTAATTTTTAATAAAAAAAAATCATGCTTACATATCTCTGAAATATAAGTATTCACCATTTGTAGTCAGAAAAATTTTGTTTTAGCCAATGTTTCACTCCTTGGTACCAAGATGTGGCATAATTTAAATTAAACAGATGTAAGGATAGTAGCTTGATGTAAATTAGTTGTGCTCAAGCTAAAAATGTTTATTTAATACTTAACCAGCATTCCACCCAAATTCAATGTTTAAAAAAAAAAAAGAAATGATAATAAAAAATTAAAATAAAAACTGAATGTGAAGATGAAATACAATTTAGGTGAACTTTATGTTGACAAGAAAGGACAATTCAAAAATTTTAAATAAAATTAAAAGATAAAAATTTTAATAAAATAATTTGAATATCAAAAGAAACTAGGAAACGACTTTCCAGTATGCAAGTTATTCTCTGTACACAGCAACAAAAACTTAAGGTACAATCATCCATGTTAAAAATGTTTAAGTTTTCATCAGCAAATGGAGGGGAACAACAGTTCCTCTTTGTGCAGCCAGGAAAAGCATCACAGCCTCTTGGTCACTCTCTTAAACAGCTGCCGTGTTCTCAGAAATGTGGACTTGGGCTTTTGAACACCGATAAGTTGAAGGTTGCCCTCTGAAACACTTCTCACCACTCTTCGGTCGGGTATGTTCTCTTCAGACCCTGAAATAAAAACATAGCTGAGTTCAGAGATTGTTTCTGACATGTAACATTTTTCTTCATCATTTCTTAGGGAGCCAGGACAGACTGCCCTCCTTAAGTATTTTCCCACTTTATTTAGGCAGGGGAAATAAGAGAGGGTTACAGTACATAAAGTGCCAGGGTGGGGAATACCCCGCAGGGAGGGGTGATTTGTATATGGGTCGAGTCGGCTGGTCTACGGTGCGCGGCGCATGGTCTCGCCAAGCTGCAATGTATTATCCATTTCACAGCACATTAAAACGGCCATGATGATGCTGATACACATACAGTGAGCACCAAAATTCATTGGACAGTGACACATTTTTTGTTATTTTGGTCCTGTACTCTAGCACTTTGAGTTTGAAAAGATACAGTGACAATGAGGTTGAAGTGCAGACTGTCCGCTTTAATTTGAGGATGAACAGTTTAGAAATTATAGAACGTTTTGGACATAGTCATTTTCAGGCATCACAAAATATTTGACAGTTTAACATAATGTAGGATAAAGTAATCATTTCAAATATTTGCTTGCATATCTTTTGCATGCCATGACTTTCCTGATGTCTCTGACCCAACAAAAGACTCTTGCTATCTGATTTCTCTTGATATCTTGTACTCCTACAAGCGGTACAATAACCTCTCTGCATTTGAATGGATCTCTATAGGAATTGGGAGGTGGGACTAGATTTAGCTGTAAATTATGCTGGAACAGTGTAGAATACATGGTTGGCTAAATGGCTGTATGTCAGCAAGGGTCTGAGGTATCAAACGAGCCTCAAACCATCACTCTGCTGCCAGATATGCAGTAGATATGGATGGATCACTTTAAGGGCTGTTTCTCCTGACAAATTTTCCTATTGAACTCTATGGAAAGGTCAGGAGAAGAACCCCTTCAATTTATCCATCCATATCGACTGCATATCTGGCAGCAGAGTGATGGTTTAAGGCTTGTTTGATACATCAGACCCTTTATGACTTAGCCATTTATCAAACTATGTGTTCCATACTGTTCCAGTGTAATTTACAGCTAAATCTAGTCCCACCCCTCCAATTCCCATAGAGATCCATTCAAATGCAGAGAGGTTATAGTATCGCTTGTAGGAGTACCAGAAAATATCTTTTGATATTGTTGGGTCACAGACATCAGGAAGTCATGGCATGCAAAGGATATGCGACCAAATATTTAAAAATATTACTTTATTCTACATTATGTTAAATTGTCCAATATTTTTTGATGCCTGAAAATGGGAAGGGGGGCGGACTATGTTCAAAAGATTCTATAATTTCTAAACGGTTCATCCGATATGGATGAAAATACCCTCAAATTAAAGCTGACAGTCGACACTTTGTATCCTTTCAAACTCAAACGGCTAGAGTACAGAACGAAAATAACAAAAAATGTGTCACTGTGCAATTAATTAAGGAGCTCACTGTACCTGCCACTGTACCTGCCAAAAACAAACAACAGCTAGATGGGTTAATTCACCTGAGGCGAACAGTGTTCATCTCACCTGCATATCGCCGCACTCTCATGGGCTGGATCATCTGTGTTGTGTCCCGTTTCACACGCTTGGGCGCCATCGGGCCTAGAGCGCAGTCTTTACCATTGTTGAAAGGGTACCTAGACGACAAGAAGATTTGGAAACTTGTTACCTCCCGTTTCCTCTCTGTTCATTGAGGTTCATTGAAACCACTTTTACATTTTTAGACTGTAAATTGTCAATATACACATACGATTAAAATGTATTCCTAATTTAATTTAAGTGCACTACAACACAGCTGAATTGAAATTGATTTACAGTTTAAATTGGACTGAAAGGATATAATTACAATTTAATTAAGGGGATTTAAATTCCTTTCATTAAAAGATTTCACTCCATTACTTGAAGGTGTATACATCGCATCCATCCAGTGATTTCAAAATCCACAGGAAATAGCATAGCTCTCAGTCTTGTTACTACACTGTGAAAAGACTCAACCAACATTTGTGCTTAACTTAACAAAATGAGTTCATCACAGCTTTTTTACATACATTTAAATAAGAGTTAAAGAAATATTGCTTGCACCCAGGTCACAGTTTTTCTAATGCTGAGAACCAGCAAAAATACTAAATTTGTTTCGAGCCATAGTTGTGCTCCACACATTATTTCTGAACACAAAATTATACAAAAGTGTGAATGTATGTATGAAAGTTGTAGCTACCAATAAAAATACAATGGTAATTAACTCATTATATATTTTTTCAGGGTAATGAACAATTTTTACGTTACTGAAACCACTTCTATTCAATAATATACGCAATGTAATGGTAATTAAAGTGTAATGGTGCTTTCCTAATGTACTCCTGACACACAAAATCACCAGAAACAGAGAAAAGAACGAACCCAGTGGGTTTCCGCTTCTTCTGAGCGGCAGATGTCATGGCCATGTATGACGGTTTGGCACGCTCGTCATCCAGCAGAGATGGTATCACTGACCTGTCAATACAACACGAGGAACAGCCATGGCTTTGCGATGACTATATTGGACAAGTGGTGCCTATAAGCGTTTGCATGCTAAACAGTGTAATTGCTCCAAGCAATATCTACCATGGAGAAAATTATACATATGTTGTGTTCAGTCATGCCATGGGAAACATTCAAAAACAAAATATTTGCATTAACTTTAAAAAAACGAAATTCCACTATGTTACAGCACATATGTGTGCAATGATTCAATTTATTACAAATAAAAAGCACATGTGTTCCTTCTGAGAGCAGCACAATTTAAATGCCATGCACGATAACATAGATTTGACTCCCTTTCATCCCAATGTTGAACAATTGCAAATGCTTCTTATGTGTCCATTTGCTTTAGTGCCATGGTGAATCAGAAACTGCCCACCCTCTCTCACAAAGTCTACTGTGCAGTATACTATTTACTGAGCCAAGTTTTCTGAATTGTAGCAGATAAAATTCAGTGCAAATGATCACATTTTATCTCATAATTATGTAGTTTGCAGGCTATCAATTATTTGTTTCAAACACTGTCAACTAAAAAGCCCTCTTCTAATAGTTTTGATGAACTTCCCTCCTCAGAACAATCCACCGGTAACATGGCTTAAATGGTTAGGTGAGATTGGTCACATTTGCAATTGTGCAATTTTGCAGTAGTCCACGGGGAAAAATAGTTTAAATAATAGTTACTCAATATTTGATACCCCCAAATACCAAAAGACGCGCCACAGCGTCACACACCGAATACAGGAGTGAAAGAACGGGATGAGCGAAAAATAACGCCTGCAGAATTCATCAGAACAGATAGAGATGCATGCCATTTCAAAATGGGAAATGCACATAGAGCTTGTTCCAACATTAAGCAACAGCATACTGTATATTATTATATACAATATTTTATATCATACTGTAGGCTCTTCAATGCTAATTATACAATCATGCTCCAGCAAACAGAGCTTTGTCATTAATAATCTATTTAGCAGTTTTTGTAATGCGTCGCTGTAGGCGGGAGGCAGACATTTTTGTGCCTCTTGCCATAAACTGAGTTACAAAGAACAGGGTAACAGATTTGATTACACAGTGCTCTTTAATTTCCCCCAATACTCTTCCACGTCTATAAGGGGGGGGGGGTTGACTGAAGAAAAATACATACATCACAGTTGAGGACATACTAATCTGGAGTAATAGGTTGGCACTCTTTCCAGTAAGGATTTATTTAACCAGAATCAAATGACAGCTTGATTTGCAATTAAAACACCTGGCCATCTGCAAATAGAGACAAAATAAAAAGTCACTGATAACCAAGGCGAAGAGAATGATTAAAACTGGGTACCTCTTTAAGGATCTGTCCATGCCGTCACTTCCAGTTGTGCCGTCTGCACTGGTGCATGGAGATAAGACGATGGTGGCGTTGCATGTACTGGGCTCAACGTCGTCAGTCACATCAAACGTGGCGTTGTGGACACTGGGAATGGTCTGAGAGTCTGGTACGGGGGATCGGGCATGGCACACCTCAGGGGTGTACTGGAGAGGGAACACGCCCTCCTGTCTGAAGGCATCCTGCAGGCCTTGCGGACAGTGGGGCGGGGCCAGGTCCGGTGCATTTGAACGCGGTGGGGACACGGTTAGCTTCCTCCTGGTGGGCTTCTTGGACAGGACTTCAGGAGGTGCAGGCTGGGGATTCTCCTTATTTTCCTGGACTGCAAACCCTGCAAAAGCCGCAAATACGGTTAACAGCAGAGCAGTAGAACAGAAAACGGGCCTTCCCCCTTTGCAGTCATACATAGTTCACCCTGCAGGATGCTGACCCTGATTGGGTGATGCTCAGTAGAAACACGGGTAGGTTGGCTTATGTAAAAACTGACTAAATTTGTAAGTTAGCCTAAGTTGTTGAAAGCAAAGCTAAGCACCATAACATTATTATCAAAAGATTTGTTGCTTTAGCCTCTTTTTAAGTAGAGCAAAGATTGATCCGTTAGGTCATTCGTTCTTAGCTATTGAACGTCTCAAAACGCAAAACAAAACTCCTGTTCTCAAGGGGTGACGTCTGTGAATAATAAATCCACCCGGTTATAAAATCCCCATTTTCGGGCAAAGAATATCACCCGAGAATGAATAAGTATGACGTGTGACCGGGCCGGTCAAACAGCACGGACCTCCGTTCTTCTCTGGCCGCAGCCTCAAGAATATAAATGCCAAACAACAATTACCCAGATGGAAATAAACAATCTCTTCAACTGCATGTCACAGATTGTGCATTCAAACTTTAAATGGTGTGGTGGTATGGTGACCCGTGGTATGGTGTGGTATGGTGGGGTATGGTGTGGCCATACTGGGGCCTGAACCTAAATAGCTTTGCGTTGTGGTCTTTCTTCAGACGTAGTATAAAGAAAAACCTCCCAGGAGAGGAGACCCCATAGTTTCCCTGATTTACACGCTTAGATAAGGGGCTCAGCACTTAATTGCCTAAGGAATTTCCTTGGATGTTTGGGGAGGGGATAGAAGAACAGGCAATGAGAACAGATTTCTAACAATCTGACATTGTATAGACCATAAAATAACCAGTATCAAAACAAACATATGTCCAATACACTTGTAAATGTCCACCATAAGAAATATTTACACACAACAATGTTCATTTGTGGAAAGATTCAGCAGCAGTGACACAGGGAACGTCTCGCACTTCATTCACCTGAACAGTGATCAACATTATTTCCACACAGAAACCTTGCAAGCTCCTGTTATGATGTCTCCCTTTTGCTTGTGGACGGAGAAATGAATTCTGAGAGAATTGTGACATCAGGTTAAATATTTAATGTACCTTTGGCAAGATAAATGAACTCAGGAGGAAAAAAAGAAAAAAGTTGTATTATTTATTTGCACATTCACGCATTTCAATAGCCTGCATCACTGAGCAGCATTATGCGAGAATCATAGTCGATATTGCAGCCACATTGAAAAACCCACATACCAGTAGAAATGAATTTTATGAAAGACACAGGAAGACTCTTGTCCCAAGAAATTTCATTACTCATCGATTGGAAACACAAGGACTGCAGAAGACAAGAAAAGAAAAAAAGAGACATACAGCAGAGGTGTGCTCCAGACTAAACCCAGTAACCTTTTGGCACTGCGACTGCTAATCAGAAAAGTGAAATGTACAAGGACGTGGATATCATTGTGTTTCTAAATTGAGTTTCAACAGCTTTTGGTGACCCTGCCATGAACCTCACTACAGAGGGGAAATGGCACAGAAAGCCAGGGGTACGTGAGCCTCACTCCAGAGGGGAAATGACACAGAAAGCCAGGGGTACGTGAGCCTCTGAGCTCTTCACAAGGGAAGCCCAACGAGTGCTGGACAAGGAGGGTACAACCAACCTTTCATACTTTTATATCCGTTTAACAGGTCAAACAGGAATCTTCAATCAGTGCTTTTTAACAGATCAACATGACAGCAGATCCAAAGACCTATTATGCACTTTATTCCTCTCCATGATCAACATTACTCCAAACAACTCAATATGCAACACTGTATTAAGATGCAAGTAGACAGGGCTGCTGGGTAGGGTTGTCACCATGTCTAATAATATTGGATATGGCGATATTTGAAAATATCGTAGAGATGACTGTCTGTAGCCACGATATTTAAAAAAAATATATATATATTTTATATTATTGCTATTCTAAAGACAAAACATGCATACATACTTTTAAATAATAATATTGGTCAGAAATAATGTGAGTTGATATTTCAAAATTTGCATAACTCTAATTATTAGTATTACTGCGTGTGCCGAGTGCCGTGTCCTTTCCCGCTCCATTTTATATTTTAGTTCTGATGCCTCGCAACAAATTCTGTATGCTTGTTTTAAAAAAATATATATTTGGTTGTTATTTGCTCTGTATTTATTATTTTGTTACCATTAGCCTATTCGTATACTGGTACTAATGAATTATCTGATGTGCAATGCTAATAGCAGAGTGAGGATGGTTATTACAACGATTTTCCAATTTCCAGGTTAGGATGTAGGATGAAATTACAACGTCTGATTGCTTGCTTTCATCCTTGCAGAGGAGCTTAGTGCAATAGCCAGGGTGTCAATGTATTATCCTATCTCGTGACTGATCGTCATCATTACTTAAGAGAAAGCCAGAGAAGGTGGCAGATCTTGCTTCGCCAATCTGGGAATTCTTCGGCGATAAACCCAATGATAACGAAGAACCGGCGAATGTCGACGAGGTAACACGCCATAAATGCATTAAAGTAGTCTAAGGATGGGAATACAACAAACATTTCCCATAAAACATTTTCTCTACCTACACGGTCATTACGAGTGCATTGTAACATTATGCCTATGAGAGCCAACAGGAGATGACAATAAATTATTTGTCATATGCAGACATAGCAGCAAACATTGCATCGCAACATTGTTTTGTAGACATTGTTTGAAACGTAATAAATTGACGGCCGCTCATCATCATCATGTTTGTCCTCATTTTGGAGCGATCTATGAAGTGTCTAGCTACTAATTTACGAGAAAAAAAACTGTTTTGTGAGATGAGAACGGGATGTTGCCGTTGGCATTAATTTATACACTGATCCAAAACGAATAACCATTTGATTCTCGTTTTTCAATTTCTGTTTTTAAAATGATTGGCCAAAAAGTACACGGATCCAGAAGCAACGCTAAGGCAACTGCAATTAGAACTCAATGCTGCCACACGTGGTAATTACTTCTGTTCGCGTTGTCATTAATCCACTATAATTATATACAAACGATAATATTGAATTTCAATATTTTCTTTCTTGTATAGCTGGAGTTTGGACCGTAATTTATTACAGCATGACTGAAAAGAGTATTTCTATGACATTTTATTTTCTTACCATGTCACACTGAGACATTAGCGTTAGCTAGCTTGCTACCCAGAGAGGAAGAGGCTAGCGGTTCGACATCGGGCTGCTAGTGGACGAGTTGGCGGGCTCCCGGCGTAATATGCTGTCGGGCTGCTAGCTGTTTGCACATTGGATTAGGAGAGGTCATCTAGCGTTGGTCCGACAGGGACCCGTTAGCGACCGGCAGAATCAGCTGGCTGGCGGGCTTCTAGCGGTTTTGTAGCTCGGTTTACCAGCGGAAAATGGATTCAGAGGTCTGCTGGTTATGATGGTTCGACACAAGACCCGCCAGCAAATCCGACTGTTAGTACGCCGGTCCCCCAACGCAGTTCTGCAGGCATCAATATGGCTGGAGGTGAACACTTGCAAGACCCATTAGTGTGCTGGGCGCTAGCTTCACTCCACTCACAGACCGCTGCCAACTCACCAGATGCAATCCTCCAGCTTATTTACTAACATTGCCCCGCTGACGCGTCGCCGGACGAAATACGACCAGCGTAGTCCGACTATAATTGAGTAGCGGTCCGATATCAGTATGCTATCTGCTTTGCTAACATTGTAGCCAGGCTATATCCGGGTAGAACCTGGGATAAATTGACACGTTTATTTCAAAACATGTGAAAATGCCTTTCATTCTGAGATTTCCACCCTCTAGACATCTACATCTAGATTCTGGCTTTTGCTCACTTGGGTTACAAATCTTGAAACACCACCGCACAGAGTAACCTAAATCTATGGAGATAATCTACATATTGCAAAATTCTGGCAACCAGTTGACGGACGTGTGCCTCGAATAGCGGCAGTTCCAGCTGTGTTGTTATGAAATGCAAACTCCATATGAGACACTCGATGGGGTACAATGCTGTATCAATAGCCTTTAAACTGAATTATTGATTTTAAAAATTGAATGGCATAACTTGAATTTGTATTTCATTTGGAATTAAATGTAATGGTTTGAAATAGAATTTGGTCTTTATTGCATTACATTTTCACTTTAAGTTGAAGTTTCAAAGTAAAAAAATAATAATCTTGAAGTTAAAAATTCTAATTCAGTTCTTACAATTCAATTAAATATTTCTGTAACATATCCGGATACTTACAAAAAGCAAACTAGTAAAGATTCAGTCGAAAAGCAACCAGCGGTCAGCACCTTAACAGGCGCCTATAACAAAGCTTGGTGGCCAACCATTTTTAACCATGGATGACAAGAGACCAAACTCACAGATAAGCTATGTAAAGCTAGGTGAATCTAGCCACAATAACGCTGTGTTCACACAGCGATCGACTGGTCGCTGAGTCGGTCAATTCTACTAGGCTGGGGGCGGGACAAGTTTCCCCCGTTGTGTCATCTAAGTCAGTTCGTGCAGCTACAATTTTTTGATACAGATAAACAACGGCAGTAGCCTACATATAACAAAGACATATTTGCGATGCATCCTATTCTTTATAGTTATGCCATGACACTGATAATTATGTGTTCTCGCTAGCTAGCGATAGGCTAGCCTATATCTATTTTCGTCGCGAGCTAGTGATCTTTATCTATCTATATAGATACATAGATAGATATATGTATAAAACTCAACATGTAGTTTGGGCTCAATGTGATATTGGTAGAACTGCCACATATATCCTTTAAGGTTATGTTATGACACTGATAATTATACAATGATAATATATAAATTATTTACTGTTGTTACCGCTGCTAACCCTATTTCGCCTAGCTTAGTTTGATAGGCAATATTATGTAGATTACGTTCATGAAATTATATTAAACTTCCAATTAGATTCTTTCCCTCCTTTATTTGAACGTTTTGGAGGGATATTTTTTACTATAAATTGAGTCTTCAGCTTCATGATTACCACTTTGGAAAATTAACCGGAAAAAAAAACTTCTAGCTGTCGCCCTAATTTATTTACGCCGGAGGAAGCGCCGGAGGCTCTGGGTGCACAGCACCGTACAACGCCGCCGGCAGCTCGGAGAATTTCACCGGCTGGTGCAGGAACTCCGCCTGGACGGGGACCGCTTCCAGCGTTATTTTCGGCTGGATTGTGAGCAGTTCGACCGGCTGCTGGCAACAGTGGGACCCCTTTTCACGAAATGGTTTCGTATCGGTTGGAGAAATATGAAGCGCGGAACTCTGATTGGCTGTTACGGCCGATGGTCGCTCAAAAGTTACGTTTCGGGCAACATTTATCGGCCGATTTTGGTCGCTCAGTTTCCTAGTCGCTCAGGTCGCTGACCGTCGCTCAGCTTCATAGAGAATGAATGGACTTCCGGCGACTGGGCAACCGAAGTTGCTGGATGTGTGAACGCAGCGTAAGACTCTTGTTTTTACCCCTAATTGCCCCTATACCAACCACAGTCGGCACAACAGAAACATAAAAACTCTGTGGGCCAATCTAAAATGTATATTAAAACTGAAATTATACCAAACAACCCCAGAAAGTCTAAATAAAGTTTCTGACCAATTATTTACAATGGTAATCAATCATTTTTTGACAGATTAAATGAATGATCCAAAATGTATGATTTACACTAGGATGTAAAAACAGTATCAGAAATGAATACTTCAATTTCAATTCACAGCTTCCACTTCCAATTCCCAATTTAACCTAATCTCTGCCTGCAGGTGTACATTTGAACCCAACGCCAATATACAAAATGTAGTTTACATTACAAAATAGTGGTAACTTGCTGAAACTGTTGAACACAGCATGAAAGCATGACTCACAAGCTGCTATTGCTGTGGAGAGCGCAGCAACTATAGCTTACAGCTCTTACACCACAATCAACAACTCATTTAAAAACAGTGTACAAAGTTCCTTACATAAGTAGGATAGATCTCTGAGTAATAGCAGACTTGTAGCAATATGTGCATGCCAAAACAGACAACACTGGTCTTTAGTGTCATATCCATATAGCTGTAACATGAAATCACTTCAACTGAAAAACTCACCTAATTTAGCAATGCAATGTGTACAGGGGTGATTCTGCTTATTATTGTCTCTACTTTCCACACAATGTTTAAAAGTGTAGATTATTAAGAAACGGTCAATGTTATACATAATATACTAATATAATAAACAAAATAATGGAACAGCTAAATTAGCCAATGGTGAAAATGACTAAACACACACACACAAAAAAAACGAACAAACAGTGGACCTACATTCGAGTCACAGAACCAAATTTGTCAAAAAGGGGGTTTAGTGACATAAAGAAAAACTAGATTTATGGTTCTATATATTAATGTGAAAAGCAGAATACAATATTTAGCAAATCTGAGTCATAGCTCACAAAGCAGACTCCATGACAAGAAGACAGTGATGAATGCCATCGCTTCTAAGCAAGACCGAGCCATGGAATAAATGGCAGAAAGTTGCTTCAATCACATTTCTGGCAGTGTATTAATACATGCATGAAGTGCTATTTCTGGGGATTACGCAGAATTAAAAATAGGTCCCCTGGGTGATGCCTCTCCTGTGCAGCTGAGATCTCAATGAAATGGGAAGGCTTATTACAAACCCTGCTGTGACGTTCATATTGGAATTTTATGAATGAGTCGCGAGCGAAAGACAGGGTGCGATTCTCCATCTGAGAGGGGATAGGAGGCGAAGGATATATTCTCTCACTGCCACGGCACACCACCTGCTGAAAAGGTCAGGCAAACGTAGAGCTGTTCTCCATCTGCACCATCCTACGCCTTCAGAGAACTTGTGAAATGGTGTACTATAAAAAGTCCCGTCCACAATCGCTGTTCAGCACAGGTTGTTGATATGCAAGTTCCATTTGTTACAGTGCAATGCAAGTTTAGCTAAGTGCTGTTGGAGAATGCTGCAGGTGCACCAAGACAATAATACATTTAAATAATTTTAAAACTGCATACTGGAAATATATATCAGTCCTGACCATACAGACATTAATTGGCTTAAGTGACAATCGAGTGTAAAAACAAAGCACACATCAACTTATGTCAATTAGTGAGATTAAATAAACCAGTGTCTATGTAGTGAATCCATATTTTTGGTGTGCGCAATTAGCATTCTAATGTTTTTTATTACAATGCAGTGAAAATAATAATTCCTAGAATATATCTCCTACAGACAGGCATGTTTTAAACAAACAAAAAAAACAAAACATTTTTTGAAGTCAGAGGAAGACCATATATGGCTTTCACATGCAGTGTGTGGGTGCCCGATCGACCAGCAGGGTGTGATGACACGAGAACCCAAAACTGACTGAACCCTCCCATACCCTGTGCAACGCAATCACCAACTGCACATTGCCCTATGGAGCTACCACATTGCCCTATGGAGCTACGGGCCAGTCGGCACGGTTTGCATTCTATCCAAGAATGCGGGGCTTAACAGAATGAGACAACCAGTAGCCGCAGCAGAAAGGAAGTTTACAACAAATTTAAGAAGTAATGAATAAAATGCATAAATTAATAAAAACTCACCCTCTATCATGACTAATTTTTCTTTATGCTGTAAATTCTAGTATATCCTTTTTGCCCGTGACCTGTATGGATGCTGTGTTTGTGACAAGCTAAGAAACATTTTCAAAAACTCACACCAACACATCTATAATGAGAACCTGTGTAAACCTGACTGTTGTCCTCACCTACTGTTATTTTTAGATTGTAGAGATAGAATGCTTGGTAAAAATATCTTTGTGTGCGCAAAAAAAACCTTTATAAAATAGATTTAAGAAATAAAAAACCACAAGCATATCACATTACAATCCAATAGAAACAGTCAAATTTACCCCTCATTATCTCAGAAGGTGTATAATTCATCCCAAGCTAATGTGAGCTATTCGCATGCTGTCAGATACATTGGAAATACAATTATCCTACTTTTTCTAAATTTCACACGAATGGCAATAACAGTCACATAATAAAGTCGGGGAAAACTTCGCTACACTAGTTGCTGAGATAAAGTAAACCTTTAACCATTTCAATGTGGCTGACACTCCAAGTTTTTTCAGTCAACAGTAAGAAAAATATTTAGGCCATATATGCACCTTTATCTCACGTTTGTAGTTGGTATCCTCGTTCCCCTGAAGAAACTGGAAACATTTTAACAAGTGCTTTTTAAAGCAAAAAGCAGCCAGATCCACATGATTTCTCTCCAGACGTCCATGTTTGTTTACCGCTTGTCAAGCTTGGACAGTTTTGGCTCTGTACTCCAGCACATTGGATCTGAACAGGAACAGTGACTATAAGTGCAGACTCATCTTTAATTCTAGGGTTTTTACATCCATATCGGGTGAACCGCATAGCAATTGTAGCCATTTTTATACATAGTCTCTCCTTTTAGGAGACGAAAAGTACTTTGCCAAATCAAAATAATCTTAAATAAAGTCATCATATCTAATATTTGGTTGACTTCCTGATGTCTGTGACCCAACAACATCAAAAGACTCTTGATATCTGTAGATTAACTCTACAGGTTTTTAAATGTACTTTTTTAACTGTAACCAGGCCGTTACCAGGGGTTTGTATCTTGTGGTGAACCCTCTGAGGTTGAGCCAAAACAACAAAGAATGTGTCACTGTCCCGATACTTTTGGACCGCACTGTATGTGAGAGTGAAAACATAAGTGAGAGTGATAATATATGTATGTGAAAGTCAAAACACTTTGGTTTTGCAAAGCAAGGTTGGTTTTGGTTGCTGACATGTTAAAACCTGAAATTTTGGCCATCAATTTTCACACCAATTACCAAGCCACTTGGTGAGTCAACTCATCTCAGCAATATCTCACCATAACACAAATATGGGAACCATTTGCACAGCCGTTTTCATATAGTGACGTACATTAAAAAATCTGCATTAAGATTAAGACCTTACCAATAACCTAGATCAAATTCTACAACTTCATGGCCAAATGAGTGTAATAAGAAGAGGAAACATTCACATACACTCCCCTATATTCTGCACTCTTATGATCTTTTGCTGGCGTCATGTGATCTGAACCAGGTGTCCTCCGGGGTGGGGCTACCCCTTGTGACTTCTTATTGAGCTCAGGGAAATGCATATGGTGAGGCTGACGACAGGTGTAAGGGCAGGCTAAAGGTTTTTAAATTCCTATTTTCTGCTGAAAGACGCAGAGGTTAATGGTGGCGTAGTTTGCCTCTTTGAGGAGGATTTCATCAAAGTCAAGAAGAGCTCTGGGGGGGCAGATGGAAAGAAAATGGTTTATCTTCATGCTGTAACCGCGCCACGTAAACGCCAACGCACCTGCAAGCCAGAACAGGGATTCTTGGGGTTCTTTATTATCACACTCACAGGAAGTTTGGACTGAGTTTGTTTTAAATTTTAAAAAAAGAGAAAAAAAAGGAAAAACCAAAAAACTAACAGAACTGAACAAAAGAAAAAGCGTGAGCTGTCCACCAAAGAGGAGAAGAGGTGCTGGCTGGAAAGTTGCAGGCAAGCCCCACTCTCAGGACCGGTTTGACACCAGCACCTTTCTCAGTTTTCCCTTCCAAACACTGCAGTACATAATTATACGTTGCAATAATTTCTCGATCCTTAGTCATAGCATACACAACGGGCCAGTGGGGAATGTATGTACGGAACAGTTGTGGACTTGTCCGAAGATTTGGTTAGTTGCTAGAAGTATTGTTTATTTACACAATTTACCTTAGAGAAGTTTGTTCATATTTTAGCTAACTAGTAGCTAGTATCCTGGTTGCATTGGCTTGTCTGGCTAGCTGAAGCAATTAGTTCAGTCGTCAAGCTGTTGTTTGTGAGAGTGGAGAACACAACCTACTTGGCTTGTTAAAAGAGTATGCCTACGTGGATTCCTTTGAATGCGTGTTTTAAGCTCCCAGAGAACAAGTGTTTGTACAGGTTGGAGTTAGCTAGCTATGTTAGTTAACTGGGTCAACTAGGCCAGGCTGTAATTGAATAATTCTGGTAATTTTGTACATCTGGTACTTGTTTCTGACACTGTGTTTATCCCTTGACATCGACAGGTTTGTATTGGCTATACGACGGCAGTGAAATATACATGCTATGCGTTACTGCAATTTGTCAATGAATTATTGTGTTGTGCATTATAACGGAGGGCTGCTGAGTTGGATAACTAGGTGATCAGGTCTGTGTGGTGACCAGCTAGCTATTTAGGTTAAAATTAGGTAGAAAAATTTCTGTACTGTGGAAGTTTAATGAGAGCATCAGAGCAAGAGACAGAGCTAGTAAAATTTGACTCGGGTGAAATCTCGCATGCAGGACACTGTTGTGTTCAATGTTCATTGGAACGTTCAGTTAGCACGATGCGGCTACAAAATTTATGCCACAATGTTAAGTCAACGGTCAATTAATTTCCGGTATCGTAGAATTATAAAGGTTTATTTAAAAACTGCACAATAAATGTGATCCATTAAAAGCACTAGTCCACGTCATGCTCGACATATCGCGATGTCTACTTTAGCGATTAGAGTTGTAGCCAGGTTTGAGCTAGGTTGTAGCCAGGTTTGAGCTAGGTTGTTGGGAAAAAAAGTCTTAATGTTAATGCTAATTTTAGGACTTAACTATATGAAAACGGCTGAACAAATCTTTCCCATATTTGTTTTATGGCGAGATATTGATGAGATGAGTTGATCTGCAAAGTGGCTTGGTGCTAAAACGGCTGAGATATTTATCGGGCGAAATTTGAGTTTTAACATGTAAGTTGCAACCAAAACCAAACTAATGAAACCATACACTCTTTGCATACAGAGTAGCCAAGACGATTTCACAAGAGATTGTATAATAAAAAGAATATAATTTTTCACCACCAGGGGGCAACTATGAGCACTAAAACTGGGCTAAACAGAGGAAAATGAATGGGCGGTCAATGGAAATTTTTTCCCGAAACTCTATAAGGCCCGTCTCCCGGTATCTCCTCCACGCTCTTGAGACTGTGCTGGGAGACACAGCAAACCTTCTTGCGACGGCACATATGGATGTGCCATCCTGGAGGAGCTGGACTACCTGTGCAACCTGAATGGGCTGCAGGTACCGCCTCATGCCACTAGTGACAAGGGCACTAGCAAAATGCAAAACTAGAGAAAAATCAGGCAGGAAAGATAAGGAAAGAGAAATGGTCTGTGGCCACCACCTGCAAAACCATATACTTTTTTGGGGTTGTCTTGCTGTTGCCTCTCCTGTCCATCTGTTGTCACTTTTATTTGCACCAAAGCAGGTGAAATTGATTCACAATCGTTTACGCTTCCTAACTGAACAGATCGATATCCCAGAAGTTTAATTGATTTGTTGATTAAGTGTTCCCTTAATTTCTTTGAGCAGTGTACTTTTAAAAATAAATGTAAACAGACCGAAAGATTTAGATCCACCTTTCAAAAACGATCTGTCAACATTATCAAAAGTTAGCTATCAATATTAGCATCATATATAAGAGAAATAGAAAAATAGCCTATTTTGCCTTCAAATCTGTAGTAGGGAAACACAAAGATTTTTTGTACAGGTCACTATCATAGATGGCAGCACATACTATAAGTGTATGGATTAGGCTATTTGAGAGAAGGTTTGGACCAATCTGCCCAGTGATGAGTCCATGTTGTTTGAAATACAGTAGACCAACATAGCTACAGAACTGTATAGCAGCCAGATATAAAAAACTGAGTACGTGAAATCCCTGATAGTGTAGAAAGCTGAAGTTTGGCTTGGTGGTGCTCATTTGCATATCCTATACACGGGCATACTTCTGCAAGCTAACAGGCTTGGTGGTGCTCATTTGCATATCCTATACACGGGCATACTTGTGCTCATTTGCATATCCTATACACGGGCATACTTCTGCAAGCTAACAGGCTTGAAGGCCACAAATGCAACAGCTGTTTACAATGTGGTGTGCAGAAGGGCATCTCTGAATGTACAAACGAGAAACCTTGAAGGGGATGTGCTACAGCAGCAGATGAACACACCAAGGTCCACTCCTGTCAGCTAAGAACAGGAAGATGAGGCTACGATGGGCACAATGTTATTAAAGACTGAAAATAACATTAACGCCAAGCGAGCATCATTTGAATGTCACAGAAGACCAAAGCAATGTTCCTGACCATGGGAATCCATTTTTTCCCCCCAAATGGATACTTCCAGCAGGATAATGCACTGTATGTCACACGGCACACATCATCAGTGGCTTCACAAACATGGCAGTGACTTCGGTTTACTCTAACGGCCTGTAAAGTCCCCAGATCTCAATCCAATAGAGCACCTTTGGGATGAGGTGGAACGGGAGGTTCGCAGCATGAACGGGCGCTGTGTGTGGGACAAAGATCTGCAGGAACTGTGATGCAGGAATCAGGAATTCAATACTACTGAATCAGCATGGCTGACAATCCCTAAAGAATATTTCCAGCACCTTGTTGAATCCATGCTGCAAAGAATTCGGGCTGTTCTGGAGACAAAAGGGATACGAGCCGGTACTAGATAGGCGTACGTAATAAAGTGGCAGTTTATATAGGACAGCTCAATTTCAATTACGACACTGAAATGTTTCGATCTTTAGCCTGATCTGTATTACAAATTTTCAGAACGGACATTTTATGAATGGAGCAGGAGAAACCGTAGTACAGTACAAAGTCATGTCATGAACATAAACTAACACAATTTGGATTACCATGTGGTGAAAACTGCACACAAAAGCACTACTATACAATTTTAGAACATTTACCCTGGAAAATCATTTGTTTTTTATCAAGTAAAATAACATTCAAGACTCTGCATAAAAAGGCAAGCTGGAAAAGCTGTGGAGGAGAAATCTTTTGGGACAGAAACCAAACAGGCAATCATGAAATATGGAACTTATAACTTGGAGTAATGAACAGCTGCACAGGTGGTCTGCATTTAATCTTACCCTTGGCAGAAAATCTACATTTGCTTGGAATCAATGAAAATGAACAAACAACTATGACTATAAACACTCGCACTGCAATAAAGTAACCACAAAAAAAAAAACAGTTCACACAATTTCAAAGATGTATGAGATTTTTTAGCCGTTCATCCAATTTGCAGGACTTCACAAAGCCAAGAACAAACAAAACTCGCTCCGTCTCTCATACAAGCACTTATCCTCCCTGCTGGAGTGTATGAAGCCCAAGCCAGGCCAGATGCGCATGCAGACTCACATCTGAATGTTTTAAATTACACACAGCACCAAGTGCATTCAGCAACAATGCAAACGATCCTTGTTAAATTGAAATGTAGGAAATACCATTGTGTGTTCTAAGTAAACATGCTCAGACAGTTTAGTCTTAATTATGTCTGGGGTTTGATCATTGTGTGGCTCAAGTAAAAAGTTTCAGATTTGTGTCGAGCAGCCGGGTTGCACAGCATGGACATTTGACGCAAATTCATTAAAAATAAATAAAGGTGTCCGTTACCTTGAAGGTAGCTAGCTGAAAGAAAATGAGCAGAAATGAACCATGGTGCAACCCGCTCTCAGACTAGCATCAGTCCCCAAGGGTTCTATTCCTGCAAGCAATATATTCATAGAAGCAGAGTACATTCATCTGAATGGAAAAAGGGATTTTTGTAAAGATAATGTATTCCTAAAATACAGGCGTGTTTTATGACTATGATTTAATTCAGCCATTAATAAAATACAGAAGCAAGCTCGTGGACAGTGAAACAGTTGTTTCATGGAGTTAATGCTATGCTACAAGATCGGCGAATTACTTATTCTAAGTGCATGGCCAAACTTCCAATGTTGCCAAAATTAACTTTTGAAACGCCAATAAACAGTTTTACTCACATTATTTTGTGACTTTGCAGCAAGCAAAGGGCAACTCTACACTCTGATAAACCTGTCAAGGAAAAGACAATTCCTACAATTTTTCAATCACTCGAATTATCTTTTCCTTTTTAAATTAACAAACACGATATAAACACTATTAATAACATTTCCCTTGCTGTTCACCACTGACACATTTTTACACAAAAATATCCAAATGTGAATTTGGATGGCAGGTATGCCATCCGCCAAGTTTCGGCTTGGTGGGGCATGCCCCATACCTATACAGCACAGAGAGTTTGGCACTTTTCAGGGTTTCCTACAGAAATTACTACAATGACCACATACACTCAGCCCTTAAAAACATTAACTTCTGTACATTCTTACCTCATGTAACCACACAGCATTCAGATACAACTTCACATATGCACACAATAAAGCCCCAAACTTGGGTTATTCACACATCCACACAATAAAGCCCCAAACTTGGGTTATTCACACATCCACACAATAAAGCCCCAAACTTGGGTTATTCACACATCCACACAATAAAGCCCCAAACTTGGGTTATTCACACATCCACACAATAAAGCCCCAAACTTGGGTTATTCACACATCCACACAATAAAGCCCCAAACTTGGGTTATTCACACATCCACGCAATAAAGCCCCAAACTTGGGTTATTCACACATCCACACAATAAAGCCCCAAACTTGGGTTCTTCACACATCCACGCAATAAAGCCCCAAACTTGGGTTATTCACACATCCACGCAATAAAGCCCCAAACTTGGGTTATTCACACATCCACACAATAAAGCCCCAAACTTGGGTTATTTAGCAGTTTTTTCTTCTTCTTTTTCCTGCTGAATTTGTCATAAAACATGATCATACTACGGAAGCCGACGGGTATAAAACACAACGACATTTCAGAAAACACACCAAGTCAGAAAACACAACGACAAAACCCAAAACACATTTACAAATCACGTTAAGGAAAGGGTAGGTACTAGGCCTACATGATGGGTTATTGTAGTCTCCTTCTGATTGGACACGCAGTATGTCAAATGAGTCTGACAGCGCGAGTGACCAACCAACAACAGTTTCTGTTATCTAACGTGACATTCAAGACAAGCCAATGGAGTTTATTTAGTTCCATAAATAGCGCATGTGGAATTCTGAAATGAGTGCACAGAACAGTATTTTTTGCCGTTTTTAGCTTGTTAAAATGGTATTAAAAAAATCGGCGTTTTTATGAACTCAAAAACAGACTAATTAGTTTTTCCCTGAACCCGTGTGGTTACATTTTTCCATCACTTTCCCATAAAATTATTAACACAATGCAGGTTTGGCTCGTTGTCATTTGCTTTGTCTTTGAATTCTTCATTGACTAATGCTTAGTTTTAGTGGCCATGTGTCCACAACACCAATTAGGAGCCTATAGATTCACCTCAGCCTCTCAATGATGTAAACCTGCATTGTGTTAATGAGTTTAAGCTCCACCTGGCTGCTCCACCACCCAATCAGTGATGATCGAGGTTAGACCAGACCTGTTCACCGCAGATCTTACATGTTGCTGAAAGATCGTGCCTATTAAATCATGTATCTTTGCGTTATTTGTTTTGGTAATGTTGTGTCAATCTACGTAATATAAAAGCTAATTTGCTGATATTAAGATTGCTGAGTGCTTTCTCCCTGTCACGCAGTAGGCTATGAGGATTAGCAGTAGCACTGTTAGATCTATTTCCTGACTACTATCTGCAACAAATGTGATTTAATGTATGCCGTCTCGATTAAGCGATTGAGCGTCTTCTCATCGGATAAGCCTAGAAGGCGGTAGTTTATAAATAAATAGTTTCTGATTATCAATAAAAATAATTAGTTTCAGGGTAAATTATTATGTATTTTTGATTACATTAGGTTAGTTAAAAAGGTCTAACCCGATAGTGCTAAGTGAGAGACGTTACGTGCAGATGGAGATAGACTGTGCGGGATGGCACGCGGCATAAAGGGGATCTTGTGAATCAAGACAAAAATGATCATGAACGTGATGACTGCTAGTCTAGCTTCTTCACAAAATGAAATGAAATTAGTAAAATGAAACAAATTGCTATGAGACAGACGCGGGCGCAGAAAGGCTGAGGGAAACTATAGCTCCTGAGCGCTGACCGTGGTGCTGACCGTCTCGTTGGACATCGACCAGGTGAGATAAATAGCCTCTACTAGCTAATATAGAATAGACGTAAAATCAGTTATATATTATTCTTTATTATATTTGGACAAAATAGTGAATACAATTCCCAATGGTATGCCATAATAAGTAAGCAAAAGGCCCGCTGTTCAATAGCCCCGCCCCTGCGCACCCCTCGATAGACTCAACCATTGGCGATGGCTAGAGGGCTCAATGGGACGATGCTGCCTTGCACACGATGGCACAAGCCTACATTGAGTAGCCTAGACTATAGTGCTATAGGTGAGAGATCCCACCCAAACACACTGTGCATTCAGTACCATGTGTCACAATGTCACCATTTAACACCCCCCAACCCACCACGTTGCTTTTGACAAGTAATCAACCACATGCAAGAAACTTTTAATTTCTAATTTATAGAACTGTTTCACTTTCACAAATCAAATATAATGAGATTTCCCATTAATTAAAAAATGTAATTCACAAGTGAGAACGTAGTAACTATAGCACACATTTGTTGTTTCACAAAAAACATGCTCCTACATATATAATGAAAGAATATAATGAAAAACGTACAGTAAGCCATAACAGTTATGTATAATGTTAGGCTCACGTTACTTTCCAGAAGCAAATACTTGATGTGCTTTTACAACATAAGTTATGTAAGATTAGGTGCATTTAGTTACTAGCAAGCTACCCACCGAACATGTTTGTGTTGAAAAGTCGGTGAAACGCTGTCTAGGCGTTCAAACCGGCTACATTTTGTTTTTACAAACGTAAGCGAGAATGTCCGAATTAGAACGCAAACTATAGTTAGCTAACGTTACTTACTGTTGCTATGCTCTTACTCATAGAAATTAATAAAACACAGTGGTATTACCTAACTTAGCTAGTTACTGCGCAAAGGCAGACCAATTTAACACAATTTGAATAGCTACACAAAACAACTAATGAAAGGAAATGCATTAAAGCTAGAGGATGCAGTTTTTCCCCACATTTGTTATCACAACATCCTTGGCCCTGCCCACAGAGAAAGAGACACACCCCCACCCCACAGACCTTGTTGTGAACATGAGTCTGCTAGATACAATTTCAGAATTACAGATTGGTATTTTACAGTAAAAATGTCATCTAAAATTCCAGGTAAAACAACAAAATCTTTTCTGTTGTTGCATAACCCTGTAGTTCGTGTAGCGTTAGTCTGAATCAGGCATTATCTGGCTACAGCTGGTAGCTACGTTTTGGTAACTTATAGCCGCGCGTAGCCAGTTTGAGCTAACGTGATCTATACGACATATAATGTTAGCAAGCATGCCCTTCTTCCAAGAACTAGCCGCCAAATAAAGTAACGTTATCAATAATACCAATTACCAACCTAGGTACTATTCATTATAGGCAATAACAGTTGTCTGGCAAGCAGAAAGTCCATTCATGTTGAAACTTTTGACCTACCTGTTGTCCAATCTAACTTTAAACCAATTTGTTCCCGAAAATCTCACCACCTTCTGAAATGAGCACCTATGTTTACTCCAGTTTTTGAGCGAGCTTTATCCAATTCCCTTTTATTTTTCTTTCCATGAAATAGCACCGGTGTAATGGGTCGCTGTGAAATGTCTAGCTGGTGAACTTGCTAGCTACTGGCAAGGTCAATCTCACAGTTGATTGGTCCGAGAAAGTGTTCATGGTTAAGCCACTGTTTTAAAAACTAAATTCGGAGAGAATGGCTGGTTTTAGAATGCAGAATTTGAGGGTATAAACATAGTCTATGGTGCTGAATTTCTCTCAGAACAGTTATTTCTATGATTGCTACCGTCTAAGCATGGCCGTTCCCCAACATTTTTCAAAACAAAAGTTACATACTCCAGCTTTATCGTTCATCGTTAGTGCAAGCCATATCAAAGTAGTTATGAAACTTAGCTCGCTTGACATGAGTTAGCCACGAAGATCCTACTAAAAAGAGATAACGTTACGTTAGAGCCACGTCACCCCAGCTCTAATTATCAAGCTAACACATATAGCAAAAACAATACGGTAGCCAACGTTAACAGAACTGGCTAGCTGACGTTACGTGGTTTCGCCCTTGCTTTACTGGACTGATTTACAGATTCCCTCCAAGGGTAAAAGTGGACCCAAACCATGCCAAGAAAATGCTAAATGCCCCCCACAGCATAACAGAGCCACCGGACCCCCACACTGTAGGGGTTTTTCCTTTAATTTGTCACCTGTATGTATGTATGTATATATATATGCACTGCTCAAAGAAATTAAGGGAACACTTAATCAACACAGTATAACACCAAGTCAATTAAACTTCTGGGAAATCGATCTGTCCAGTTAGGAAGCGTAAACGATTGTGAATCAATTTCACCTGCTTTGGTGCAAATGAGTGACAACAGATGGACAGGAGAGGCAACAGCAAGACAACCCCCAAAAAGTAAATGGTTTTGCAGATGGTGGCCACAGACCATTTCTCTCTCCTACCAAACTGTCAGAAACAGACTCCATGAGGGTGGCATCCTGTAATGGGACCTGTGCTCACAGCCCAGCACTGTGCAGCTCGATTGGCATTTTCCAGAGAACACCAGAATTGGCAGGTTCGCCATTGGCGCCCTGTTCTCTTCACAGATGAGCAGGTTCACACTGAGCACGTGTGACAGACGTGAAAGAGTCTGGAGACGCCGTGGCGAATGTTATGCTGCCTGCAACATCATCCAGCATGACCGGTTTGGTTTAATTGACTTGGTGTTATACTGTGATGATTAAGTGTTCCCTTAATTTATTTGAGCAGTGTATATATATACACACACACACACACACACACACACACACACACATATATATACATATAAATACAATGGCTTTATGGACATAAAATATATTTAAATAACAATAATTTATAATATTTAACACATAGCACATCTATAGTTAATTAGACAAGAAAGAATGCAACACACAACACATACATTTATCCAGTGCAGCTGTGGGGGTATTTTTTTTTATACAAAGAGCAGTTCCTTCCTGAGCGAGGGCCAATGTCATCAGAAGCCACTGCATAAATACCAACAAAAGCCAAACATTGCCAAATTACAGTCAAGGTTCATTCCTAAATGGCTGGCTAAATCCATAGGCCGAGACAAAATTTTTTAAAATAATAATAATCCCATATCACCACATGTACTGTGGGTTAACGATGTGAATTTGGTCCATCATAAGTTCCATTTGACAGTAATAGATTGGTCCAGAAAAAAAGCCACTGTTTATCATATGCAAGACAGATATACACAATAAATTGCCTCTATAATAAAATTTATATTTCCCCATAAACCTTAGTCTATGTCTTGACACCGGATTTAGATGTTAGAATTAATTGTACAAATTTCATGTAGGTGGCTGCCAGAAGCATACATGGAAGGTAGGAATGTTTACCTCTTGTTAATGAAGACAGTTGTAAGCTCTGGGACGATTTCTTCCTTAATTTCTCAGAACCTGAGCAACAGACATCATAAACACATCAAATACAGACAAACATATTCTGGCTAATAAATTGCAAAGTGAGGTAAAAGAACAGAGAGACAATGAGAAAAATCTACAAAAGGTCACAATGTATAAAAATGAGATCCGGTCATGTTGAACTTAAGCACAAATATGGCAGAAATCCCTAGTCAGCATTAACTATCTGTCAAGTAAAGGTAACTGGAAAGGGGCAAGATTGCTGACATATTTCACCCTGAAGTGAAATTAGTGACAGGGGAAATAAAACACCTGAGAGTCAGAAACCTTTTGAAGGTGGAAAATTAAAGATTCTAGGAGGTGAATGAGTGCCTCTGCATTGGGGAGGGTGGGCGGTGTATCTTCAAATTACAGGGTATCATAGAACTACAAGTGCAGGTTTAACAGGGACAACACAAAGACATAACAAGGATACAAGCTCACTATAACAGGTGCAAGGTGCAGGTAGTTGACAAGTGATGGACAGTTTGACACTCCAGCTGCATTGTCTCGCTGGCTTTCAGTTGTGATGAAAAGGCTTGGCGAAGGGGGGTGCTAGGGTGATATCACTTACTGCAGGGAGTGCTCTTGTGGCAGACGAGGTGTGAGAAACTCAGGATAGACGAGAGTTCCGACTCACGAGGCGCCGTGTCCGTGCACCCCTCTGCCTCTTGCTGGTCGGCCCACACCACGCCCCGCTCCCTCAGGACCAGCTGCTCCAGGTCATGGTATTCAGAATCATGAGAGGAGGTTGCCAGGTCTGAGTCTTTCAGCGCACGATACAGGCTGCGCAAAACTGGCAACGTGGCGCTCACCATTCTGAAACGAAACAGCACAGACGTGCAGTCTACGTAGACCTGAACGGGACACGACCAACAAACTGTGGTTCTCGTTGACCTGACCCTCCCACCCACCGCTCTGATATCTCATCTCAACTGCTGATTTATTTATGCTGTTACAAAATCTGTTTTGCATATCATTTGATATGCCTGAATATAATGTAACAATTAATTCTTAACTGAAATAAAAACCCACAATCCCATTACAGAGCCACCTTCACACACACGCACACGTGTGCTCAAGCACGCACACACACACCCTTTTCCTTCAGACAGGCAGCCCTAAAAAACTAATTACTGAAGTCTGAATGAAGAGATGGAGAAAAGCTAAAGAAACACCGAACAGTGTAGGACTACACCATCAAATATCAGGGGGTAGCGCAGCACAAAATGTGAAATATGTCAAGACTACAGATATCTGTCAGGAATACTTATTCTTTTAGTAATTTCCATTTGTATGGTTTCCCTCAGAAATGTTCAGGGATACTTCAAATGTAGCTACCTGAAGTCAACACTGTGTCTTGTGTGAAATGGCTCTCATTCATCAATCCTTATATAGTGAACAATATGCAATACACTCAAGAGTGAATGAGGCAAGAATTTATTTTCATTTTAGGAGACCAATATTATCACTTTGCCATCGCTCCATCCATCGTATGAACTTGTCACAGCCAGCAATGTTTGTTTTGATGTGTTAACAAAACAACACAATTTTATCACTTTGTTTCTTTAGTTGACATAAGCTGAGGAAGTTGGAATGGAGAGGAAGAGCATCATCTCCCTCTTTCGCCAGATTAAAGAACCATTAAAGTTGTGTTAATGAACTAGACTGCCCTATCAATTGCGGCTCGTTAATCTTACATTACCTGATGCTGTGCAATGCTGGAAGATGGACCTGCATCTCTAACATGTATTTTTAGTTGAACACTACTCTGTCATTTCATAAAATGTCAGGTTAGTAAGGTATGAAGTTAAAGTGGCTAGCCAAACTCACACATAAAGCTAGCCTTCCAGCCAGTTAAATGTTGTTTATTTAGTGTGATATGACTGAACAAAGAATAATGTGAATGCATGTTAGAACAACCTAACTACTGTTACAGCAGCAAAGCAGGCAACATTAACGGTGTTTTTAAGATTACTCTCTCCAAGGCATCAGTTCTAATACCACAACAACTTGTCACATGTCATGCTTGATCATATTTAATGAATATTTAGACATGGTGGCTACGTCAGAACATGATGAACATGTACTCATCACTGGGCAGATTGGTTCAAACCTTCTGTCAAAGAGCTTAAATCATACGCCTCAGAATGTTAAGTGACCTACGACGGCTGCATTAGGCGATAGAAGTCCCACTAGGTTTAGACATAGGCTATACTGCTCATTCATACATTAAGGGCAGCACAATAGTATATATTTCTGCACGTGATGCTGATTATTTTACACAGCAGACTGTGTACACACTTGAAACTAGACATCACATGCTGCTGGAGTGCATAAATAAAATGGTTTTTCATTGTGATTTATACCAGCATAGATTCTTCTCTTGATTTGCAGATTAGAATCATTAATTCAAGAAGTAGCCTATAGATCAGTCAGTGTTCTGTCATAGTTGAGGGGCGGGGCCAGCAAGGGGGAAAACAAAGCCGCGTCTGTCACTGTTCTGAGTAGGGACACATCGTAGAGCAAACTAAATATCGTTGTTATTTTTTTTATAATGTCAGAAAATTACACGTTGTTTCCTAAAAGATATTTTGGCAAAATAAACCAAACAGTAGGCTACTCGAGTGCTTTATGCGGTTCCAGAGTGGACAAATGATCCAACACAGTGGCCTCTGGTATCATCCCAACATCTTCGGTCTCATTTAATGCCCCAGTAAGGAACCATGTCAATTACATTATCCAGCGACGTACCGTTGGCTGTAAAATAGGCCTTCTGGAGGCTAACATTACCGTTATATGAATATTAATTTCAACCCGTTTCCATTTAGTTCTTAATTATCAATCAAGCAATTAACTGAATAACATATAGCCATCAATGAATAAAGCAAGTTTTTCTGTGCTAGCATTTTTCTTTGTGTCATAAAATGTGTAGCACTGACTTATTATATGCCTAGGCTATGTGTTGATAGCTGATACGCTGGAAAAAGCGGGGTATAGGTTACAGCAGGGGGTGGCATCCAGCCCTCCGCGGCCGGGTGTGGTGCAGGTTTTTTTGCCACCAGTTACCACCATCAATTCAGCTAATTATCATACACATCACCGAATCACCACTTCACTTTTAAAATACGATACAATAAAAAATAACAATACAATAATTATACGCATACGGCACAAGAACATTCATCAGCTCTTTTCATATTCATCGGGATATGTATTAAAAATATCAGATCGTGATAAACGATTGCTAATTAAATAATTGTGTAATTACGCAGCACAAAAAAAACTGCCATACACACCCGCCCGACAAGCCTGGGCTGGCCACTGGTTACAGCATTAGACTCGTTTCTGTTTATTTAGCTTGAGTAGCCTAACAATTGAACAAATAATTTTCTGAATAATCAAGACCAATATGTCGCCTACAATGATTAAAAAAAATGACAACGACAAACTAACCTGAGATTTTCTAAGAATCAGGCAATAACCTGAATGCGTTAAGGAATGTAGCCCTAATTCATTTAAAAACGGCACTCAATTTAGTCAAAGCGATTTAAACATGAGAAAGCATATTTAAAGAGGACAGCCTCTTAAGTGTCTCAAACCCTTGAGCACAATACATAATTAAGGATAGAAAAATGTATGTACAATCTACGAAACTTTGAACATTTAACCGTGGAGCCTAAAAGTCAAAATCTTCACATAACACGTCATAAATGTGGATATAGAAAAATGGTTATTGTCTTGGTTATTAAGCGAACCAATTGTTTGATTGACAATCTGCCAAAGTAGACGAAAACAGATTGAGTGAGATCATCCGTTAAAAGTAAGATTACAGAAGGCCTATTTTACAGCCTAGGTTACGGTACACCACTGATATGATCCATGACCATTAAAAGTAGGCTAATATTAGCTAGCTGATGCACGGTTTCACTTTGATTAGTTTGTAGATGCAATGTTACTGATGTCATTTTCTGGGTTAGTGCTGTTAGCTGTTGTTAGCCATGGGTTTTTTGGCATTAAAAGGTGCAAATCCGGGTTTTTAAATCTTGTTTGCCATGCTGTAAGACACACATCAGCTTTTTGGCATTTAGAAAATTAGAATGTTTTTAATATATAATAAGATTTGGTCTGAATTTAAAGACCTATAACTGACCGCTTCGTTGATTTCTGATGGAGCCAAAATTTCCCCCGGGGGGGGTTCGGCCTGGAGTTTTCGTGGGCGTCCCTCTCTTGCCGTGGGCGTCCCTCTGTTTTTTATAACTATGTCAATGTTAGCTAGATGTATGGCTGGCTATGTTTACGGTCACACAGATAGCTAATGTTAGTGGTATGTTTAGCTAGTAACTATATGTGTGTATATATATATATATATATATATATATATATATATATAAATCTTTAGCTAGCTAGCTAAATGAAAACTATGTTGAACTTAGGCATTCGTAAATCGGCTGTCGGAGTGCCGGATTACATCTGGTTGTTCGTAATGGGCAGTGGGCGGAGTCAACTCGGAGAATAGTGAATCACACAGGCCAATACAAAAACAGACGTTCTGACCCGGAATGGAAATTTCAAAAAAGAACATACTGGCTGTAGCATTGTTGTCGGAAAAACCAGTATTTCGATTTAGCATGTTTCCTTAATCTCTGATGACATATGGTAATTTTATGATTTAGTACAGTAAATGTGTTACATATAGCTCCTTTAACACGATTAACATCAAGCAATTTTAGAAATGAAAACTGTGATCAAAAAGAATAGAAATGAAATAAATAGCTAAATAAACATCTGTACTTTAACTTAAACTGACTTACTGACCATTTCAATAAAGAATAAATAAAAATAACAGGCTATTTAAATGCTACACATTTTATGACGCACAAAAAAACTTGCTATAGCTATTCATTGATATTTGTTAATTCGTTCATTAACTGCTTTATTGATAATTATGTACTGGAAACAGGTTGGGAGTTAGCTATATCCGTATAAAGGTGGTCTCAGGTTACAGAAGGCCTAGTTTACAGCCGATCGGCGCTTTCAGTCTGATCACATAACGTTGGCTAACAAGAGGAAAAATCAGCTCAACTCAATGGCAAAACCCCTCGGAGCTAGGCTCGGAAAATTTTTGAAAACCCTTAACCTCTTTGCACAGATGGCACATTTAGTCAATTCTCATCTATTTAGGGGGTGCTCTGTTTAAGGCTTTATAACTCCAGGTGTGAGCATCACATAAACTAAAAAAAATAAAATACGATCAGGCGATTGTTGGGTCTATCTTGTTGTTATGAAGGAATTCTAATTTTATATAATGAATAAACATATTTATGAACTCACACAAAGACGCCATTGTTCACTGTCACACATTGGTAGGTATAGACTGGGTGGGGGGGGGGGGTGCTTGTGAAATGGACTTGCTACGGGAAAATTAGTGACACTTAGAAAGTCTCTATTCAGCAGAGTTGTCACGAATTGTCTACCAATAAAGTTAAAACACAAAGTTTGTGATTGTGGCTACAGGAGCAACGAATGTCTCAGTTCAGCAAAAAGGTGGCGCCGGGGGGAACTTCACTATGCATCTGCATAAAGGAGTTAAGTGGTTTTAGCCATGAGTGTGTACAGGATCGGTTACCGAAACCTACCTGTAGAATCATATTACTTTGGTCATAAATAAAGAATGGTACTCCCAAGTTTTGTGGGAATTTCGAACATCGTCGCAGTTAATTTGACAGTTGAACATTTGTGTTTATTTTATTATTATCATCATATGTTATCTCTATATTATGGCGACCGATTGTGGCTTAACTTCGACAGAGGAGGAGACGCGTTGCATCTCCGTAAACACTTGAAAAGCGTCAAATGATCAATGATGTATATTTAATTTATTTTTCCCCAATTGTAACGTTAAATGTCGATAGTTACCAAAAAATTCAGAAGATAAAATCCGCGATCAAGGAAACGTGCCGGGTGGAGCGCATTATAGGTTTGGAAAACCACAGAACAGAATGCATTCGAGTAAGGTCAAGGTCATGTTAGCAAAAACCTCTCAACTAAAACATTTCCGAAACATTTCAAAATTAAAACCCTTGTGTGTACAAGACCATTAGCTATCGTTAGCTTGATGACTAGTAAGATTCCATACCAATAAGATTTTTCCTCTCCTCTCATCCTAAGGGTAGCTGAGCAGAGGCTGTTTCACGAAGCAGAATTACTGAGTAAAAACCCGGAACAGCTCTTTTTCTTCAGTCCATGTTCCAGATTTTGGAGGGTTTTACTCAGTGCAGTTATTCAGCCAACTCCGTAAGCTTCGTGAAACAGGCCCCAGGAGCTGTCATTCACTAGCTATTAGCTAGCTATTCAAAACAAACGTCGTCGTCATCTTAAATCGGTCACGTTAATCCCATTAATTTGGGGTGTGTGAATTTGTAAATGTGTAATTCAAAAATTACTCAAGTAACGTTACATTATTTGTGACCTGCTACGTTTAAATGCTTCAAAACTATATTTTCACAATGCATTTGACATTAAGACACGCATATCATGAAAGCAAAGACATTTTTTGAGTAAAATCTGATGAAACCCAATGCATTAGTTTGTAGCCGTGAAAGCAGGATAGCCAAGCTACCTCGGTGTTAAAGGTCCCATATCATACTATTTATGTCAATTTTATATTATTCTACAAGGTCTACCAACCATGTTGATAAGGTTTTTTTAAAGGAAAAAGTTTTGCACTATATTTAAAAAATATATAAATCCAGTGAGTTTTTTTTACTCTTGCAGCTGAACAGCCCGCTTTGGGAGGGCGGTTCATGTTTTTTTCACATGCTCTGTGTTGATTGGCTAACCAGATAACCTGGTTGACCCGGAATCACAATCACTCTTGTCTACACCACACTTTAGCTCAGAAAAACCTAAAAAACTAATAAAAAATAGCAAACGAAGACATTAAAGAACATATTTTTTACGAAGGCAAATACATGTAACATATACACAATATAGCGATTACCTCTTAACTGTTTAAATTATACTTAGCCTGTAGGCTAACGTTACTTTTCAAGCAGTCGAAGATGTATCCCTGCATGCTTTCAAATGTATCCTATAGGTCAACAAATGCAACATTATTGACGTGTTTCCCCCTCTGCAAGCTATTGTTTTAAAACATTCGTCTGAACAATTTTGGGTAAAATACAGCCACACTTTAGACAGTTTCGCTTTTAGAAAATTGACGAGTTTAACGTTAGCTGGCTTGCTAACAGTAGGCTAACTGCGGTCACTGACTGAGCCGTCGTTAAATAATGTTAGCAATCGGAAGCTTGTGCATTGTATTTTACAGTGGCACCAAAATCTGCGTTGGACTCGGTAGGTAATGAAGGGTATCGGTCGTATGGGTTAACGTTACAGGACTCCGTACGCAACCAGGCAGCTTGGCTAGAGAGCTGTAAACGTCAAAGCACTTACTATTGTAGCTGGAAAGATTAAAAGTGCCCTGACACAGCACATTTAATATGGCCAGTTTTGCTCGTCATGAACTCTCCACTTGCGCGTAATTATACTCTGTGGTGATAGAGGCTAAGTAAAGAACGGAAAGGCTGGCGTTTTCACAGGAGTCCAGTAATGACGTTACAGCTGGAGCCAATTCTGAACAGACGTTTAAGCCGAGTGATTTTTTTTCTTATGCAACAACAAAAAAATGGCTGGTAGTACCGACTTAATATTTTACCAGCACATAAGTATCATGCCACACTGCATATAAATGCTAAAAGTAGCTAAACTCCTATTTCCATTATATGGGACCTTTAATAATATATTTTAAGAGGACATTCTTTAATTTAGTGCACTGTTATTTTAAGAAGACTATCTTCCATGTATGTTTCATACCTCCCATGATGGGATGATGAGTAAGTAAACTTTCAGTCTTGTTCAGTCATACTTTGTGGTAAAAATTGTACATAAATAGTAAATTTCTTGCCTTGGGAATAAACTAGTAATCTTGTTCAATTAAACATTGTCTTCATCTGAACTGAATTTTTTATATCGTGACCATATCGTATCGTGAAACCAATATTGTGTATCGTATTGTGAGTTGAGTGTATCGTCCCACCCCTAATTATAAAGTTAGCTCAGTAATAGCGCTAAGTAAAAAAAGCACAATGAGGTTTGTGGATGCATCTCACGTTAACGTTACTGGTAGCTGATTAGCTTGCCGATAGCTAGCTAGCAATTTTATCGTAGTTCCTCGGCAGTTTGCAAACATTTATTAAGACTGAAATTAAGGAATGACTAACATTACTGTTTTGTTAACGCACTATTAGTATTGACAATATTCAATTAGCTAGCCAGAGAAACTTGTTCTTTCATTCAGTGAGTTTTTCTCCAGCGGCAGCGCTGCTCTCTGACTGAGTGAAGATTCCATGTCACATGATATGTTGAGGGTAGCGAGAACACTATATAGTTCTGTGGCGAGAACCACTAGATAGAGTGCTAGGAGCACCCACGTGTCAGTGTAAAAAAAATTTAAAACCCTATATCGGTCGTTCATATCGGCCACATCATCCTTGACGACTGACACAGTATGGTCCAGAAACACAAATAACGATATATCGTCGTCCTATATATCGGTCGGGCTCTACTCAAAAGTATGAATTAGGCTATTTGAAAGAAGGTTTGAGCCAATCAGCCCAGCGATGAGCACATATTGTTTAAAATACAGTAGACCAACATAGCTACAGAACTGTATAGCAGTCAAATATTTTAAAATGTACTGGAAATCCCCAATAGTGTAGAGAGCTGAACTTTGGCTTGGTCGGTTCGTTTTCTGTTATTAATAATATTTTTAACCCTGCCAATTAAAATAGTAGCAAATTGTTATTTTAAATAATGCCATAATTTCTGGATTTCAATGTAGGCTATATTAAAGTTTCTGATTATTTTCTTTTTGAGATGGAGTTTTACTGTGGGTGTTTGAATAAGATATATGCCATCTGGTAACCTTTTTCATCAGTATGCATTGCAAAAATAAATAAATAAAAAGATTGTTTAGTTGTCCATGATTTACCCCCCCCCCCCCCCCCCCCCAAAAAATACATTTGTGTTGCTAAATAACAAGTTATCATCAATATGATACATTTAAAAAATCGGAAACACTGCCTACTTCTTAGTTTGTTTATTTTCCTGGTCCTGAAGAATAATGAGATGAGTCATGTGCTCGATGTGTTGTTTAAGATCCGCTACTTGTGTCTGCAGCTTGTGGCACTGCAGCTCCTTCTCCAGAACCTAAGGATACACAAGTGGAAACAAGTTTAAGAGACCAGCCTCTTCAGATTTACGATGGTACAACTGTGTAATGAAGAAAAAATTATAAAAAAATAAATTAAAAAAAGGCCATTTGGTTTAGCCCCCCTTCTCTGAGAAAAGGACTTCAAGGTAGCCGTTCTGACGCAGGAAGCCAGAACAACAGCGCTGAGAACATTTGACAAGAAGTGCGTCACTGTTCTCTGTGACTTCCTAGAACAGAAAATCGACATTGCTTCAGGTAACTAGCTGCGTGAGAGAGGAGTAAAGACGATTGATTTCTCTTAAGTAATCCACAAGGAAAGGGAAAAAAAAAAAAAGTGAGACTCTAATTAAAGGGGAAGCTGTCAGGGGAGAAAAACAACCATCTGGTCATGTCACAGGATAGCCTGGCCGAGCCCGTCTTCCCAGCACCTTTTCATAAGTCTTCCCACGCTTTTGCCAGTCCGCAGAATGGAGTTTTTGGCCCTGAAAATCCTCGTGCGTTGTGGACATTCCTTTCTCTCCCATATTTTACCTACCTTGGGAATCTTCCCATCCTGACACAGCAGCTTTATCTCGTTCTCCACACGGTGCAGCCAGCTCTCGTTTTCCTGGAAGTGGTGCCCTACTTCCGACAGCTTTCTCTTGAGATGCTGCCTGTGGGTGAGTAGCGAAGCCAGCCTCCGCTCGTGTTTGCAGGTGGCCTAATGAAAAACACGGAGCCCGTCAGTCCCACTGGCCCGACTGAACTCATCAAGGGGTGTTATGGTCACCATGTGATTTAGAGTTGCCCATTTAACAATCTCCAACATGCCTGTGATTGTTGCGGTTTAATTTTCTGTAGCAAATAACATGAAAGTATACATGTTAAACACAACTGATGAATCCCATTAGTGAGGCCCTCAATCGGTGACATTCCCACTGGAACCACGAAAGCACCCTGAAAGCCCAGCTTCGACAAGCCCTTCATCAGAACAGTCAGAATCAACCATGCAATTGTGTCACATGAAACGTGTTAATTTCACTCAATTTTATTTGTTTAGATAAGCTGCCATATAGAAGAGGTCAGAGCATGCATTGCCACACATGAGAATGTGAATATGAAATGCTGGGTGTCCCAGCTCTGTGCTCTTAGAGCTCGGTGCACGCTGCTGACCCCTCACCTTCACGGCCTTGTCTTCAGTGCAGAGACGCTGGACCTGATCGTGGCGCTCCTCCTTGTGGACCTGCCGCAACGTGTTCTCCTTCAGCTGCCTCTCCAGAGCCAGGAAGTCCTTTCTGATCTGGACCCGGCTGGTGAATATGCGCTGTAGAACCTCTTCCATCCTGTCCATTTAGAAACCACTTCCGCTACATGATACACATTTGGTCGAAGCGCCGCTCGTCACTCTTCAAATAAATCATTGTTACTCGACCAGGATGTTAACCTGGAGTACCCATGTGAGTGCACACGCAGAAATGCACACGTAGAAATGCACACAAAACAAATGAAAAGTACAAGAAATATTATTATTATTAAATATATATTATATATATTTAATATATGATATTTTATGAAATAATATATCCCAAAAAATGCAACTGTCACCTTGTAATAAATGCTTGGCACATTTGTGAGGACACAGTTGGACAGCTAGTCGGTTAATTTCAATTATATGGTTTTGTATTTGTGTAAGGTATGTTCTATAACCTTTTGAACCTTTCAGGGACAGGCCTGCATGCTGAGCCCAATGGCAGCCTCAGTTTGGAGTCTGAGACCTGAAATATCACACGTAGGTAGACATACAGCACCCAGAACAGCGGATCCATTTTCTTTAAATCCTTGATCATACCACGTCCCCCTAAGCTTGGTTTTGGTTGCAACTTGCATGTTAAAACCCAAATTTCTGCCGTAAATATCTGCTATTGTTTCTCCTATAAATGAACCATGCCTAGTGAAGGCACAAAAAGAAAGAAAAGTGAAAATATGAATATTTCTCAGAAGTAACCTCGCGGAGAAAACTTAGGAAAAAAATGAATGGGCATGTGTCAGAGTAGCATGCATGGCAGTCCCCCAGGCTCGGAAGTATCCCACCAGGTAGAGAGCGACAGTGTCCTGTCAAAACCTCCAGGAACTACAGGAGACTAAGAAACCAAGAGTTTCTATGTGATTACTGGTAATAAAGCTATGCAATTTGATAACATTTCAAGTATCTCCAAATAATTTTACTGACTAAAAAAACGGTGACTATCTGACGTGTCCATTCGTAAAATAAATTCTTATTTGCCCAGGTCATTTGCCCAGGTCAATGATCTAATTCAATAAAAGCAACCATTGTTATCTAACGTTAAGCTCTTGTGTCTTGGTATTGTGTGCACTTCAGGGATGCGGGAACTGAGAAAGTAATTTATTTTCCAAACAAAACAAAAAGGTCTTTGTCAATGAATAATATGCTCATATTATTGCACAACTAATGGCTAGTGGTTATTTCACATTTCAGAAGTCACGGAAATAATGCCCTATTCGCACTGGACCTCAAGTGATTTAGGAATTAAATGAAGATTGGATACAGGGTTGGATACAGTTCACTTTCAGTTCAGTAAATTTGGGAGTAGCCCTACATTTAAAAACTATTGGCATAAGAACCGCACCAAAAATGTCAAAATTCACATTAATTAGGCTACTTCCGCCGGAGCCTGCATAATTCTCAACCCGGAAAGAGGAAAAAAGGAAAAAAAGAAAAAATGCAAAAGGCCACTTTGCGTTTTCATTTTAAAGTTAATGTACGCAGTTTATCTGACAATTTGAAAATGTTAATGAAAATCCATTTCACATTTATTTTTTCTCGCCCTCTACGACGCAACCCTGCCATAATCGAAATTTAAATGAAAAACCACTTTTGCATTAGCAGTGTCTTATTGTAGTCGCATGATCCATGACAAAAAGGAAATGATCATTAAATTCGCCATTTAACATATCGTTTTCATGCTTTGCGGCACAAGAGTGACATAATTCAAATTCAATGGCATTGCATCCGTTTACATTATCATTTCCGCTTGGTCACGCAGAAACCCTGCTTAAAATCCGAACTGAACATGCAAACTGTCAAAGCTGCCCATCAAGGCGGGGTCTCGAAGAAAGGGGCGTTACAGGGGACCGTCAAACCACTGAATTTATGGTTCAACCTCAGTGGTTGTCTGTGATTTGGTCGCTGTGCGAGTTGTGAATTCTGAGGTGGGTGAATGAAACGCGTGGGGGGAAGAGGCAGCTGCGTGGGAGGAAGAGCGTGGGAGGAAGAGCGTGGGAGGAAGAGCGTGGGAGGAAGAGCGTGGGAGGAAGAGGCGGCTGCGTGGGAGGAAGAGTGTGGGAGGAAGAGCGTGGGAGGAAGAGTGTGGGAGGAAGAGTGTGGGAGGAAGAGCGTGGGAGGAAGAGCGTGGGAGGAAGAGCGTGGGAGGAAGAGCGTGGGAGGAAGAGCGTGGGAGGAAGAGCGTGGGAGGAAGAGTGTGGGAGGAAGAGGCGGCTGCGTGGGAGGAAGAGTGTGGGAGGAAGAGCGTGGGAGGAAGAGCGTGGGAGGAAGAGCGTGGGAGGAAGAGTGTGGGAGGAAGAGGCAGCTGCGTGGGAGGAAGAGTGTGGGAGGAAGAGCGTGGGAGGAAGAGGCGGCTGCGTGGGAGGAAGTGTGGGAGGAAGAGCGTGGGAGGAAGAGCGTGGGAGGAAGAGGCATTCAGCAGCACAGATGGCACAGCTGCCCTTGCAGATCCGTCCCAAACAAGTGCCATTTAATTTCAAATTAATGCAAAATATGACAAGTACGTTTAAAAACCTTTCTGTTCCAGTAGTTAAAATGGTGATGTGGTGCCAACCGAGAGCATTCTGCCTTATAACCAATTGATATGTGACTTCATTACACTTTTAGCAAAGACACATGGCTGCAATAGGGTTGTGCCGATGGCCGATGACATCCCAAAGCCAATGACAATATGACTTTTACGTTCGGCCTACATCACTAAAATTATACTTTTTTGTGTTTTTTTTCCACAGCATGGACAGACTCCCTAAAACAACTTTCCACATTTTCAGCTTATATACGACTACAAACATTAACAATATAGGGCTAAATTGTGTTCGGTTTGTCTGTAGTCTAGTCTACGACTTTGGAAATAGAACCATAATAATCCATTGCGCGCGGTGCCTGGGGCGACATGTTGATGTTTTCTGTCTTGTGAAATTAGTGTCATGCCGTTTCTAGTCTACGTCTAGCATAGGCGCCTGGTTTACCTTTTACCAGGGGATGCCCAAAAATAATTCAGCCACAAGCAAAAAACATTATTAGTTAAGCGTGTACGTATAATATTTCTGATGTTTTTGTTTCCAATATAATCCAGTTTGTTTATTATTGCATAGGAAACGCAAACTTAAATGCTTAACGTCAACTCCGGTCCTTTCAAAACAATACTTAATTTCACTGTATGTTGCCTATGCAATATGTTGTGTTTTATCGTATATTCATCGTTGAACGCCTCCAGTAAATTAGTAAATATAGTTGACTACAATCGCGCATCATGTTTTCAACTGCATGAGCTCAAACATTAACATGCAAAATGCCTTGCGTTCAAAAGCTTTTTTCCCTAATAACGTCATTTCAATCTAGTTGTGCATAGTTTTTTTTACCAAAGTAATTTAGGCTATTACCATTTTGCATCGTTTACCGTACATAGCCAATTTCAGGCCTAAAAAGTAGCCAAATGGTCTCGGGTCATTTTTTCGGAGCTACATATTGCCTTCTCAAAATGTTCGCATTGTTGTGTTTGCGGGGGAAAGCGAAACGAGGTGCTGTCTGCAAATTACGCGTGCAACAAGTGAAGGGCCATCTGTTTTGGAATGCGCTCCACCACTGTATAAGGTCGCATAAGGCGAGAGACCTATAGTCTGTCATTTTACCGTCTCAGTAATCAAACGAAGCATTGACGTTATTGCTCATCTTTACCGGTCCGATCGCATCGTGGAGAGATGCAGAGATTATTTTTTTTTACCGATTAAAGATAGGCGGTGTAGCTTAATCAACCATTCAAATCGTAAAATCACAATAGTTGTGTTTTAATTCAGAAGGACATGCCAGTTTATTTATGAACTATTTGAATAGCCAATGCTAAATTACTAAATTAAACAGGCTACCAATAATGGGCGATGCTTTGCAGAAGAACAAATTATACTACAATAGCCTAATAAAAAAAATGCACCCCCTCGCAAGCAGCCGATGACATCGGACATCGGCGATGTTTGATTGGCCGATGTGACTATGTGAAATTTGTTGACATCGAACAACCCTAGTCCGCAAGAGAACTGGCCAAAACTCGTTGGTTTTTAATATACATCTCTGCATTTGCTGATATTTCATCACAAGAAAACAATTGCACCTATTGACTTTGTAAAGCAAGAACTATTTTTTTTTTTTTTAATTTAAGAAAGAATGGCACATTCTTATAAAGGCATGAATCAACAAGGTCAATGCTCAAATGTACGTGCTTGGGAGTTATTCTGAGGTTGCCATGATTGTCTTTGTTTTAACATAAGCACAGAGTACATGCAATAGGGTGACATGGTTTAGCACCAAACCAATCAAAATATCAAACTTGATTCAGACATGCCCAATTTATTTACATGCTTTGCACACACAAACAAAGCTAGTGAGCCAGCCAGCAGCTTGCACATTTTTATATGCCTTCGTGAGATTATCTTTTAACCACTGATGTTCAGATGAAGGGAATGGGATTCATTTTATCCCAACTTCAAACTGCTGCTAAAGAGGGAAAAAATCCCAAACAACATTCTCACACTTCCTTTCTCCAAAGTTTTCATTGTTTTGAATCAATCCATCATGAGTATCTCAAGCCAAGACTGGCTCAGACCCTGTCAATCCTGAACACCTTCAGTCAATTCTCGAGTCAAAGTAATGCACGTTTGTGAACATTAAAGCAGGTGTCACACACTGCCTTGCACCGGTCCATGTAATGTGTGCCTCCACGGTCATATATATATTTTCTACATCCAGGAAGACTCGACTTGGGAGTCTTGTTATATAAAGTGAATGGTCTCAAAGGACTAGTGGCGACAAGATGATTGTATATTTTGCATTTATGAGTGAATAAATATCTAGTCCCAGTACCAGTCAAATGTTTGGACACATTTTGATCTAAAGGCTTCAATGCTTGAATTTTTTATTTTTCTTAGACAAATATATAAACAGTCAAGTTGATGCCTATGTATGAATTTCTTTCCAAAACAAAAATTTAAATAAAAAAAAGAATGTTTTTGAAAGGGGGGGTGTTGGTGTGGGGTTGCTTTTCTGGTGACACTGTTGGACGAGTTATCTAGAATTGAAGGCACACTTAACCAGCATGCCTACCACAGCATTCTGCAGTGACACGCCATCCCATCTGGGTTGCCCTTTAGTTGGGCCCTCATTTGATTTTCAACAGGACAATGACCCAAAACACACCCCCGGGCTGTGTAAGAGCTATTGGACAAAGAAGGAGAGTGATGGAGTGCTGCATCAGATGAGCTAATCTAACACCCAACCTAAACCCAATAAAGATGGTTTGGGATGAGTTGGACCAGAGAGTGAAGGAAAAGCAGCCAAGTGCTCAGCATATGTGGGAATTCCTTCAAGACTGTTGGAAAAGCATCCCAGCTGGCTACCTCATGACGTTGGTTGAGAGAATGCCAAGAGTGCAAAGCTGGTATCAAGGCAAAGGGTGGCTACTTTGAAGAATGTAAAATATAAGATACATTTTGATTTGTTAAATTTGTCATTGCATAATTACATTTATGTTATTTCATAGTTTTTATGTCTTTACTATTATTCTAATGTAAGAAAATAGTAAAAATAAAGAAAACCCCTTCTATGAGTAGGTGTGTCCAAACTATTGACTGGTACTGTATAAGATCATAATTGATTTAAAACTGCATTGACCAGTATGTTAATTACAGTTATGTGCATTTTAATAGCCACATTAACAAGCATCCTTCGGCCATTCTGGCAAGGGAGCTGCATGACTCACCTCTCAAAGTCAGCTTGCGTCTTGGTGGAAACGGATAAAGGATTCGCCTGCTTGTCTGTGGCTTCAGTCCTTCTATCCTCATACTCTTTCAGCTTCTGTTTCAGAGCCATTATCTGAACAAAAAAATCACCATAATAATCTCATCAATAGGGTTGAAACATGATCAGCACGGTATTGTATTACAACACAGAATATTTGAACAAAAGTATCAGTGGACGTATGTGATTTAACTCCAAGATAAAAACCTTAAATAGTGTTAATGTATAGCCTCCTGAAGCAGTAATAAACAGTGTTCTACAGCTGTCGGTATGACCACTATGCACTATACAAACAAGATAAAGTAATTTAGGAGAACGCATTGCCCCCGTTTAATATATTTTAGTTATATTAAGGGATAGGGAAGATATTTTATTCAGGGCCACACACAACTATTTAAGCACAATCATCATTTGGCCTGACATAAAAGACATTGTCCATACAGAAAAATACTTGACCACTATGTCCTAGGACCAATACAGGACTAAAAACTAAAAGTCCTGTTCACCAAGAGCAGAGCAATGGGGGTAAAACAGAGAAAGCTTTCCTGGACACTAGCGGGGGGGGGGGGGGTCTAATTTTTCCCCCTGCACAAATTATTTCTAAAGCTGTCCCTGCCATTCACCATTAGTGCATATGAATATAGACTGGGGCAAAACTGAATTGTAAAAACATGGCTACGTTAAATTGCAGCTAAAAGTTGCCCTCTTGATATTTTCCTTTAATATGCTACACAGTTTGGATGTTTTTAGCAAAGCGTCAACAGCATAAAACCAACATTTCAGTTCTGATTTGTGCCACATTTGTATGGTCAAATAAATCAGATACATAGCCATGCAACTTGCATGAGACTCGAGTGTGGACACTCAAATCAGAATTGTTCAGTACATGTCACATATGCCAGTCGGGTGGGGTATACCCTCTATCAAAGACAGGATTGGTACACAAGTGTATTCACAGCTCAACCGGAGGTACACTGGTGACACTAACCACTATGCAACAGGTTAATGTTGTCATAATTGAGCACTGGCAGTACTGTTGGGTCACTTTGAAAAATGAATGTGAAGTGTCAGCCGAAAAACAAATTAGAACTGAGCATTAAATTCTGCAGTCTGAACATAACCTATGACTACTTCAGTTTCAGCCATATGAGACTAAAAATGATAAAGAGCAATATTCAGAGAGGACGAGAGTCCAACAACTTTAAAATGACTAATGGAGTTACTAATCTAATAATAAAACATATCAATTAAAATCAGTGGTAGAGTCAGTTTCCCTTTGACACAGAGCATTTTGCAAAGCAGGTGAAAGTCTCACTTGGAAAGCTTTGATCGTGCCAAAATTGCGTAAAGAAATATAAAATATCCATCCCGTGGGTCGTGAATGTGCCAACAGTAAGAGAACGCAATCAAATCACTCCTGGAAATCTTATGTGAACACTCAACAGGAAGTCGAAAGTTGTAATGAAGAGGCCTGTGGGGAATTGATGATCAAATTCTAAATTGCCTATTTCATTGGAAAAGGAAGTACTCCCCACCATGTTTGAATTTGTCATTTCATGTGGCAAAATGAATGTTTACTGTCTCATCTGTTCACTTCCTGTAATGAACAAATGCATAAACAAGACATTAATGTTTTAGTGTTCTTTAAATTCCAATAGAAAAAGCACAGACCCTTCCATCATAAACCATCACTCATCGTCTGAAGAGTGCACAGTACATGAATTATGAAATTAAAACTAGATGTCTTAAGTATCATTTTTGTAGTCACATGTATAAATAAAAAAAAGGACATTTCAAAACATTACCTCCGTTCGTTGCGTCTCACATATCACCGCATACTGGCTGACGTGACTGTCAAGACTGACTACGTTGCTCTTCAGCTAGAAAAAACAAATAATTAAGGTTAAATTTAATTATTTAAACCTAAACTTCTTACTTAAACACAAATGTAGAAATACCACTTTGTCAATGCAAGAGACAGTAAACAAACAATTATTATTATTATTTTAAAGTTGTGCTTACACAAGACTTAATCTCTTTGGCCCTGTTTGCATATTTTAGAGTGTTGTAGATGTCGTCGTAAGACAGGGACGATGGGCTAATGTTGGCAATCATGATGGTCCGGCAGTTTCCTCCCAAGGAATCTTTCAAGAGCCGAGTAAGCTTGCTGTCCCTATATGGTATGTGGGCTTTTCTCCGCTGTAAAACAAAAAAATAAAAATGCAATTATGAGCCATTGCCAACAAACAGTCTTGATCCTAGACGTTCTACCTCGAGAGCATCTAGAAAGTATTCTACTTCGGTGGATAATGGTTCTTGTCTATTTTTGTTACTGTAACCAGCCACTGAACAATTACTAAACCATTTCCAAGACATGGTTTATTTGGCAAAATCTTATCTATTCTTTTTGATTATTATCTGACGAATGAGCAGTGCACCAAGTAAAAACGACGCGTGAGTGATTAGTTAGTTTCCATGCTCAGTTGTGCAAGGAGCTTACTTGCTCGTACCACGGAGGGATGGATAAAAAGGTGAAAGATTGGGAGTGGTATAAAATTGGTATATGGATAAGGAGAGCGGGAAAAAATAAACACTTTAGCTAACTAACTATTAGCTAACCAACGACTGTTTGGCTCAGACTCAGAGGATTTCTTAGCCGGACAGGACAGTTTTATTCGCCACAAACTAAGGTAGAAGTTATGTAATGAGACCAAAATATGTATGGGTTGAGTTTCACGTCGACGTTACCACGGACCATTTCGACTCCACCCTTTTTTTCACAGCACACAGGAATAACGAGATATAGACTGAAATTGAACGAGTTTGCAATGGAATTTATTCCTCACGCTTTATTGGTGATCAATACATACCTTAATAGCCATAAATAACGTGGTGATAAGCATATTATGGATTTTCCTTGACCGTCACTTTAAACAATTCATTAATTACATTTGTCGATCTTCGATACACAATGTCATCCTAGATCGGCACAACCCTAGCCCACAGAAAAAGATACACACCCGCCACCGCACTACTTTTCCACAGACCTCAATGTGAACGTACATCAAGGTTTCTAGCTACGATTGTAGGATTACAGACGGCATAGTAGGGCTGATTGATTTACCGCAATGATAACTATTGAAGAGTCTAACAGCCATTGCCACCATGTGGGGTATTGCCTTTCTTTCGGTCTTTGTTCTCTCTTTAATTATACCTGATGCGGTATTAAACATCCAAACTTCAGAGGCCAGGTAAAATGCTTCCAGGAAAGAAAAACACCACCGATTCAATGTTGATAACAGCCAATCAGCAGCAGGGCGTAGCAGCTTCCACGTGATTGACAAAAACACCTCGCTGCAATCAGCTGCAAGCTGTATGGCCTTGTTGCTGATTGGCTGTCTTATCAACACCCAATGGATATCACTGGTGTTTCCTGCAAGCTGTATGGCCTTGTTGCTGATTGGTTCTTATCAACACCCAATGGATATCACTGGTGTGTTTTTCCTGGAAGCATATGTATGGCCTTGTTGCTGATTGGCTGTCAGGTATAATTTAAAACCCAATGGATATCACTGGTGTTTCCTGCAAGCTGTATGGCCTTGTTCAGCTCCAAGATTCCAGTAAAACAGCTGTCTTATCAACACCCAATGGATGTCACTGGTGTGTGTTTGCTGGTGATGGCTCTTGTTGTTTTGGTTTTCTTATCAACACCCAATATCATCTGGTTAATTTTTCAAAAAGAAAAAGAAAATGTGCTGATTGGATGTCTTATCAACAACACCCAATGATGGTATTGTGTGGTGTTTCCCAGAAGCCAGGTAAATTGCCTCTAAAGTTGTCATTTATTTTGTTGGTGCAGAGTTTAACAAAACAAGCAATAAACATATTCCCACCGAGTTTGATAGCTAATGAAGTGATGGTAATTCTCGTCTAAAGTTAGCGTTAGAAAAATATTTTTTTATACGTAAATTGGTGAACAAGGCTACCCTCTATTCTTATTCCAGACTTAGTCACCCGAAACACCTTGCCCCAATTTTGTACTCTGCTGGACGTTTTACAAAATGACCTTTTCTGGTTTTCATAACTGATAAAGGAGAAAATAAGAGCAAATCATTCAGCAAGCCAACTTTACAGTCCACGGGTGAGTCCATGTCAATTTAAAATGCTTTTTGACCGCATTGAAACAGATTTGAATGAGATTTGGCAGCTTATTCTTATAAGAAACCCCTGCAACCAAAATGACCTGGCCATGATATGAGTCCAAATGGTGGCGAAATATGTTCGTTAGTTGCTCTGTGCTCCCCTGGGGTGATAATCCAGAATAGGGTATTTGTCTCTCTCCATTCACTTCTACAGGGAAGCTAAAACAGTCTCAAAATGACACTTTGAGCAGGTATAGGAACGTGAATGAAGTGGATTCTGTCAATACAAACAATAACCAGTCCCCGTACGTATTTTTAAAATTTTTATTATTAAATGGCCTATTCTTGGCTTCCTGGCAGAAGGGTCAGAAACCACTCATTGGTCCAAATTTCCACGGAAGCAAGCGTTCCTGGTAGTATACATCTAATGTAAACAAACCGACCTGTCGACATTTGGCTAATCTTTTCTGGTAGCTTGCTAACAACATTGAAGAAAATAGTACTTTTATAAATAATTAGACAAAAATATCTTTAATAAGAACCATTTCTCTAAGACCTATAGTAATAGAGATCAAAGTTATGGGTAGGCTCTCATTAGCCCAAACTAGATTAATGATATGGGACACGTGTAATTTTGTTTCCAGGGGTTTCTTATAAGACCAAATCAGCTTGCCAAATCTCTTTCCAATCCGTGTCAATGCGGTCAAAAAGCGTGGCGCCGCCAAGGGGTGGCCACGGCCACCCTGATACAATCGCTGGCCCCCCCACTGCCCCCCCCCCTCGCGAGTCGCATAAGCATAATATGCTGCTATCTGATATTTTACATTAGGTACTATTCATTTAAATCAATAATTATATTTTTCATAATAGTTCATGCATGTAAAAAAACAAAAACAAATGCATAGCCAGCCAGCCAGCCGCTTATGACTGTCCGTCACTGTGCTGCTGCCAGGAGACTGAGCACAAATAGGCCCCGCCCATCCTGGGGGGAAAACACATCCCGCTCTCGCCCTCCATTGACGTGCTGGTGCCTTCTTGTCATTTAGATCCGTTAGCTAACACCATAAAAATGCCTGGTGGATGTTGTTTGGTGGGATGCACTACAAACAAGGCAAAAAAACCCAGAATTGTGGTTTTATAAGATTCCGAACCACAAAAAACGGAGCCCATAAGATGAGAAAAGTGGATCCGAGCAATAAGACGTGAGGCGTCGGCGGGAAGAAAGGAAAAAATGTGGGACCCTGAAACTCTACATGCTTATGTGTGCAGCAGGCATTGTTTCACAGGTAGCCTAAGTCAAATAAGGTATCCAATTTTCAATTTATGGCTAACACATATTGCTGTAAGAAACGCTAAAACATTTTGACCATATGCAAATGGTTTGTAGTGGAATGTGGATAAATCTGAGTGCTATAACGTTACAGTATTATATTTGCAAGTGTAAAATATTATCATCCACTAACAGAAAAGTTGTGGGCATCCAAAAAACGATAATATTTCATCGTTCTATACGTGTAGAACACGTATATTTCAAACAAACGGTGAGACAAAGAAAAAGAAATCAGCTTTAAATAGGTAGGCTACTCTTCTCATGCAGGTTGTAACTGTTCAAGTAGGCTAAGCTAGCGAATAGAGGCAACGTTGTCATAAAATTTCTTCTTAAAGTGAAAATGGATGACTTGTTTACATTCTCGGACAGATGTTAAAGTAAATCTATCACCACAGCGGCATTTTCGCCAAAAGCAATTAGCCTATATCGGAAAATGGCCTCTTTGGAAATTTATTTTTATTTTTTATTTTTTAAAAAGGCTATGCTGTTACTGCATACCAGTTTTTGCCAAAGCTGCATCATAGCGCGGAGCTTTCAAAACCATAACGCGGAAACCCTTAAATTAAAAAAAATATATAAACCGTAGGCTACACATAGCCTAGCCTATGATAACTGTGGATGAAATGGGCTGAGAAGAATGTAGCCTAATAAAGCAGGGATATGAGTAGGTTGTGAGTAGGCTATAATAAAATGTATATTGTTGTCCATGATTATGCTTTTTTGTTTTGTTTTTCATTTTTGGACATATATAATATTTTAGTTTACAAAATGACAGCAACAGCCAAATACAGCTGTATTGGAGAGAATTGGAGGCCTCTGTGTGGTGTTTTTAAACTCTAGTAGGCTTGTTCCCAGTAAATATTTTGTTCCTTACAATCAATGTAGCTACTCCTTCATATTAATGCTGTATATTTGTCTTTTTAAGAAATAGGACAACTACTAGCCTATTTAAAGAACAATGAATCGCTTATGTATATACATATACATAACACATCAAAACAGGATTGTTGTGGAACTCAAAATGTTAACTGTACCAGTCGGTATTAGTCTGTGCACATCAGATAATTAGTAACATTAACTGTAAAATAAGAAACCAAAGTATATCAGTACGCGATTCCTTAACTGTCATATTGACATAGTTTTCAACGAGCCTATATATGACAACAACATAAAATATTCCTGAAATTCAGTTATGGCTTTTGGTTTTGGTGTGCCACCCCAAGATTTTCAGTGGCCCCATCTGGCCACCCCGATGAAATATTTCTGGGGGCGCCATCCTACCATTGGTTTTACGCATAGAAATGTCCCTTTCAAAAGTCAGTGATTGTTTTTGTCTGAGACAATCCGTGAAGAAATACACATCACTTTATATCTAAAACGTTGACGCTTAATACTCCCCACGCTCTGCAAACCTGTCCCCACCTGCGGTCTCATTGCTGCGACGTCACAGCAGTGATTATATTTCCAATAACGCACTCCTTCTCATGATCTATCGCTTAATTATAACCTTAGCAATGGTGTTTACAATGTCTTATTGGTTGCTTTGAACAATAAATTACAGCCGGGCCTAACAGCATTTCTAGTTTTATTGGTTTAGTTTTACACAAACAACTTTACTAATTTACTAACTTGTCAGCATGGATTGAGAAAACCCTCACCTGCTTACATGGATTTTGGGAGTGGGACAGGAGATACATAGTTACCAAGATACCATAGCATTGATTTCTGTCGGAGAACATGCCTGAGGCACATTTTCCTCCTCCATACGTAAGTATTACTGCTTGTGATATTTCAAATACGTACATTAGTGTTTCCACTCCGCCACAGTGTTGTGCCAAATGTTTGATATTGTTTTCACATTTTGCATTTCACATACTGTTGTGCAAGCGTTCATAGGTTGCTCAGTCATGTTTTATGTTTGATTTGCCCTGAAGCTAGAACATTTACCAGCATTTTCCTGATGGTGGAATATTATTTTATTGTAATCTTATCGTACATAATATAGTTTGGCGTATTAGTATCTCCATGGACTATACTTTTCACTTCGGGTATGGAAAATACTCATTCCATTTTACTGTGCATATGTGCAAGATTAATGTAAAATATTTCTTGGAGTGAGAATGAATGTGTATATGCTGTATAATGTACAAAAAATATTTTAGTCATTTTATGACAGGCTTTGGATAGGTTTTTGGACCCATAGATATCTATTTCCCTATACTGATTAAAAGATAGTAATTCCCACTTTAAAATGATACGAAAGTGAGTTTTATTAGCCAAAACAGTTGATTTGTAGTTAAATACATGATTATTTTATGATTTACATTTTAGCCATGTGGATAGATTTGGAGACACTAAGAGACAACAGGGTACACTGCCTACATTTTGCAGCATTGATCTTTAGTAGTTCTGCATATCACCCACAGACTTGTGGACAAAGAGTCTGATCCAGGCAATGTATAGTTTTACCTGTTTCGCGTATGTAGCTCAGTATTTCATTACAAACTAAAGAAAACATTTCCCCCCCCCGCCCATTTCTGCCAAGATTTCTTTGCATTTGTGGCTTTATTTTGACCTAAATTATGACAATAAACAAATCTACATTAGTATTGTAAAATAATTACAAAAAAAATGTTTAATTTAAGCCATTGTCCAAGTTTCTGTGATGTTCACACCTGGAGTTATAAAGCCTTAAATAGAACACCCCCTAAATAGGTGAGAATTGACCAAATTTGAGATCTGCGCAAAGAGGGTAAATCAAACGTCCAAAAAAATACAAAGAATGAAAACTTGCTTTATTGCATTCCATCCAGGACATTGAACATCTCCTCAATTTGAATGTACTATTGTATAAGTGTTTTACTTTAACCCTGTGTTACCCACTTTAGCCCATGTTAGAAAACTTTTGTGCTGAACAATGAAAAAATAATGACCCAATTAACCTAATCTTCACTTGACTTAGTAGTTTTTAAAACGCACCTTGGATTAGATGTGACCTGTACAGTCATTGAATGTTGTGATGACTTTAAAGACATAAAGACTTTTTTTTAAATAATAATAAATAAATAAAAACAGTGCAATGCAAACCCACCAAAGTTTAATTCCTCTAGTGCCTGCCTCTACTGCAAAATGTAAAAACCACTGCTGAGAAGTAAACGCTCACCGCAATAAAAACTACGGCAACATACTAATCTACCGTTTCCAAATGCATGGAAGTACACGGTTCTCATGAAGTCTTCTCTGTATCGAGAAATTAAACAGCCTTGGTCCTACTTTTTGTGTGCATCTAAACAGCAATCCAGAAATGACAGATGTATTTGTGAAGGAAATACAGCTGTTAAACTATGGAGCAATCTCAAGGAAGTCATTGAAACAATGTGACTCTAGCATTAAAAAATTACTTAAAAGCACAGGAACTGATGACATTGTAGAGGCTACCCAAAGGTGCTCACACTTAAAACTAATTTTATTGGCAGAATTCAGTTGGCAGAACTGCCTGACCAAAAAGAAGATGAGAGAACTACAGTAAATCTGAATTGCAGAAGAAGCGCGAGTTCTCATAACATGTACAAAATCATATTGAGTACTGCAAAGAACTGACGGTATTGCAGTGTCTTTAAAACACACAGCATTGATGACAAGAGACAGGTACAGGGGCCAACAGCTATCATTCCCTGCAGTAGTGTGGCAGGGATCACATTACCGCACAGAGATGGCACCTTCAGACAGCATTTACTAAATGTGAGTGGCCTGTTTGTGGCCTCCCTTGGGACAGCTGTAAGCCGAGACAACTCAGTGACAGGTTAATGTATGCGACTGGCATGAAACAATATCCATGTAGACCGTCGGACTCAGCCGAGGAGTCGAGAGCACTCAATTCACCGCATGGCTGCTGTGGGCAGTGAACAAACCTGCAGATGCATGAGTTCAAAACATTGCAAAATTAAACAACTAAACAAAATACGAGAGGAAGATTATTTTGATGTGCTCTTAATGAGCCACATACAGTGGAGTGGTTAAGACAACATACCGGGCTGGTCTGAATGCCCCGGCTCCCACCAGACTGGAGAGAAAATGCTGGAATGTGCTCTTAATAGGGCCCGAGACAGTACGCCGAGGTGCCGACTCCCCGGGGTTGCAAAATATCCCATGGCGCTCGTAGCGAAGAGCAGAGGTGGCAACGCTGATCAATGCAGACTCTCTCCAGACAATTTGCGTAGTAAAACCCACCGGATAAAGTGGACCTTGGATCTGAAGTACATGTTTTTTTTAAAGTTTTTTTTTAACAATATCACTGGGCAAAAAATTTAATAAAAAACAGGGGAGGGAAGAAAATCTGCCAAATACAAGGGCAAGTTCCTGGTTCTGGCGTTTTTCCAGACAATTACATATTCAGATTTACAATGTAGCTCAAGAGTATTGGGACAGTGACACATTTTTTGTTGTTTTGATTCTGTCCTCCAGCACATTGTATTTGAAATGGGACAGTGACTATGAGGTTAAAGTTCAGACTTTCAGCTTTAATTTGAGGGATTTTACATCCATATCGGGTGAAGTGTGTAGAAATTGTCACCCTTTTTATACATATCCCCCCCCCTCCATTTTAGAGGACTAAAGTAATTGGACAAAATATTTCAAAAAATTTCAGGTACTCTTAAAAGCAATACAATAATGTCTCTGCATTTGAATGGATCTCTATGGGAATTGGGGGGTGGGACTAGATTAGGCTGCAAATTATGCTGGAACAGTATGGAACACATGGCTGGCTAAATGGCTGTAAGTCATCAAGGGTCTGAGGTAACAAACGAGCCTGAAACCATCACTCTGCTGTCAGATATGCAGTAGATGTCTGTCTCCCAGAGACAATTTTTATTTGAGGGTGGTGTTGTGGCCCGGACCGGACGGGATACACGGTGGGGAAACACAGGATGTGGATGGATCACATTAAAAGTGCAGTAGGCAAGATTTCTTCGACATAATAAATGACTAAATTTGCTCATTACATTCCAGCAGCTATCAATAAATCACGATTCTGTAAGTGTCCTGGGCTCTGTACTAGGCTGTCAAAAAATATCAATCCGGTCTTCCAAAAACCAACCAATCAGGGCTAGCTATGTAGCTATTAATCAGGGTAACTATCAACAAGCAAAAGATCCTCCCGGTAGAATAAACCCCTCCCTTACACCAAAGTGTCTGTATGTGCGCCCGGGTAGTCTATTGCACAGACTGACCTAATTACCGACAGAGTGACTTCTACTAGCTGCTGGTCACAGCGATAAAGGACTCCAGTAAAAGTATAAAGTCCCCCAGTCAAACACCAGTTGAGTATGTAAGTACAGAAGTATCTGATACCAAAAGTAAACATAACTGGTTTAACAATTTACAACCATCTCTATAAGCGATACTGTACCAGTGTAATTTACAGCTGAATCTGGTCTCACCCCCAAATTCCCATAAAGATCAATTCAAATGCAGAGAGCTTATAGTATTGCTTGTAACAGTAACAGCCTGAAAATAAGATAGTCTTTTGATGTTGATGGGTCACAGACTTCAGGACGTAACAGCATGCAAAGGATATGCGACTAAATATGAAACTTTAAATACTTTAAAAATACATTAAACAAAGGGTATGAATACTTATGTACATAAGATTTCAGTTTTTGATTTTTAATACATTTGCAAAGATTTCTAAAAACATGTCTTCACTTTGTCATTGTGTTATTGCGTGTAGATTGATGGGCAAAAATGGCAATTTTATCCATTTAAAATTAAATCTACAACACAATAAAGTGTGCAAAAAGTGAAGGGGTATGAATACTTTCTAGCACCACTGTATATTCTATTTCTATAAAGCTGGTTTTAAAAGTGAAGTTAATTCAGAAATATGACATTTCCCCACAAATTACATTAAAATAAAATGCATATTTTGTTAAACATTCCAAGGAAACTAAAAGAAAGCGATAATTCAATCCCAGTTCAGGCTGTTTTTCCCCAGATGTAAGAACCCATGTCATTGTTCAGCTGCTCAACTGATGTTAAATCACTTACCACAGGTCATTCTAAATCACTTCACAAGTATTGGACAGCATACATAAAATCTGATAATACATCCTTAGAGCATTAAGGAAAGTATGGTTCTTATTAGCGCAGCACAATCGCCTCCGTCACCTGTTTTATTGCTTATGAAAGCAATGGCCAAAAATGTTCAGTTTTCAGCCCGTGCTCGGATGGGAAACAGTTGATGTGAAATTACAATGTCACACCTTGCAAACAGGGCGAGGGTTAACAACCATTTCAAGTGCTGGACAACATTCTAAAAGCAAACCGTTAGACCTGGCTAAACGTAGCCTTGCAGTGTCATATTTAGGTCCACGGACAAATCACCAATTGTTTTATCGATGACACGTCTGAGAACTCCACTTTTCATGAAATAATGTTAGTGAAATTGGGAGGAAAATACTACAAAAAGTTTGAATGACTATGTCTTAAGTTTCAGTGTTTAAGTTCATAACCCTGTTTGATAAACATGAGGTTAGATGATTGTGTTTTTACTGGAATATAAGCAAATTCAAAGAAGAAAGACCAAGCATCATTTTAGCATCGTGCTTTTCCCCTCTTTTCTACACAAAAGAGTAAAAAACAACAGATGAAACCAAATCCGACTGAATTTGATCCAAAACACAATGGGAAGAAGAGAAAAGAGGAGGAAAAAAGGTTTTCAATGTAAAGGATTAAGTGCCGCCATACTGCCAGACGACATTTTCTAGTCGATTCTACAATTGCGTGCCTTGCCATGAGTAGTTTGAAATACATTATTTCTTTGGCCTTCAGAAGAACAGAATATGAACCTGAATAAGCTCAACGGAATAAGGAATAGGACAGTTTCTCATTCCAAATGACTCTGACTTAACTAGGACACAGGTGTGAAGAAAAATGTCATACGCAAGACAACACTGAAGTAATCTGGTAAACAACCTTTTTTGTGTTTTAAAGATCTCCTGCTCAAGCCATTTACAATGGAGGAGTGCGCTGTAGTCCTGAGGCAAATGAAGAATGACTCATGAGTGATATTTTTAATGAGTGACAAACATCAAGAGAAAAATGTAACCCGTACAAAAAAAAAAAAAAAAAAAAGCATACAGCAAAACACTCAAGGACCTGGCGAACTGAACGTTACAACAAAATGCAGATGTACGTCAGTCTTACATGCTGAAAAAGTAACTGCTTTTCGGAATACACTACAATTAACAGAAGCTTAAAAGGGCATACGCTGCACAGAACATGCATGACATGTAACCTTATCTATGAAAGAAAATGTATATTCAAGAATAAAAGGCTTAATTGATGTGGAATACAGCATAAAGATAAATTCAAGCACCGTACCAAATAAGTAAATTAATTAGAAAACTGCTCTTTGAAAGCAGATTTAACGGTTTTCTCACACTGCAATCACAACCCGTCACAGGCTGATGAGATCGCCATGTAACTGGGAATTATCTTAATGTCTCGTACATCCGAGAAAACAATCTGGATGTATTTCAGACGATGTCTGTGGCAGAGAAGAAGAGTTTGACAAATTCAAAGATCCCACACAGACTAATCCTGATGGGATCATTTTCCTTCAAAAGGATTAAAGCGTACAATACGACCCAAGTGTTATGTAGTCTGGTTCCCTCCTATTTGTTTTTAATGACCTTTATTTATTTTTTTACATGTCCCTATAATTTACCCATTTCCTTTCTGCCTTTTATATTGTTTAGTTACATGAAATTAATAATGACCTTGTGTCGTCCCAGTCTTGATTGACACAAGGATTTTCCAAACTACAGCAGCTGATGCCGCTAAACTGAAACAGCAATGAAACCAGAGCATGTTGGTGAACAACCGCACAAGGAATGGGGTGGTGCCAATAAAGTCAATTCCTGATGCAAAATACTAAAGGCAAGCATTAATCCTACAAGAATAACATTTGCATTCACAAAACTGCTCCATAAAACTAGAGCCCGACCGATATGGGATTTTTGCGACCGATACAGATTTTAGAGGGGGGTAATTCACCGATATAGTGAAGTTTTGAGCTTGAATGAAAATAGACCTTTTCTACGTGGATTGTGCAGATTTAGCACCAATCTGCCTATGCAAAGGTACTCAGGCCTTTTTCTTAAACAAATAACTATTACTAAATATTTTACATTATTCAATTATAATATTAACACGATTAACATCATCAAGCAATTTTATGAATGACAAGGTGATCAAATAAATAATGGAAATTAAATAAATAGCAAAATAAACATCAGTACTTTAAGTAACTTACTGACCATTTCAATGAAGAATAAATAAAAATAATAGGCTAATTAAATGCTACACATTTTGAGACAAAAAAAAATGCTAGATATTGATATTTGTTATTCCCTTCATTAACTGCTTGATTGATAATTAAGAACTGGAAACGGGTTGGGAGTTAGCTATATCCGGATAAAGGTAGTCTAAGGTTACAGGAGGCCAATTTTACAGCCGATTGGCGCTTTCAGTCTGGTCACATAGCGTTGGCTAACAAGAGGAAAAAAATATATGGCTTGTTCACCGAACGACGCATCAAGGATCGGAAAAGTTTAAAAAACCCTTAACTGGTTTTAGTCGTGAGTGTGTACAGGATCATTTACCAAAACCTATCTAGACAATCATTTTACTTGCGTCATAAATAAAGAATGGTACCCCCAAGTTTCGTGGGAATGTCGAACATCTTCGCAGTTAATTTGACCGATCAACATTTGTGTTTATTTTATTATTATTATCATACGTTATCTCTATATTATGGCTACCGATTGTGGCTTAACTTGGACGGAGGAGGAGACGCGTTGCATCTCCCTAAACACTTACAAAGCGACAAATGATCCATGTTGTTTATTTTATAATTTTTTTTCCAACTGTAACGTTAAATGTGGATAAGTTACCAAGGATTGCAGAAGATAAAATCCTCTATCAAGGAAACATGCCGGGTGGAGCGCATTCTAGGTTTTCAAAAACCACAGAACAGAATGCATTCGAGTAATGTGTAGCCTACGAACAGGTCAAGGTAACGTTAGCGAAAACCTCTCAACTAAAACAATTTCCGAAACGTTTCGAAACTAAAACCCTAGTGTGTACGAGACCATTAGCTAACGTTAGCTTGGTAACATGGATTCCATACCAATAAGGTTTTTCCTCAAATTTCATCCTACGGTTAAGGTTAAGCAAAATGACTGAGTTCGCTTGATAACCTGCAATGAGTAAAAACCCAGAACAGCTCTTTTTCTTCAGTCCATGTTCCAGATTTGGGAGGGTTCCAGGTTTTACTCAGTGCAGTTATTCAGCCAACTCCGAAAGCTTTGTGAAACAGGCCCCAGGAGCTGTCATTCGCTAGCTATTCAATATAAAAATAATTGCTTCAGTTAGTTTAAATACGGGGGAGAATCTAAATGCACACTGTCCTAAATATACATGTTATATCTCAATCGGTAGCCTGATAACATTAGCTAAGTAATGGCGCCAAGTAAAGTGCATAACGAGGTCTGTGGATGCATCTCACGTTAACAACGTTACTGGTAGCTGATTAGCTTGACAATAGCTAGCTAGCAATGTTATCATAGCTTACATTCATCGGCAGTTTGCAAACATTTATTAAGACCGCAATTAAAGAATGACTAACATTACTGTAGTGTTAATACACTATTATTATTGACAATATTCAATTAGCTAGCAAGAGAAACTTGTTCCTTCCTTTCATTCAGTGAGTCTTCGTCTAGCGGCAGTGCTATATACAGTTTTTTTTTCAGATAACGTTACATTCGATTAGAGAAGTTTTAACATTTATTTTTTTAGTTGCCCGATCGGACAACTACACGAGGAATTCCACTTGTCTGAACACAGTGTTTACTTGCCCCGGGCAAGCGGGCAAGCGTTAACGTCGACGCCTGCAGCGCCCATGTGTCCGTGTAAAAAGAATGCCTATATCGGTCGTTCGTATCGGCCACATGTCATCCTTGACTACCGATACAGTATGGTCCAGGAACGCAAATTTGCATTTCAGTACAATAAAGGTTCTTCTATAAACGAAGTTTAAGTAATAATCTGTCTCAAAATTATTACCACATAATTTCAAATTTCACTTAATGGTTAAAATTACAAATATTAATGGTGAACTTTATTAGAGTATAGAGTAGCTCTAATAAAGTTAACCATTAATAATCGCTCAACAATATTGAGCTGATTGGCCATATGGTGGTGCTATAGCAAGCTATAATGCCCAAAAGTGGCTCGATTTTGAACAGTCAGTAGTCGTACTCATCTCCATCTCCGCATGTGGAACAAGGTTCCCAGAAGCACACCAATAGATTCTCCATAATTTAGACTTTGTTTTATTTTTTTATTATTAAAATTATACTGTTCCTATAAAATTTGATGAGCCTACATAACTGCTTGGTCTGTTGTCATGACAATGGGGCTCATTTGTTGCAATCGTGAATCTCACTTGAGATTGGTGCTCGGCCCCCGGAATTGCTGCTTGCAGCTGTATTTTTAAATTTCACTTTGCTTGACATTTTGCGTGCTGCGCGCCTCAAGCGTGTTTCTTGCCCTCAACAGAGGCAAGTTGGCAGGGTTTAGGACAGAGGACGAGACTTATTTGATTGTAAACACAGGACCGCAGCGAGGCTAAAAATCCTGCATCGTGCATTTTTTTAAAGGCACAGTATTTATTTTCCAATGGATGGCAATCAATTCGCTGAATAGAAAGCAATGTCTCAGGCGTTTTTAAAAAGTATTGAATTTTGCAAAATGTGTGTAGAACGCTTAAAGAAAATGCTTAAAGAATTTTGGCACCGCTGTACTTTTTTGGTTCCGGTATACTGCGCAACCAAACTGTATAGTCTGGTAAAATGCGATCCAAACTTGAGACTGAAATAGTGAAATGACCTACCTTAGGGTCAGCCAGGGTATTGATGACGTTCCCCAGGGCGAGCAACGAACGGTTGATATTGGCTCCCTCCCGGAAGCGGGCTCCCTTGGTGTTTGTGGCACTAGCTCGCTCTGAACCTGCCAGGTCAATGAGGCTCATTTTGGCAACCCTTACATTTGGATTTAGGCTGGCTGTCTTGTCTTGTTGCTTTAAATAGATCTTGGGAAAAGGGAGAGAAAGGGCCTATAAATTCTGAATATATGCTGAAATATATGCAGTGGTAAAAGCATTGTATAGGTTCATGCTGAAATATATGCAGTGGTAAAAGCATTGTATAGGTTCATGCTGAAATATATGCAGTGGTAAAAGCATTGTATAGGTTTGATGCTGAAATATATGCAGTGGTAAAAGCATTGTATAGGTTCGTGCTGAAATATATGCAGTGGTAAAAGCATTGTATAGGTTCATGCTGAAATATATGCAGTGGTAAAAGCATTGTATAGGTTCATGCTGAAATATATGCAGTGGTAAAAGCATTGTATAGGTTCATGCTGAAATATATGCAGTGGTAAAAGCATTGTATAGGTTCATGCTGAAATATATGCAGTGGTAAAAGCATTGTATAGGTTCATGCTGAAATATATGCAGTGGTAAAAGCATTGTATAGGTTCATGCTGAAATATATGCAGTGGTAAAAGCATTGTATAGGTTCATGCTGAAATATATGCAGTGGTAAAAGCATTGTATAGGTTCATGCTGAAATATATGCAGTGGTAAAAGCATTGTATAGGTTCATGCTGAAATATATGCAGTGGTAAAAGCATTGTATAGGTTCATGCTGAAATATATGCAGTGGTAAAAGCATTGTATAGATTCATGCTGAAATATATGCAGTGGTAAAAGCATTGTATAGGTTCATGCTGAAATATATGCAGTGGTAAAAGCATTGTATAGGTTCATGCTGAAATATATGCAGTGGTAAAAGCATTGTATAGGTTCATGCTGAAATATATGCAGTGGTAAAAGCATTGTATAGGTTCATGCTGAAATATATGCAGTGGTAAAAGCATTGTATAGATTCATGCTGAAATATATGCAGTGGTAAAAGCATTGTATAGGTTCATGCTGAAATATATGCAGTGGTAAAAGCATTGTATAGGTTCATGCTGAAATATATGCAGTGGTAAAAGCATTGTATAGATTCATGCTGAAATATATGCAGTGGTAAAAGCATTGTATAGGTTCATGCTGAAATATATGCAGTGGTAAAAGCATTGTATAGGTTCATGCTGAAATATATGCAGTGGTAAAAGCATTGTATAGGTTCATGCTGAAATATATGCAGTGGTAAAAGCATTGTATAGGTTCATGCTGAAATATATGCAGTGGTAAAAGCATTGTATAGGTTCATGCTGAAATATATGCAGTGGTAAAAGCATTGTATAGGTTCATGCTGAAATATATGCAGTGGTAAAAGCATTGTATAGGTTCATGCTGAAATATATGCAGTGGTAAAAGCATTGTATAGATTCATGCTGAAATGCACCAAGGGGTCGATTTCCCCCTGAGAAGATCTCAAATAAGGGGTGTTAGTTTGCGCGTGCAGCAAAAGTATTTCCACACGTTATAATTTCACACTTTGCGAGTACGGATATGAACGAGAGCGACAACTAGTAGTATAAAAAAAATAAAAAACCACACACACACACACCAAATAACCACTTAAAGTGGACACTGAGCACGTTTACATGCACTCAATATTCCGATAACTGGGAGTAATCCGAACATGGCAATAATACGATAAATGCGTTTACATGCACTTAAGTAATTAGATAATGGGAAAAATCCAGGTTTACATGATTCCGTCAATATTCCGATTTCTTTCCCTGAACGCGATCTGTAACTCAAACGTAAATTAGAAACATATATTAGCCTAACATTATATATTATAAATTACATATTTTAACGAAATACATAACTTGACTGTACTTCCTGTTGGGTTGCTAGAAACAGCACGCGGGTTGGTATGCGTCACCGTAAGTTAGTAAACGCGTTAACTATAGCCTAACGTTAGTTACATAAGAAAGAACAGTAGCCTATAACGTATAAGAAAGTAACGTTAAACATGGCAACGTTAGACCGGAATGCTCTTATGGGTTACGTCATATGGCAGATGTTATGGTTGCGGTTGGCAACTAACACTGTCTTTCAAGCGTTCTGTGTTATGAGCAGAAGACGACGAAGAGCTTTAACGTTACAACAAGCGCTGATTATTGGACCCAGAATAGGCCTTCCTCCAGCACTGTTAAGGACCCGGTCGTGCTGGATGCGCGTTAAGAGCAAGGACTGGTGGGAGAGAGTGGTGCAAAATTAATTCAACGATTCAGACCGTAGACTTGTGGACACCAAACTGGTTCGCTATCAGCCTGTACTCCCTGCAGCTACTGAGTTTGTACAGCGCTATTGCGACTCGCATTTGAAGAGGTACAGCTGGACGCACTGTCACTTCGTCAGGGCTCATTATGTTCTGTACCAAACTACAAAGTTTCATAAATTATCTCAGAGCCATACTGAAGTTGCCTCTCCATTCTGAATCGGTTAATTAATTTACCATGCGACGAAACCCATAAGAGCATTATTGAGTGCATGTAAACGTGCTCATTATTTCCGCGTTTCTAACTTTTTTCCCATCTATGAGATGACGTATATTCCTCTTTATTTTTTCGGATAACATCAGGAGGGTTTCCTCCTTGCTCCAGAAATGACTTCTCCCGTTGGTTGACATCTCTCTCTGACCTCTCAACTGTTTTGACGTTAGCGTTACGTTACTAACAATATCCGGAGTAGCTGTTGCCATGGCTGTTGCTGTCAAACACGCACATGCGCAGATTTTAAAAAACGAACTAGATCGGAATAAGCGTTTACATGCAACCAATAAAACGAAAAACACGGCAGGTGTAGTTATCGGATTTCTCATATTCCGATAACTGCTTTTTTCCGAAAAAGCTTTTCGGAATATTGCGTTTACATGACAATTTGAATAATCTGATAACAGCCATATTCCGAATATGATCGGATTATTGAGTGCATGTAAACGCACTCACTGAGTTATGTGCATATCAATATAAGCCTGTACTGAGTGTGTTGTATGTCTTCGCTAATAATTTTTTAACCGAACATGCTGCAGGTCTGAAATTCAAGATTTAGATACTTAAATACACTTACATTAACATAATAGGTTGCATTTTATATTCCCTTGAACAACATATTTTGCCCTTAATGTAACAATGGGTGTACCCACTATCTGAGCCATGCACCTCTAGGTAGAATTACAATGATCTGTGGGTTTGTAATTGTAAAAAATACTTCCATTTTGAATTTTTTAAGGTGAGAACATATGTATTATAATGATAATAAAATGTATTGTTTATTTTAATAGGGAACACACTTTTTAAATCAAATCAGAAAGGATTTAATTGAGCTCTTTATGACACAAACCCAGAAGCTCCAGTTTACTGCTCTCCTCAGGCCAAAAGTAGCTACTAGCTACTGCTGCCACTTTATCAGATGGAGATTGTGTGGGAGAATGGAGAGGAACACGCATCAGCTTTTACAATTTGTATTAGAAATGGTCATATGCTTACCTGGAACACCGCGTGAGATCGCGAGGAGGAAGCGTTCACATCAGTTGGGTGCTGTGTTCTATTTTTGTTGCCATAATCCAGAGCTTCAAGGATGTGCTCGGCTGACTTCGGCTAGGAAATTGCAAAAAGCGTTTGTAAGAACGGATTCATGAAAGCCAATCAGAAAAAGAAAAAAAAAATGTATACAATTAACAAATGTGTAGACACAATAGAACTACAATTCCATACATCCCACAGGAAACTCCTCTGCCACATTACAAGTGACATAGGACATTGCCCCAGGTGTGTTCAACTCTGGGCCAACTCTGCCCTTCACTCGCTCTCTTTCAAGTCGCTGGGCCTACTCCCACGTTCTCCCTCTCGCGTGGGACACACACGCTGGGGGATAGTTATCGCTCCACAAGAGAGCCTTGCCCTTTCGCAAGGCTGAGCTACGCAAAATGTACCCACGGCTATCAGCCGCGGAAAAGCGGAGACGAGACGCCAGGAAGCCACACGAGTAGCGGTGGTCAACGAAGAACCACGAAGAGAGAGGACGCATTCCAGCCAAGAAAACGGTTCAAAGTAAAGCTGTAGCACTGGGCATAGTATATAATTTAGCAACAGCAACTTTTGTGGTATTGTGTGTGCTATTGAAAGATTATTGTAAACGTTTGTGCCATCCACTGTGCTGTGTTAGTTTTAATATACATCGCGCACAGAAAAGATCTTGTACGTGATCCATCTTAAACACACAACGCACACCATCGATAACCTGACGGTTATCCTTTATTCGTTTGCCACGCTTCGTGCGCCATTGTTAACGAGCTAAATCTAATTTCAAACCTCCCTCCATGTTAGTTCCTTTGTTCTCTCTGAACTCGTGACCGTGGCAAGCACACGCAAAGCTGCACAACCCCCACACGCAAGAGAACAGACCCCTCAAATGCTTGCGCACCCAACGTTAACATACACACGCGCACGTGGTTTGTTGTACATTATAGCAATGAATCGTGCATTGCCCTTTTTGGTACTTTGTGTTCAATAGACTTTATTATATTTTGCAAGATTGTTTGGATTAATGTTGCTCGTGTTGAATTGAGTCATCCACTGCAAATAGCAGCAATTTCCCAAATGCCTTCACTTCTTAGCTGAATCATTTATATTAATTTGGTATCAACTGAGTATATAATATTGCAGTGTTTCCCACACAGACTTTACTTGGGCGGGCCGCCCAGGTATATTAACGGCCGCCAAAGTATATTTGGCGACCCATTTTAGCACTTTTTATTTGTATTTTTGTTATCCGTCCGAGAGAATGACGCCATCCGCGATCGATTAACTAGTGGACAATGTGTGGACAGACGTGTGTGGAACAAAAAAACGGCGTTTTGTGAATTAAGAGACATCTCATTAAGGAGACGCGCGTTATGAGACCCGACCGGCTACTTTCAAAGTAAAAGCTGGAAAAATATTATGAATAATGGAACAGCAGTTTAGGAAAACAGTTAAGGCAAAAATTCACATAAAATCTGTGGTGATAAAATTCAAGATGTCCAGTGGAAATAAAGTAATTATTAAATATAATAGGCGGGAAGGAAAATCATAAAACAAATTGACGGAACGGTCCCTGACCATTATTCTGTTTCTTTTTAATGAAGACAACCATATTATAGGTTGCGTTTGTAGCCTATGCAAAAGACGTTACAGTTTCGCTAGAAAAGAAAAAACAAAAAATAGCATGATAATCATATGTGTCTTGATGGAGATATTGTATTTATGCCATAATAGTAAGTTAATTTACTTATAATGTAGTCTATTCACATTCTCAGTTCGAACAGCAAATAACCTATATTTTAATTAAGTTTTTATTTTACTTGGCTTGTTATAAATGTGGAAAATTTCTGCATAACACTACTTTATTTCCAAATTTCCCAGAACAGCTAGGCTATTTGTCAATCGCCCTTTTAACTATTATAGCCTACAGGAGTCCTCAACATGTTGATGATATAATGATATAAGCTATATATGATATAAGCTATGGTAAGTGGAGTAAGTATGTATGGTAATCTCTAAGTGGAGGGTTAATAACGCTAGACTACATAGCCTATACAAATGTACTTCATAAATAACTGAGCAGTTATTGCTCAAAATTTTCATAATAATGTTAATTTTCATTGCATTATAACCTACAACCTGCCGCAGTGCAATAGCTACATGACATCTATAACGGTGGATCACATACATTCTCAGTCAAGCTGATCTCCTGGATAAGGAAGCTATTTTTCCCCAGCTACGAGGCTAACCCCAGTAAAATTGCATATTTTTAAACATAGGCTACGATTTGGTAAGAAAAGCGAAGGTATCTAAGCGTGTAAAAAGCCAGGTGGAATACTTGTAACTCGCTCTAAAAATTCCAGCTAATTTTATAGCCTAATGTGTTTGCGTTCATTATGCTCCCTAGCGGTAGTCATTGACGTCCCAATTATAGTAGCCTATTCTCTGAAATTATAATTGTATTTATTTATTAACTTGTTTTTTTATTTTATTTTTTTAAAACTGACATTTTGACAACTACTGTAGGCTATTACAAGAGCATTTACAAATAGGATAGCTGTTCCTGGAAATTTGGAAACAGCCTATTTGTCACATTAACAACAAGTCAAATTTCACAAATTAGTCGAGAATGAAGCGAGTTATAGTATATTTTATCAGGGGAAGTCTGCATCTGTCAATACACTACCAAAATATGCCGACCTTCACTGTCTAATATGGCGGCCGTGCAGAAATCTGAGCGGTGTCGAGGTTTTTACATGGGTTTTTATATCTATGGGCTGAGCAGCAACGATCATAGCTGACCCTGCCCGTTTCATGTTGACTGACAGGCCGAGAAGTTTTGAAATAAACACGCCTTGAAATAAACACACCTTGAAATAAATACGAATGGAAATAAGAGACTTAGACCATAAAGAAAATAATGAATGGATATGTATTTAATTGCTTATTTATTTCATTATCCATTTAATTGCTTATTTATTTATTGAATTTTGTCACATTTGGTCTTCCATACCCTATGGACCGTTTCATTAAACTCATATTTTAAAACGTTGCTAGAGGGTTATTGTAACGTACAGCCAAGATGATTGTAACGCTCCTTTTTCTTGTGAAACTCTGTAAAGTAATTTGCATAAAAACACAAACTATTATATGTTGTCTTCTGTAAAAAGATAAAGAAAAATTGTCAACAGACTTTCAGATGGAGAAGGCAAGAAGACTGAGTCAGGGACGGTATCGTCAATTTGTTTTATGATTTCTTTTCCCGCCTATTAGCTATATTTAATAATTACTTGATTTCCACTGGACATCGTTTTGTTGGTTCCTTTTGTCTTACGTTTTTGTGCCGGCAGGTAATGCCGGGCCTTTCCGCCGGCTCCCACCACAAGTATATTTCAGACCAGTGGGAAACACTGTATTGTGATATTGTTAAGACCAACTATTAATGTGTAATTTTAATGAAAATTTATAGTAAGTCTTTTGAGAATGATATACAAAGCTTAATGAGACTGATTTATTATCCTTAAATTACACCACCAGTAGTAGAAGAATGGTTATCGCCATACCCGTTACAAACGTATAGAATTAAGAAAGCACAACTGGATTCTGCACTGCTTAATTGCATTAATCCAGAAAGCCTGAATATACAAGAGGTCCATCTCAAAAATATATTATATTATATTAAAACTAAGGCTCTTGGCTGTCATCAGTTTTATTGGTATCAGCACTGTATAAACGTAATTTTTTGGCGTTGTTCATATCTTAATAGCACCTGCATTACCTCACCCTGTGCCACAGCATTTATCTTTGGTCCAGGTAAAATCCTTCTCTTACCTGATGTAGGGTGAGGCCTTGTACCACCACTCCTTTGGCGCTGTCCTCTCGAACAGCCAGGGATCCAGAGTTGGCCAGCAAGTCCCGAATGTGCTCATTGTAAATCTTCAGAAACAAAAACACAACCACACGCACGAACAATGATCACACCCAGCATTTCTATTAGAGGACGTTTATAAATCTCTGACTGTTTGACATTCTCGGTGACTGGAAAAAACAAAACAATGTTACAAAAAGTACCCGACTTGTTACTCTAAATATATTATTCTTATTTTAATACCTGCTCTATAAACTAAATAAAATAGCACTTAAATATCTGTGATATGTATTTTGGGCAGGTTTCCCCTTTGTTAGCCTACAATTTAATTTGTAGATTCAATATGAAATCGTTGGTTTGCTTAATTTCAAATGATTTAATAATGGTATTTTTCTTTCTATTTTCAAAGTGTATTGGTTTCAGAATTAACATTGTATCTGCAAAACTGTTAGAACTGCCCTGAGATTTATATAGATATATATATATTTTTTAATTCTATATTTTTTGCACAATAGAAGAATGACTTCCCATTTTCTTCAATCCATTTTATGCAGAAAGCGCTTGTTGAACACTGTGAAATCTCTGCCAGTGGTAGATAATACAAAGGTTATGAGCTGAATTTGGGTGAAACGTACAATGATTCCCGGTGGGATGAGGAAAAGATCATTTGATTTTTAAATTTTGATTTTAATAAAGCAGATATTAAGAATGGTGTCATACACATGCCACGGTTCAAGCTGTACCTGATCAAATGAAATGTCAGTGATATGACTGACAGTCATTTTTGTCATTTTTCCCCTTATGAAAAGGATGTGACAATCCATGAGACACAACAAACAAGTGGTACTACTCTTGACTGAATTTCTCATGAAAATAAATCAGTTAAAATTTGTGCAGTGGCTGCCGTGCGTTTTGCTGGCTTGTATATGGTGGTGGGAAGAGGCTGGGGCAAAGAAACGGCCATTTCTTGATTAAAAAGTAAAACGATAAAACAAAACTATCTTTCCTTCTGATAAATTTCATTTAGCTTAGTTTATTTTAAATTAGTGAAGAAGCAAAAATAAATAAAAACTCACCTCCAGATAGGAAAAAGCAACATCAAAACTTTTTTCATCCTTAACTTGATCAATTCGATCGAACAGTTCCTTCATGGTGAGATACATCACTCCAGGGCCGTTTTCAGATCCCAACATGGTGTACGTCTTCCCTGCTCCAGTTGCACCATAGGCGAATACTGAAAGATTTCAAAGATGATAATGAAAACAATCAGTCACAACTGTACCCTGTCGCACTTTTGATGCCAATTAATTAATTTGAAACGTTTCTTTCACGTTTTTCAAAATGGTACAGAAAAGCCAAATGTCATGTTTAGGTTCAGCCCAGCACTGAAATAAATAAAAAGAACGTATACTTTTGTTACTATTTTGCATCATGCAAAGTGGAACATGGTAAGAATGCTTTGTTTTTGTCCTCATATCCTGATTTATTGATGACTCGTTGAAAGTGAGAGTCCCTGCAGTTTAAAAGTAATCCAATTGTATGAAGGGGGTATTGCTGAAGGCTTCAACAGTACACCCACTGTACATATGATCAATTTATACTGCTGGATGTTTACTGTAGCAATGTTGGTTACACAAGAGACATCCTGAAATAAAGAGTATATAAGCTATGAAGACTGCATTAGAAATTCAAAATGACTTTTTCCAGGAAATCTATACGCACATATGTGAACCAAATTTCAAACATTTGTTGTCTCGCCAGGGTGATTGTACATAAGGTTGCAGTTATCATGCATGCATGTATTGTACATTAAAATTTCATAACAAAATTCCAAATTCTGTTTTTCCTCCTAATTTTCAACCCATTTCATTCACAAACTACCTCAAAATATATGTAAATAAGACAAACTTGTGGAAAGCTAAATGAAGACGAGCAAATATCGGGATGCTCTGATCAAGATGTTTGAGGGCCGTTACAGATTTATTTGATTAGAAATACATTTTATTATTATTATTAGTAGAAATAATAATATCATTATTATTATACTTTATAAAATGCAAGGAGAAGACAAAATAAAGAATTATAATTATTTATTGAGAAAACCACTAGGCTATTTGAATAGTAATAGGGGTGGGCGATATAACGGTAGAAACGTTACACCGGTAGAAATCAGGGCCATGATATGGATTTGACCATACCGTTTCTACCGGTAGAGCATTATGCTACTTGCATATTTTAAAAAATGTTCACATCTATAAATGTAAGCTACCACATAAAGGCATGTAACTTGGATCTCCAATCATAAACGACCTGCGTGGATTAATTTAAGCTTCCAATGCAATACATTCCCCTGTTGTCATTGACTACGTTTACACGCACACCATATTCCGAATAAGGTCAATATTCTATTTAAGGCAATATTCCAAATAAAGTTTTTATATGGCCGCGGTTTTCACGCCAAATTGGGCTACCTTCAAAGTGCAGTCTCGGGTAAAAATTAAAAGTCGCGGGTTGCGGTTTTTTGGGCTATTTTTAAGTATGTGGCTATTTATTGGGCGGTTTTACAGAATGGCAAGCAAATCATTTATTAATCTACACAAACATCTGTACAAAAAAATTAAATAAAATCACTTGTAATCATTAATCACCAATTATATGACTGCAAACAGTTAAATGTCGCCTCAAAAGTCACCTCAATTTTTGATTGACACTGCAGTCCACCAATCCCTCCTTAGAAACGGTTGCTAGCCTATATAGGACTTCTGATATCTTGCTCCAATACAATATTTTAGTTGACTGCGGGAAAAACTTTTGCTGCAAGTTACGAAACTTCTTCTGGAGTTTGTTGAAAGGTGTTGAGGAACTTGCAGAACAGAGACATGTTATCCTGAACGAATTTATTTAATTCCCAAGCCGTAAACAAACTTGAAAATTGTCTTTTGTGGGTAAAACTTTGTGGACGACCACACTCGCAGCTTAATGTAAATACCGACAGATACAGTGAAGAAAAAGCCTACACACACAACGCAATTTTTGTGTGTGGGTTTTTTTTCCTTTACTGCATTTATTCTTCATTAGGCTACGTTATGCTGTTTGGATGTGTGTGCATATTCTCTCAATAGGATAGCCTACCGTAGACAGACTCACATCGCCTACATTTGCCCGAAGGTAAGCTAACCGAGTTAACATTATATGTTGCCTATTAATCACATCAGATAAAAAATATAGCCTGATCTATTAGCTGTAGTGATTAAATCCAAATCATAGTTTATTTGTCAAATGCACAGTTAACAATAGGCCTACAGCTGACAGCAGCTGGCAATGAAATGCTTAGCCTGTGAGCAAAGGGAAAACATAGTAGGCTAAAATAATATGAGAAATAATAAAATAAAGCAGTCTTTACACAGAGAATACATACAGGGTAATTGGTGGAGCTGACTCGTTATCAATTTAATTTCAGTGAAATATGAATAGACTACTATAATTGGTACGTTGATGACACACCACTAGGGGGCCACCGTGGATAGAGAAACAAATGTGCTTTGGGTATGGCTTTAGTACCGTAGCAGAAGCAACACAAACCCGGTTCTTGTCCGTAAGCTATCCTCATACTGAAGTGCTATACAACTGTCACTGATAGGAGACAGACTTTTCCTCGTTATTCTATTGGCTATCAGTGATCAGGAAATCCATACAGTCGGATTAGCCTAAACCTTTCATTTGCCACACATAGACAACTATGCGACAGCTAAAACTTCTCCCCTTTTCCCCCCTCCCACAGTGGCTGTCCCCACACCAAACTATACAGTGGCTGTCCCTGGCCAGCCTGTCTTTATCTGTTATGCTTACATATGACACGTACCAGGGCTATCCCTGGCCCAAACTTAAGGCAAACAGCCACGCAACAATATCTCATCTTGATTGATAAATAGATAAACTTAATTTATCCCCGAGAGGGGAAGCTTGGTTAGCCAAAAACAGATAGGCTACAACAACATATAGCCAAGACTGAACTCTGTCTGATAAATTAGCTAGCGGTTAGCTTTCATCCTAGTTCACCAAAGTAAATGATCCAGCCTACAAGTCTCCTACTAAGAAATAGGCCTATGTATTACGTGTGTTAATCACCGCTGGCTTGTTATCATGAACTGTGATCACAGCAAGATAACTGGCTAAAATAGTTGGAGTTGGCAACTAGCGAAGCTAAAAACCTGGGGAGCTCATCACCCAATCACTCATACGGAAATTAATTTGTGGCTACAGTAAAAAGTTGTTGCAGTAAAAGTTGGCTAATGTTTGCTAACGTTCATTGAGTTTTTTTAAAAAGTTTTGTGCAGTAATATTTTTTTGTCATGCTAATGCAACTAGATAGCTAACGTTGTGTCCGTTGCACTCCGGCACATTAGCTAGAAGCTCGGTAAACGAGGCTATAGGCTACATTATGTGTCGGTAAATCATTATCAGGGCCTGACATTACCGGGATTTCACTCATTTTTAAGAATTGTCTACGTTAAGATGCGACAAGTCTAAGACAATTGATTTGCTTAATAACCAAAACCAAAGTAAATTATTAGGTTTCCAATTTATTTTGAGATGGCATTATTGTTCTGTGCATCATGAACTTCTTGCATTTTTTTACATCCACATTTATGATGACGTTATCATGTGAAGATTTAGACTTTTAAATGCTCAATGTTTAAATGTTCAATATTGTAAATTAGTTTTCAAGCCTTAATTATGCGTTGCGCTCAACGGTTTGAGACACTTAAGAGGCTGTCCTCTTTAAATATGCTTTCTAATTTTTAACTCACCGACTAATTTGAGTGCCGTCTTAAAATTAATTAGGCTACATTCTTTAACGCATTCAGATTATTTCCTGATTCTTGTTAAACAATCTCAAGTTAGTTATCTTTGTCGTTGTCATTTCTTAATCATTATAGGCTACATAATATATTGGTCTTGATTATTCATTAGCTAGGCTACTCAAGCCAAATAAACGGAAACAAGTCTAATGTTGTAGCATACCCGCAAAAATAGAATCCTAGGAGCACTAGTAGTTAGTACAACAGGACATTAAAACAACACCACAGATCATCTCAAATAGACAGAAAAGCATACTGTAAATAGTTTATGCTGGGCAGGGATCCATTGTAGTCCCTTGACAGTAACATCCAATGAACAACAATGAGCCCCACAGATAAAGTCGGTGTTTTTTTGTTGCTGCATTTTTTCAAGATTTCATCGCATTTGTTGCACTTTATTTTGACCGAATTGATGAAAATAAACTTATCTAAGTTTTATAAACGGTCCAACTGTCTTGTTTCATTTAGGCCATGTTCAGAGTCTCTGTGATGCTCACACCTGGAGTTATCAAGCCTTACATAGAACACCCCCTAAATAGGTGAGAATTGACCAAATACTCGCCTGCACAAAGGGGTTAAACAGATATAATCTTGCACAGCATGTTAATGCTAGAACTAATTAACAAGAGAGCTTACAAGGTTGATAGCAATAGTTATAACGTTTTAGCTGGCAAAAGTTGTTCATTCTTTTTGAACTGTGGAATTACCTAGGCCCCGAGTTTGGTACAGCTACAAGCTAACTAGGTTTAGGCTAACAACATATGTCACACCTCATTTTTAATGGAATTAATTGCAGTTCACCATTTTAAATATTCAGTTAATATCTCCCGCCAGTGTGTGATTTTATTGGCAAAGCAAGTGGAAATAATGTGGAGCTGATGGGAAAAATGCAAACAATGGGCTAATGCAGCCGTTAATAAAAATGTTAATTCCAGATAAACTTCTTGATTGTATTTAAAAAAAAAAAAAAAAAAGGTTAATTGCATCTACTTAATTTCCTAATTTCAGAGTAAAGTTTGGTTGCAGGGTCAGCTACATGCTGAACAGTTGATTGCTGCTGAAAATAAAAGTATATAAAATGTAATACTTATTTTAGAATACTTAAATCACAATTACATACAACAAGTACACTAGCCACTGCAGCCACAGGCATAGCCAACAACATGATTGTTCAACAGGATACAGTGCTGCCCTAAGAATGGCTTCATGTACATCCCCAGAAAAGGTCAAGAAGTGCCTTTCTGGGACGAGCTTTTTTGTCACAAAACATTACGCCCGAGGGAGGGAGCCCTGGGCCAGCATTGCAGCCCACTTTCTGCTGCGAGGAAATTGATCCTAGAGTTTAACTTTTACCATACATATAGTGATATGGAGCTTTATATAAAATTACTAAGTATTAAATAAACCAAGCATTGGAAATATTTTTCCACTGTACATATAGGCCTATATATAACAATGATAAATATATAGGCCTAATAAAAAATTAAAAAAAATTATTCACTTTTTAAATAGTCACAGCTGGGCGACACATTCCCAATTTCTGTGTTACCTCATGTCTAAAAAAGGGAACACCCCAAAGTGCTCCCTCACAGGTGATAAAAAAAAGTATTTAAAATTGGCTAGTAAAACGGTCAGAGGCGATTTCAGGAGTATACTTTTCGCAAAGTCAAATTTACACAGGAACATGCCTTCTGAATTTATTATAAAGTCAAGAAATAACATGGTGATGTGAGCAAAACTAGTCAAGTAAACAGTCGTGTAAATGACATCTTGAGTTGCTTAACCTATTCTTTAATATTGGCCAAAAGGACTGGGTTCTGTAGCAGTGCAAAAATGCACTTCTGCCATTTGTAAGGATTTGGATTTTGTGGCATGGAGGAAAACAAGTTTCTGACTACATTAATTTCAAAATCTGTTACATGGATGTTTGTGAATACAGGCTTGCATGTACAGTACAGTGCAAAAGTATTTGGACAGTTACACGTTGTTTGTTGGTTTGGCTCTGAACTCAAGCACATTGGATTTGAAATGGAAAAGTGACTGAGGTTAAAGTGCAGACTTTCAGCTTCAATTTGAGGGCGTTTACATCCATATCGGGTGAGCAATTGTCACCCATTTTAGGGGACCAAAAGTAATTAGACAAAATAACAATCTTAAATAAAGGCATCATATGTAGTATTTGGTAGCATGTTCTTTGCATGCCGTGACTACCTGATGTTTCTTGTAGGGCCAATAGAACTACAATTCCATACAGTCCACAGGAGGCTCCTCCTTCAATTACATTACAATCAATTGGCAGACGCTCTTATTCAAAGAGACGCACTTATTGTACATTGCTTTGGATAAAAGCATCTGCCAAATGATTGTAATGTAATGCACGTGACGTAGGACGTTGTCCCGGTTGTGATTTCCGCACTGTACTGTGTCTAGTCGACATGGGCATGATTTGGAAGATCGCAACCCTGTCAGCAGAAGATCGGCAGACGCAAGATGGCACCCCATACAAGAGGTCGGACTACGTCCACAAGGTGTCATCCACCATCCTTGCCCGTCATGGTGCTGCTGACCGTATCATCAGTGTGAACGACCCGTACGACGCAGAATACTCGACTAAAGATGACCAGCGAGACCTGCGGGTAACAGGGTAAGGCACATGTCCCCAACACCTACATGAAATTGTGCAACCCCTTCCCCTCTGCCAGAGCGTTTAAAACACTGCTGGGTAGCATCAGCAACAAGGGGTGGCTGCGAAAACTAATATGGAGCTACCTGACCGAGATTGCACAGAATGTACATTGGTGTTCAAAAAAAATATCAGTACAACATCAGTAACCAGATGAACCACTGTTATTAGTAGTAGTGATATTTCTGCATGGCAAGTCATTTACTTGTAGATGTAGTAGTGTAATAGAAAAACAATAGACCCAACTGTCATGACATGCACGCTGCTTGTTCTGAGTAATTGACTCATTCATTGAAAGGGGCGTGTTCAAAATAATAGCAGTGTGGAGTTTAGAGAATTCATTCATTCTGTGAAAAAACAGGTGTCATTAATTGTCCTTTATTAAGGAAGAAGGGAAGCAAATGTTTCACACATTGTTATAAAATATATTTCCTTCTGAATTGCAAAGTAAAATGGGCCGTTCCAAACATTGTTCGGAGGAACAACGTAATTTGATTAAAAAGTTGATTGGAGAGGGAAAAACGTATAAAGAAGTGCAGCAAATTATAGGATGCTCAGCTAAAAAGATCGCAAATGCTTTAAAATGGCAACAAAAACCAGAAACACGCGGAAGAAAACGAGCAACTACTGTTAAAACGGATCGGAGAATAGTCAGAATGGCAAAGATTCAGCCAATCATCATCTCCAGAAAGATCAAAGATGATCTAAAATTACCTGTAAGTGCTGTTACAGTCAGAAGACGTTTGATCGAAGCTAAGCTATCAGCAAGAAGCCCCCGTAAAGCACCATTCTTGAAAAAACGGCATGTGCAGGATCGGTTAAAATTTGCGTTATCGATATCTGAAAATAAGATATCGAAAGTCTTTTGATGTTGATGGGTCACAGACTTCAGGACGTAACAGCATGCAAAGAATATGCGACAAAATATGAAATATAATACATTAAAAATACATTAAAGCAAATGAACATTTCAGTTTTTGATTTTTAATACATTTGCAAAAATTTCTAAAAACATGTTTTCACTTTGTCATTATGGGTGATTGAGTGTAGATTGATGAACACAAATGGCAATTTTATCCATTTAAAATTTAATTTACAACACAGTGTGCAAAAAGTGAAGGGGTATGAATACTTTCAAGCGCCACTGTAGATTTGAAAGCTCTCAACACAAAAATGTTAATTGGGAAGGAAATGGACTAGCTAGAGCCTAACCAACGTAGTCTACACTATTCAGTCTATATGCAACTTCAGCTTTGCTAAAGTCATAATTTTTAGCAAAGAGGTTTTGTCGTTATTGTTGTTGTGATATTAGGTTGCAGGTCAGTCAACTTGCTCATCCTTTGCTATGGCGTAACCTCATAACGTTAAACAGACTGCTCTGAGTTGTGACTTCAACGAAACAACTAACCAAACCTAATTAACTGGTTAATCGTCCTCTTGGTGGAAGGCCGCCTCCATCTGAACCGTAACTACATCGTTTGGTGTTCTGAACTGTCTGAGGAGACATCACTAATGAATATAGCCAACGTTACTGGATGAAAAATCTCCATCCGTTGGGTACCCATCATTAGAGAGGGACAGACTTGCGAGGACCCAAGTGTGGACTACAGTGAAGAGAGGTAAGAAAAGTAAGAGTCGGCGATATAACGGTTGAACCGTGACACCGGTAGAAATCCAGGCCACGATATGGATTTCACAATACCGTTTCCACCGGTAGAGCATTAGGCTACTTGCATATTTGAAAAACGTTCACGTATATAAATGTAAGCTTACCACATAAAGCGGCGAAATGCGCGCTGTCATTAAATGCACCAGGCATGTAATGTGCATCTCCAATCAAAAACTACCGGCAATACATTCCTCTGTATATATTGTTATTGTATTACTGTTCAAAACTGTGCATACAAGTAGAAAGTCAACGTAGAAGTCCGCTGCTTGCCATTAGCCTAGTTGACAATATAAACCAGTTGCGCCAAGTAAAAGCCTTACTTTGAAACGCATGTGGGTTGTATGTTAATTTACTCTGCAGAATTTCGATTATTTTCATTATTAACTCAAAAATAATGTGTTGCAGTGGAAGTGCAGATACAGAAATATTTCAATAAATGCATGAGAAATAAGGTGAGAGCATGATCTGGATCATTTCTGTGTCTCATTGTGAAGGAGAACAAATTCCCCACACAAACTTTCCCATCTGTCTCGCTATGAGGAAACTGAGGGAACGCGGGAGATACGAACATTTGCGCATTACATTTGTTTTTAAAAATGCCTAAAAAACAAATCCCTCATCAAGCAATTATTATTTTTAACAAAACCATGTGTGCCACAATTATTGGCACCCCTAGAAACTTATGAACAAAATGTAACTGAAGCATTATTTCCATTTATATTTTACTTTGTAAAGTTGATCAGGAGTGTTTAGGAACTTTCAAGCAGTAATCCATGACTTCCTGTTTCACTGGGGTATAAATATGAGGTGACACACAGGCCATATTCCCTTATTCATACATCAATATGGGAAAGATAAGAGAACACACAATTCAAATGAGGGGAAAGTGTGTTGAGCTTCATAAGTAAGAGAATGGCTATTAAAAAAAGCTACTTGCCTGAAAATGCCCATAGCTACCACCTACTTTTAGCAATACTTAAAAAGTTCAAAGTTAGTCAACAAATTATTTGGAAGGCATGCCAGAAAAAAGCCCTTCCTATCATTTCACCACAAACGTAAGTGCCTGGAGTTTGGTAAACGCTACTGGAACTGTGTTCTATGGTCAGATTAAATGAAAATTGAGCTTTTTGGCAACCAACACTCAAGGTGGGTTTGGCATAAAAAGGATGGCGCTTGAATTTTTAATTCAAACCACGCCAGCTGCACTTTACCGAGGTGATGAATATTCCCCATTGTACCCTTGTAACCGAGTAACACTCATTATTCTTCCTGACTTTCCTGGAGAATGACATTTGCAGCAGCTTTCTTGTTTAACATTTGAGTGATAGCTTGATCTTACCAGTGCAATTATATCCATTCAAAACTCCATCGATGATATCCTTGGTAGAGTTCTCAAAAACATCTAAATGAGAAGACGTTTCCCCAAAAACACAATCAAAAATAAACTTCAGGTCTTTGTTGGCTCTTGTACAGACATCTCTGCCTCTGCGTTTCTGCACATTGAAAAAGCTCAGCTCCTGCTCTTTGGGGTCAAAGATGAGCATGTGGTTATCAACAACTTGAACCACTTTCTTGAAGTTGCCTTCTTGTTCCCTTGAATTCTCGGGCCGCACACGAACCACAACCTTAACATGGCTGCACAGGTCACTTCCAGACATTTTTATCCCCTGACCTGGTGTATTCTGCAAACAAAGAATATAAACTTGGTTATGTGGCATTCAATTAAGTGTCTGGTTTGCTGAATGGAAAACATTCAATCTCTTCAGAAGACTATTTTAAAACTCAGTTGTGAGAATGACATTTCACTCGGAAAATTAGTTAAATAACATGCTGTCGTTTCTGTGCAACACAACAATGGCAAACAATACATTTTTAACGTAACATTAAAGTCAAGTGTCTCACTTCAACGAAGCTGAAACTTTAAAAATATAACGTCTGTATAAAGGGTGGTCAACTGCTCAGGTGAAACTTTGCATTAATTATGTAAGGAAACGTAACGTCAGGCAGCGAGATAGCCAAATTAGGCGTTAGATATTTATATTAGACGATTACTAATAACGTTATCGATTAAAGTTACGTCACACAGAAAACAGCCAGCATGCCAGTTACTCTTTCGAGCAGTAACGTATCGTTAGCTCAGCCAAGTAAGCCGTGTGGCTGGTGGCTCTGCACTGTTTGCTCGCTCTCGGACACATGTGCGCTTAGCCTGACATGCATCTTGACGGTAGAAAGAAATATTGCGCTAACATACATTGACAGCCAAGTTTTAACTTACGCTTTGCTCAACATAAAAATTGACATATCATATCATGTCACAGATAACATCTACTGGGAAGCGAGTTAGCCTCTGCGATTCCCTTTGAGGTTTTAGTTAGCACCCCTAAGTAAGCGCTTATCTTGTCAACTAACGTTAACATGAAATAGAGCGAGAAATTCACCGCCCAGCACCGGACCGTTAAAAAAGCCTATTAGATATCAGCTGGGAACGCCAATTAGCAAACTTTAGCTTTAGTAATGTGATGCAACCTCCAATTTGACGGATCGCCGTACAAAAACTATGGCTAGCTAGGTACGTTAGGCAAGTTACATGCACGTTACCGAGTGGCAACTAGCTAATATCTAGCGTGTTACCTGGCTGCCAACAAGCTAGTTGCCATTTGAACGATCGCACGTCCTAAATGCATTGATGAATATAATTACCACTTAAAGAAACGTTAAAATACCCAAGTAGTTACTCCTGCTGCACAATGCTAACATCGGCTAACGTTAGCTAAACAATCGCATCGGCCTAGCTAAAGCGAATAGTTGAGTAAACTAACGTTAACTTTAAATTGCTAGCGAATTATACACATACACGCTCATACATCCAATAAAAAATATCAGGAATTAGCTTACAGTCTATGTCGATAATTCTTGTTTCCAGCCAGCTTTTCGGTTACGATAGCCAACTAGCTTAGCGCAAAATATACCAAAATATACCAAAACCCTTTATTTCCAGCAAGAACGATAGTGAAGATTTTCAAACACAAGCCACTCTTAGTTCCCAACAACGGATTGGACGGTTCAACCCGACGTAACGTGACGTAAGGTGACGTGTGACGGAATGGCAACTGTAATTTGAGAATGAGCGCGTTTATGGCTGTAGCGTCACTCCGTGGAACACTGAGCGGGTGGGAGGGGCGAGGAGCTGAAGCGCAGAAGAGACTGCAAAACAGCCCCGACTGCGCAGTCAGAGTGCAAAAATATTAAGCTGTCAGTTGAAACCCATCTAAAATCATTGTGCTAGGGCAAGTGCAATCTCCTCAATTAAATTTTAATCCTAGAACACAATTGAAATGTTTCTTATTCATAATAATGCATGAAACATTATTTGGGGACCAAGCAGCGAAGCTGGTGGTACCCTATTGTTTTTGTAAAGTTTTTTATTATTATTATTAGAATTTTTTTAATCCAGGGAAAACGCTTATATCTCCCAGGCGGTATGGTGAAGACTCTTGAAACTTGGTACGCATGTTCGGGATGTGTGTATTAGAATATGGCACCAATTGACCTAGTGGTAGCGCTATAGAGCACGTTGAAAGATTTCCAACTTTGCCACTTCATAACTTTTTTGAACCGTTCGACATAGAGACATGAAACCAACAATTGTAGATGCCCCTCCTCACAAGGAACAAATAATATTATTGGGCCAATAAAATGCGCCTGACTAGATTTTCCACTATTTCGAATTTTCTGAAAAACACACAAAAATCTTTTTCTCATAAACCGTACGTCCAGTTATTGTCAGATTCGGTATGAATCATCTTTGTACTAGTCTCTAATTAAATTGCGATAGTTGATATGTCAATAAAATTGCCCAATTTGGGCGTGTCCATTAAAATCACTGTAAACAATTCCAGGCATGGTCTTCGGCCTTGCCCCATGCTCTGAAGACACATCTTTCTGAACAAAACTAGAACGGTGTCGATAGCTTGAAAAACATGGCTGCTATAAACACATTTAGCATTGTAGCATTTAGCATGTAGCATTGTCAGCCATTGTTTAATATTTAATATTTATCTACCCCATATCAGCGCACAGTAAATTGGAATGAGCATTTGCCATGCCCTAAGTGACAAGTATATACGCCATAGCCTATATTATGCATGATAACATGAAACTAAAATTGTATTCCATCATTTGAAAAATGCTGCCAAATGTTCCATCTTCAATGAACATCGGTAGCCTACATCAAAAATAAATTGAACTATTGCACTGCAGTATGTGAAATACACTCAAAATGCGAAAATAACAATAGGCCTATCAAACATATTGGAAAGACAGTGCTCAAGTGGAAACACAAACGTACATATGTAGAGAGCGAGACCAACAGCATTTTAGACACAAAAATACTTACAGTGCCCACGCACCCCTGGTAAAGATGAGTAAAAAGAGTTATAAAGAATTCACCGTTTGGTGAATTCGCTTAATCTCACACTGAAAAAAATGAGAAAAATCCAACCTAAAAATCCCTCATCAAGAACTAATTATTTTTAACAAAACCATGTGTGCCACAATTATTGGCACCCCTGCATTTATATATAGAATAAAGTAATAATTTTTAAATATTTGGTCACATATCCTTTGCATGCCATGACTTCCTGATGTCTGTGACCCAACAACATCAAAAGACTCTTGATATCTTATTTTATAACTTCTCTACATTTGAATGGATCTCTTGGGGGGTGGGACTAGATTTAGCTGTAAATTATTCTGGAACAGTACGGAATACATGGTTGGTAAAATGGGTGCAAGTCATTACGGGTCTGAGGTATCAAACAAGCCTCAAACCATCACTGCCAGATATGCAGTAGATATGGATGGATCACTTGTTACAGTTTTTTGAACTTCCCAGTCTTTTTTTGCCCCTGTCCAAACTTTTTTGGAACGTGTTGCAGGCATCAAATTCAGAATTGGCAACAAAAAAAATATTGACAAAAAACAGGTGAAACATTAAATATATTTTCTTTGTACCGTTTTCAATTAAATATACGTAAAAGAGAATTTATAAATCATACAGGAAAATTTCTGTTAGAATAGTGTGGGACTCTGTAATGGCTATATATATAATATATATATAGAGAATTGGTGCATAAGCAGGTTTATATGAATGTGTGTCTGAAGGAGAGAACGTACAGCCAACCACCGGATGAACTGACCTGTGGGATTAAAGGTCAAGGGAGTATCTTGGTGGGAAGTTGGTGATAAAATTGAGAAAAACAATCATGTGATGATCTGTGTGACGAGGTCAGGGAATTACTTAAGTAAGCAGTTAAGGAAAGGACTGAGAAGATACCCAGATAAGGATAACCACATGTGCACATCAATATGTTATAGACGTTTTTATGATTGCTGAATAAGTTAGAAAACCTGAAGTAATGCATATATTAAGGAGGTCTCAATGTATGCAGCAGGCGATTGGCCATCGGACATTCTAAGATAGGAGGGCCTATACTTGTTTTAACTGTATAAAACCTGTGGAATAAGGCTGAAAGGGTGTGACTTCATGAACTCACCCGGATTTGTTAATCACTAATAAAGTTTGTATGGAAATGGCAAGCTCCTGTCTCTGAGAGAAATCTTCTAAGAGAAAAAAGACACAACAATCACTGCTCTCTACTTTTATGTGCATTTTACTTACTGTCCCAACCTTTTTGGAATTGGGGTTTGACATAATAAGCTACACTGGGTGAGAGATAGGAATGTAAAGCACAAAAAGCCTTTGAGTGACCAGGTGTGACAGTAGTCTACTGTCATAATATGTATATATTTATATTTTTATCCTTTTATCTGTGCACAGATGGAATAAATGTATTTTGCACAGTTGACAATAAATCCATACATACACAAAACAATAGAACTATAAGCATAAGCATTTACAGATGAAAAACATCAATCTCACTTGGAAAAAATCAAGGAGGGGGAATCCTCTTTAAGTGTAAAAAATAAATAAATAAATAAAAATTGAGCAGCAGAAAGGTGAAAAAGGAAAAAGTTGAAAATCCTAAATTGCCTGCATTTTTTAAAAGGCATGTAAGAAATAGCTGGGACATTCTCTGAACACTCACACAGGCTGCTGACTCACATAAATAAAAGATGGTCACAGATGAGTCAGACGGTGCATACAATTATGTTTTTCACTTTTAGTTCATTGCATTCATCCATTTTCACCTTTCTTTGCTAACCCCTTCGCGCAGATGCCTAGTGATCATGCCGCCGCCGGTGCCAAGATTTTGCTCAACTGAGGCATTCGTTGCTCCTGCAGCCAAACAATGAGTGGAAACAACAAATTCCATATTTTATCTTTATGAGTACACGATTCGTGACAACTCTGCCAAATACGGAGTTTCTAAGTGTCACTATTTTCCTGTAGCAAGTCCATTTAACAAGCAACCCAGTCTATACCTACCCATGCATGTCATAGTGGACAATAGCATCTATGTATGTGTTCATAAATATATTTATTCATCATATAAAATTTTAATTCCGTCATAACAACAAGATAAACCCAACAATAGCCTGATCGTATGCCAAAAATGCCGTGAAAAGCCCTGCTCACTCAAATGCAAAATAAACATGTGAAATTATGTCATTCTACTATCAATATCTGCTACAATATATTAAATAAATATACAATCATTCCATTGGTTTTACACATAGAGATGTTCCTTTCAAAATTCAGTGATCATTTATTGTCTTGGACAACTTGTTTGAAAAATACACACTAGTTTAGCACATTATTACATTATCCGGAACGTCTGCACGCTGAACCCCATATGCCCTACCTGCAGATCTGAAATATTACACGTCATTCCGGTTTTATTCACAACTGTCTTATCCGATAGGACAGTATATCTTCCTCAACTGTGTTTTCATTTCTTCTTGGATGCTTTGAACAATAAATTACAGCCAAGTGTAACAGAATTTTTAATCTAGTCAATGTACAATGACTCAAACAGCTACAGAAAACGCATTTGCTGACAGTTTTTCAGACGTTTTTCGTCCTTGATATGAAAGAAGTACTGCTTGTAATATGTGGTTCTTCTTGCTGGCTACACACGTACGGTCGTTCATTTTGAGTGCATTTCACGCACTCTAGTGTAAGCATTCATTGCTCAGTCATGTTTTATTTCATTGAAGCTAGAACATTTGGCAGCATTTTTCCTGTTGGTGGAATATTATTTTATTGTAATGTTATTGTACATAATATAGTAGGCCAGGGGTCCTCAATCTTATCCAGTTAGGGCCGGTGTGGCTGCAGGCTTTTGTTCCAACCAAGCAGTAACACACCTGATTCTACTCATCAAGGTCTTTAGCAAAGTCTCTTGTGGTTGATTAGTAGAATCAGGTGTGTAACTGCTTGGTTGGAACAAAAACCTGCACCCACACCGGCCCTTTCTGGATAAGATTGAGGACCCCTGTAGTAGGCTACAGGCTTAGTATCTTCCTGGGCTATACTTGTCACTTAAGGCATGGAAAATACTCATTCAAATTTACTGATATGTGCTGGATGAATGTAAAATGTTTCTTGGAATCATTATGAATGGGAACATTTAAAAACAAAAATACAGAAAAATGCGATCTCAGGGCAAAAGTTTACATACTGTAGAGTACAAGAAAAAGTGATGTTTTATTGAGGTACAAGAGTGAATGATTAGGCTACATATTTAGGTGTAACAGTGTGATATCAATGTTTTTAAACCATCAGAAGGGGCAAATGTAATGCTTTATATGTGGACAAAACATTTTATGGTATGTTTTGGATTGGGCTTTGGACCCATAGATATCTACCCGCCTATACTGATGAAAGGATAGTAAATCCCACTTATTTTGTTATTTTACTTTAATGATGACACAAAATACACTAAAGCTGTCAGGCTGGGAAACCAGAGGTTCACGCATATTTTCTCTTGTTTTATAATGTCCTGCTCATGGAAATGTGATCAACGTGTTTTACTGGTAGGTTAGGGTTAGGGTTAGGGTTAGGTGTTTTACTGGTAGGTTAGGGTTAGGGTTAGGGTTAGGTGTTTTACTGGTAGGTTAGGGTTAGGGTTAGGGTTAGGTGTTTTACTGGTAGGTTAGGGTTAGGGTTAGGTGTTTTACTGGTAGGTTAGGGTTAGGGTTAGGTGTTTTACTGGTAGGTTAGGGTTAGGTGTTTTACTGGTAGGTTAGGGTTAGGGTTAGGGTTAGGTGTTTTACTGGTAGGTTAGGGTTAGGGTTAGGTGTTTTACTGGTAGGTTAGGGTTAGGGTTAGGTGTTTTACTGGTAGGTTAGGGTTAGGGTTAGGTGTTTTACTGGTAGGTTAGGGTTAGGGTTAGGGTTAGGTGTTTTACTGGTAGGTTAGGGTTAGGGTTAGGTGTTTTACTGGTAGGTTAGGGTTAGGTGTTTTACTGGTAGGTTAGGGTTAGGGTTAGGGTTAGGTGTTTTACTGGTAGGTTAGGGTTAGGGTTAGGGTTAGGTGTTTTACTGGTAGGTTAGGGTTAGGGTTAGGGTTAGGTGTTTTACTGGTAGGTTAGGGTTAGGGTTAGGTGTTTTACTGGTAGGTTAGGGTTAGGGTTAGGGTTAGGTGTTTTACTGGTAGGTTAGGGTTAGGGTTAGGTGTTTTACTGGTAGGTTAGGGTTAGGGTTAGGTGTTTTACTGGTAGGTTAGGGTTAGGGTTAGGTGTTTTACTGGTAGGTTAGGGTTAGGGTTAGGGTTAGGTGTTTTACTGGTAGGTTAGGGTTAGGGTTAGGGTTAGGTGTTTTACTGGTAGGTTAGGGTTAGGGTTAGGTGTTTTACTGGTAGGTTAGGGTTAGGGTTAGGGTTAGGTGTTTTACTGGTAGGTTAGGGTTAGGGTTAGGTGTTTTACTGGTAGGTTAGGGGTTTTACTGGTAGGTTAGGGTTAGGTGTTTTTCTGGTAGGTTAGGGTTAGGGTTAGGGTTAGGTGTTTTACTGGTAGGTTAATGCTTTAAAACAAGTCCACTTTCCTGGGAAGACTGTGACAAGTGCAAAGCGCACATGCAGAGAATGTGCTGCAAATTTGTTTTTGTTTCTAATTAGACTCTTAGTTCTCTTTAAAGAGTAAGTACACCACCCACAGTCTCAGTTTGTCTCTGCCTACTACACAATTTTGAAAAATACTTTGTGTGGTGGGAGAGGGGTGGGGGCGGAGGAGCTGTGTCCATTGCATTTGCATAAATTAACTTAATTTAATTATTTTGTATACCTCGGATCAAACTGTCAAACTAGATGTTGCACAACAAATATGAATCAAGATTCTGCATGGCCTATTTCTTACCTCAAATATTTTCAGATACATATTTTAATGGACTATTTAGGTGGAATAAGAGTTTATGAACAGTACGCCACGTTGTTCCGGTTTAAAAACGTGGAGCCAAAACGAAAGTAACGTAGTTGGACTAACTAATCAGATGCCGGCTGTTTCCGTTGTGGGCGACAACAATTATCCATATGGCGTGGAGGTACCTCCAAAAAGGTAGTCTGACAACACGATTGAGTGTGGGGAGCATAAAGGAAATGTCAACCATTAAGGGAGCACAAAGACGCTTTTCTACCAGTTTCTTATGATATACAATATTATTTCAGAATTGTTGAAATAATGGAATGCATGAATAAGTTTCATTATAAGGTAGGCATACAAACACCATTACAGTGGGAAAAAAAGTGATCTAGGGTGTACTTACCCTTTACAATAATTTTGTTCAGTTATGGAATAACAGGTGAAATCAGCGGGGTTTTAATAAGCTGAAAGTATGGCAACCTGGTCACTGTAATTAAAAATAAATGAAGGAGGAAGAATAAGGTTAAAAACATGGTAAAATTTTAATGAATCTCGAAAAAACTTTATGCACAAGGTTTATCTGGACATGGTTTTGTACTTTTTCAGTCAAAACCATTCTATTTACTTACAGGCTGTAGGCCTATATGAAGAGTGTGAGGGTTGGTGCAAGGTTCGGAAAACCAAACGCGACAGATAAGGAATCTGAAAGCATATCAGAAAAAAACGCACCAGGGAAGGAATAAAACAAAAAAAGGGGGAAAAAATGGTCAAAAAACTTTCCGGCAGAAGCCAACTGAATACTACCGCAAAAGCAGACGAGACTCGAAAATAGCGAGTATAAATAACAAAAGAAATGGGGGGGCTATGTATAAAAATGGCTACAATTGCTACACTGTTCATCCGATATGGACGTAAAAACCCTGAAATTAAAGCTGAAAGTCTGCACTTTAACCTCATAGTCACTGTTCCATTTCAAATCCAATGTGCTGGAGCACAGAGCCAAAACAACAAAAATTGTGTCACTGTCCAAATACTTGTGGACCTGACTGTAGCAAAGTTTTTAATGGATAGCCATTGTCCCGTAACAGAAGATTGTCCCCCCGGAAGATTACAGGAATTATTGGCAAATATAGGCTAAATCATAGTTTGATCCAGGATAATTGCAAATAGTCCACATGAAACCTTACACTTACCATCGCACATCAGCTGGATGTTGATGGAGTGGGCTGAAAGCAATTTAATGCGGCATTTAACGGATTGGACCGTAGCCAAGACCTTATTCAGAATTCGGGAAGAGCAATTATAACAGATTGACCCCGATCCTTGGGCTACAACCATTTTTATACCCCCCACATGCAAATACACAGTGTAACTGATTCCACCAATGAGAGGGCAGCTAGGCAATCTGATTCCGCCAATGAGTGGCTCGCTAACGAGCCAATTACACCACACAATACACAAACAGCGCGGAGCTAAGCTAACTCGGATCCAATTTAACACATTCACTTCCCTTGCTCTCTTCACTCGAGTGAGATATCTTGTGACGTAATTTGCCATGTGTAGCAAGCAAACTTAACAGGTGCTCTGCAAGGGAGGATAGACGAGAAACAAAACAAAACGGAACTGAATGGCCCTCGCAACCGATATAGGAATTATACCCCATAGAGTTGAAACGTGACCTCCCACTTGCGTGGAGCGTTGCATTGTGAGGGAACTGAGGTAATGTAATTACCCAACTAATTAAATTTATACAATTACTCCCTCCCCTTAAATTGGAAACGAATCCCACTTGGGGGGTATTTCACAAAGCAGGATTACTGAGTTAGCTGGATAACCGCACTGAATAAAACCCGGAACCCTCCCAAATCTGGAACATGGACTGAAGTAAAAAGAGCTGTTCCAGGTTTTACTTAGTGCAGTTATCCAGCTAACTCAGTAATCCTGCTTTGTGAAATACCCCTAATTAACTCTCATAATTAACATAAAAGATCGCTTCTGCTTTGCACCGTCACTTGAGCTAAACCATCGGTCCAGAACGCATTTTGAGGAGATTATCTATTTGCAAGCTACATCGATGTGAATGTGGTTACAATGGTTGAAAACATTATTGCAGCATCAAGTTAGAAAGCTGTATCCTGATCGTGATCGTGATCTCTAAAGCTGACGTTGCATGCGGTGCTATATATTGTGGCGAGCCATGGAGTCGGAGTCAGGTATTCTTGATGGAAATAGTTTATTGAGTAAGAGCACAATCTCTTAGTTCCTTCTTCCTCAGTTAACAGTTGGAATAGACCTCGCTTGCTGGATCGTAGCCAGCTTTATAGCCCCTCTATGCAAATAAACCTGCTTAACAAAGGCGGCCCTTGATAGGTGCCCTGCAGCTCACCCCAACCAATCACACGTAATTCACTCTGTCATACGTCAATCAACAAACGGTCTCTAGCGCGGACCTGGTTGAACACCTGCTGGTCATTCAGAGGTCAACTGCCACTTGCTACTGCACACGTCATTACATTTGAACACAACAGTTGACATGCACAACGATCCCCGTTACTCGCAATCGCCCCGGATCGCCACACTGCCCCCACCTAAGGGGTCAGCAGTCCCTTGCGACCCCTTTAACTGTCCGCACTCACGTACAAAGTCCCGGAACCGGGCAGGAGTCCTCCGTTGGCGAAAAGGGCGATTCGGGCCCTCAGCTGCCGCTGGGTTTTCCGGTGGAGGAGGGGTGGGCGCACGTAAAGCGGGCTGATCCTCGCCGACGCCCATCCCCTCCTCAACACCGTCCCGGAAACGGGCAGGAGTTCTCCGTGGGCGAGAAGGGCCCTCAGCTGGCACTGGGTTTTCTGGTGGAGGAGGGGTGGGCGCACGTAAAGCGGGCTGATCCTCGCCGACGCCCATCCCCTCCTCAACACCATCCAACAGCGGCCGGTAAGGAGCTAGACGGTCCCGGTGAAGCACCACCAGTTTCCTTCGGCCGGGCATGCGCACTCGATAGACCACCTCGCTCAGCCGGCCCACCACTTCACCAGGGCCCCGCCAATGCGACTGCAGTTTCGGGGACAGACCCTTCTTACGGATCGGACAATAGATCCATACCTTGTCTCCGTGGGTGAAAGGCTGTCCCCGACAGCGCACATCATACGCTCGCTTTTGCTTGAAGCTCGCGGTGGATTGGGCCTGGCGGGTAAAGCTGTGGGCGGTCTCCAGGCGCTCGATCAAAGCCCGTGCGTACCCGGCCTCTGACTGGTGGTGCTCCGTGGATCCGGGCGGGGCTCCAAACACCAAATCAACGGGCGTCCTTAGCTCTCGCCCGAACATGAGTGCAGCGGGGGAGCACTGGCTGCTCTCCTGCACGGCGGAGCGGTAGGCCCACAGGACCAAGGGCAAATGGCAGTCCCAGTCTCGCTGGTGCTGGCTAGCTAGAATGGCTAACTGGGTGGCCAGGGTTTTATTAAAGCGTTCAACCAGTCCATCGCTCTGGGGATGCAACGCCG